>CM073764.1:89507690-89826154 GCA_037127475.1 Arma custos
AAAAAAAACATCTCACCATTATCGAGGAAGAATCGCTCTGCTTATTCAGTATCGCTCTATCAGATGAAAGAGGCATATCTGAAAATGTCATCATTCTAAAGAGCAGTCTGTCTCCAAGAGAAATTGTCATTTCTTCTGTCTTCATTGAGAAACTGATCATCTGTCTACATCTTGTTGGTAAAGAAACACTCTGGGGGCTTCGAGGCATAGCCTGTAAACTTGTAACCATGCATGTCTATATTTTTCCCTTTCTCTTAGATTTAATCTATAAATAACTACAATGCACAATATCATTATTTATGAATAAGAACATGGAGAAACAGAGGAAAAAAGTTACATATCCCAGGTTGAAAGTACCCACACATTATTATCAACTATTTTTTTCCTTTGCCTTTTTTGCTTCATTTTATCTTCGATTGTGTGAATTTTATTTTATCCTGATGTCCTGATGATATTTGAATTGGCGAAACTTCGACTGATTAATTAAGATTTTGTTTTGAGTTTTTCCAATTGTATTCTAATCTTTAGCTTATGTCGATTTTTGAGTTTTTGAACATTTGAATTCGATTTTCGGCTACTTAAAAACTTCGAATTAAATTGAAACTTTGCACACATCTCAAAGGCCGATTAAAATGCTTAAATTTAATAAGTTTGTATCATCGTCCAGGCAAGGAGCTTCAGGATTAGCACAACCCGAAACGGTAGTGTCTTCTGCCAAGTACTAAGGCATAGTGGCTTAATCTTTAACTATGGACAAGGACTTGTCTATTGGCTGGATCAACTGGGGAGTTTCGTGTGACGAAAAAAAAAATCATTTTATCTTGAAAAAGCGCAGGCTGCTTTTTAAGAGATGGTCAAAATGACCCAGCCGCTTCTCCCAGTCGCCCTGAATATGGCCTACATTGTAGGTCGAAACGTCGGCACTAACTAAAAATAAGTCTGGTACTTATTTGGTGTTTTTTGACTGCACCCCCCAACTATCTCCGTTCTCCATTTTATCATCCAGTCAACTATTTTCCTCTCATACACAATGATTCTATAAATATTTTACTGATATCAGCCAATAAAATATTTACAACAATTAACATCAATCAATCAACGTTTTTTTACGATAAAAATAAGTTTTTCCGTTCACTCTATTCATATTTTTAACTTTTAAGCGTGTTTATCGGCTTTTTGAACATATTATTTATTTTTATAATTTATTTAATTGTTATATGATATAATTTAGTATGATATAATAATCCATGGTGAAATACAACCACGGAGAGGTGAAATACCCGGGTTCGAGTCCCGGTCCTGGCCATATCTTTTCTTTTCAAATAAAATATTATTTATTTTCCTTGACCAATAATAGTTGACCTTATATATATATATATATATATATATATATATATATATATATATATATATATATATATATATATATATATATTGTCCGGGTGGAGGTAAAAAAAAAATTCTGTTTAGTATTTATTACCTTATGATTTATTTTTATTACTTCTTTTATTATTTGTTACTTATTTGTATTATCTACTTATTCACTTATTGATTAATACTCTACATTTATTACTCTTGCTTTTTATATTAGCTGAGGGTCCCATCATCACTATGTTTTACCACTCAGATGCCTTGATGCCTATGTATTCTAATTTTAATATTTACCCTATGTAATTTTAATTGTCTGTATTTTGCATATTTAGCCCTGAAGAAGATCTGGAATGTGGGTTTCGAAACGTTGGCTTTCCAATAAATAGTCCATCCTACTTAAGAGATTTTAAGTTTTTTTACCTCCACTCGGACCATAATCTTCCCCTTATTATTTATTTTATTAATAAGTATTTTTCTGACTATCGTGTCGTGTTAGATGATTAATGAATTAAAAATATATTCATTCTGAAATATGAAGATCAACGTGAGCTATGAGATATTCATTCATTCAGTATCAGAAGATGTCCATTCTGTAATAGCGGCATTAAAATGCGCGCCCCCCGTCTTGCCAAATAATCAATTGTTTTATGATAGGTCTCGCAAACCCGTCTCGATCATAAATGGCTTATGAATGAATCTGCCTCTTTTTTTGGAAGGTTAGCGACTCCTCCATTGTCTCCGATCGAGAGGGACAGTCGATGTAAAAGGTAATTTAGAAATAGCTATGCTAATGAGTCCCATCGTTTTATATTCACCAACTCCTCCACTGACTAACCGGAAGGGAAGTTCCTCGAGCAAGACCGGAAGGGATGAGTCACTTTCTCCTAAAACCAGGAGGCTGCTGGGGATGATATCACGTTTTCCAGCCGCCACAACAGTCCACTTCCTCCGGATTAGTGGAGAATCCGTGGGGTCATCCATTGATGTCGGGGCTTATTTAGGATATTACAATATTTTCTTAGAAAAATAAAGTAAACGAATTGTTATTGTCAAAATGGCCAAGATAAATTCTAATCCACAAAGATCATTATAATTACTTATGTTAATGTAGAGTATATTTGACTATTGAGACTGTTGGGCGAAGATGCGGGAACTATAAAACTAAATACAGAAACTTTGATGAATGCAGGCAAAGAGATAGGGCTTGAAGTAAATTCGGATAAGACTAAGCACTGGGTTAGTAGCAGAAAAAGGGATGATTTTTCTTCGCGAAGATTAAGATGTGCTTCTAAGGTTGTTGGGCGTAGTAATGAACGAAGTTGATGAACGCTGTGCCGACTAGGAAGCGTCTGAGGGGTTGACTGAGAGTTAAGTGGAAAGATTGCGTTAAGAGTGATTTGGCGGATGTGGGTTTGCGTAGTTGTCTGTGGACGGTGGTTTGTAACCAGAGATTGTTGGTATCGGCATCGAGCCTTTGGGTTCGCTAAGCCTTTTTAGTTATATTGGACTATACTGATAGGCATTAAAGATGTTTGCTTGGATACGTAGCCATGCAGAAACATAAAAAAGTAAGATTAAGCTTATAAAATAAAATTAATGATAGGACGGCGTATTTGAAGCTTACAATATCCAAATGGGGATCGTTTATTAAAAAACTTGTACCACTACAACCCATGAAGGGTCTTGGGTTCAGTACAAGGTAGAGACTTTACTGTTTCTACACAGTAAGTCAGTACCTTGTCAGTAAGTGTACAGGGGTGTGATTTGTCCTAGATAATGCTTAAGCGTCCAGGTTTCTCCTTTTATTTATATATCCTCTTTATAGAGGGTGGGTGAGCCCCAGGAAGGTCCTAGATCCCATAGAATTCACCTTCAACTGCTAAAAGCCTGCCAAACAACAGATTTTGAACCGAATACATTCGGCCATGAGCCATGAGCCACACCGCTCCTTTTTCGTTTATTGAGGATGTGCATATTAATAAAAAACGACATCTGTGTAGCATCGATGTTTTCGTATAAGTCAACGTGTAGTCTTTTATATTTAACTTCATTTTTTCATAACTTCAGTGATATAAAATTGCTTTCACACTAAGGCGATATATTGTTGGGAATATATTACGAGAAATGTTCAATAACAGAAGCCGATAAATTAAATGATAAATTGGCTTAAATTAAATGATATATATATATATATATATATATATATATATATATATATATATATATATATATCCTATTTTAAATCTTAAAATGTCTGGTTTATTCCAATTATTTCATTTTTTTTATTTAATTTTCTCTTTTTATTCCAATTACTCATGAAACCTCGACAAAACTTGAGCTAAATTGAAGAACCCTTAAATTAAATTAAAAAGAGATTCGCGCTGGGGGTCAAGGATGGGTTTTGAAGCTTCAGAATACTTAAATGAAGATCGCAAAGATTATGAATGTATAGCGAAAAGTCTTAATAATCCCAATGATGACGTTTTCAGTTTCCCGACTTTAAAAAAAATATCTACATTCCTAAGAAAAAAGAGTACAAAAAAGCAAAAATATAGAGCTAGCAAATAAAACATGTACCTAAGGCATCCACACCATAGTATGAATAATTGTTGAACTTACTCTGATTTTCCAAATGTTTACGTGAGATTTTTTTAAATTCATAAAAACTAATTAAATATAACAATAGGACTATATTTTTCTCTTAGCATTGAGTTCTCTACATTTGGAAACGGAAAAAGTGAATCTGCCGTGCGCTTTTGGGAATGTCGTAATATATGCAACAATGGTTCGGAGGTAGCTAACTAGCCATATAAATTTTCACGCATCTACTTTGAATCAGTTTCGTTTTCTTTTGATGACTCTCCGTGATAACATTGACTTCAACTACCACGAATAAATATTACTTTCTTCTTCTTCCGTTTCACTCTCTTTAGAGTACAGTGATCCATTTCGTTGCGTGTTGTTATTTCGTACCTCATATATATATGTATGTTTTGAGTTATCGGGGGAACTATTTTCAAATTATTTTTAATTATTTTTTTGTGTACACTTTTGGTTTTATTGATTTTTCTGTTAACTATTTCGGAATAACTTGGAGCTTTACTGACCTCTGATGTAGATGCCGTAACTGGAATTTCAGCATGTTAGAAGACATTTCTTCAAATTAGAAGGCAATACGTGAGGCTCATCAGGCGGAGCAAACTGACTTCTTGGAGAGATTACTGTACTAACATTGACCCTACGAACCCTTGGAAATGGCTTTACGAGTATGCTGTTGACAAATACACTCTAAAGACGGTTCAGAAAGAAGATTGGACATATAAAACTAACATTATTGACACATATCAATATATTCTTGAAAACTTCATTAGAACTTCTTCACATTTATCGTTAGTTTAGTCAAGCAACGCAAACAAAAATTAATAAAAATAAATTAATAAATAATAAAAAATTAATAAAAATAAACAAAATTCCTTGCCTAAACTAGCGAAAAATGGAGCAAATTTTTAAAATTTCGGAGTTATCCGTTTTGGATCCTGAACGCCTCATATCTTCAGTGTTTTTTTTAAAGAGAATATTTAAATGTATAAAGAATACATAAATTATATAAGTATTAAGTAAACATAATTATGCTTAAAATAAGATAATAATAAGACTATAAAATATATACGTTTTCGTTTATTTGTATATATTGTATATATTGCACAAAGGAAAATACG
This sequence comes from Arma custos, assembly GCA_037127475.1. Taxonomy (NCBI): domain Eukaryota; kingdom Metazoa; phylum Arthropoda; class Insecta; order Hemiptera; family Pentatomidae; genus Arma; species Arma custos. The sequence goes on from CM073764.1 coordinate 89,512,781, forward strand.
AAATTACGTTTGCTATAACGTAGTGGCTTCGCGTCAAAAAGTAGTATATTAAGCATTATTATAACGTATATAATAGTAAAGTTAATTGTTTAATAATATACATAATTATAGTATCAGTTCCGCTGGTTGTCGCTTCCGGTTGAGTCACAACAAGTTTTCTCTTTCATTCCTTTCATTTTTAATATTTTCCAAAAATACGTGTTATTCTGAGCTTACCACATTAAAGGCGGGAGTCGCAGTATTACGGTTGCGGGGCGGTCGCCGCGTTACCTAGCATACTTTCGTCAAATCCCCCCCTTTAATGTGTTAAGTATGAAAAAGAGGATGTATTTATGGGTAATGAGTAAATTTGGGTGAACATTTCACCATGAAATAAAAGTTTCTAATAACATTTTGAAATATAGATAGATGATATGTGCTTGTTGAAACAACAAAAGACAGGTCATTTCTTGATGAAACGATGGTCTAAATATACACATATCCCCGTAACTAAACCCCTTTTTCTCACTTAAACTTGCGATTATTTTTATTTTAAAAAAAATTAAAAAGGAAACGAATGAATAGCTAAAACTTGTTGTGGCTCAACTCGAAGGGACAACCTGCGGAGCTGATAGAATAAAATAGAACATAATTTTTTAGTATAGAATAAAAACATAATTTTATTTAGGGAACAGGTCCCTTAAGAATAACATATGTGCACAAAATTTAATAAATATATATCTAAGCAAGGGGCTAAATTATAAGAATAATACAATATTTAGATAAGTACATGAAAATAAATATAAACTTTTTTTTTTTGTTCTCTTTATATTTGCGTCCACACCTGTCAAATCAAAAAATGACAATCAGCAGATTGGCTGACAGTAAGGTAAAGTACAATGTCATGAGAGGCATGAAGAAGAACAGTACCCAGCGGGACCTCTCCCTTGGCTTGATTCCATTTCTTATGATTACAAATCCCTCATCCACGTTCTTTTTAATCTCCTCCTAGTATTCTCTAGCATGAGAGTAGTGGCCATTTGTTCTATTAATGGGTTTGGATGTCCGTGTAGTTTTCCTTGAAAGCGTTTGTAGTATGTTCGTATGTGTTCGTCAACAGTTGGTATTTTTAAGTCAGTATGTAGAGTTTTGTTATTGACATACCAGGGTGCTTTTGTGACAAACCTAAATACAAATATAAACTAAAAAGTATATTCTGGTAAAGAAAAACAAAAAGAATAAAAATCTAAAATAATAGGAATTCAACTGAGAAAAAAAAAAAATTAAAAGTATATAACATTATAAAAAAATAATATCGTTATAAGTCAAGCAATATTTAAAGTAATTTATATGAATGTGAGATACCATAATTATTACGCATATCGTTTTTATACTGCGAATTATTAATGTACTAGTGACGGGTAGTAAGGCATATTATGCCTACATGTTTTGTCTGTCTAATGTATTTTACTATGTAGATATTATAAACATAAAAACATAAAAAAATATTTCTTTATATGCGAACTTTTTTTCACGCGTGTCAAGTTTTTCCGATAGCCCATAAGGTAATCATTTAAATTATATGGTATAAAATATTCTAATAATGCGCATAAGCATTTCAAGCTTTTAAGGTAACTAAAGTATATAAGTTGATAAGCATCAATACTGTACTCGTCTACATAAATATATTCCAACAAATTTAAACAAATCCTTGACGAATTATATACAAAACCTTTCTCGTGAATCACTCTATTTATTGGTGAAAACCGCATGAAAATCCGTGCAGTAGTCACTGAGTTATAATATGTATTATAGATTTGCCTTTTAATTTTGTTATGTAGGTGAACATTTTTTTATTTTAATAGTAATATCGCTTCTAAAGCGTGCTCCATTTCTTTATTCTTTGTATTTCCTTTTCATAGTATGCTTTATATTTGTGATATGTTATTCGTTTTAAATTAGGCTGTCAAATTATTGAAAATAAATAACCTAATGTCGCTGTAAAGATGACCACTTGATCCCAAAGGATTTCTTTACAATGTTGATGGTAATTATTCCGCAGGTTGGCGCTTCGAGTTACTAGTTTTAACGGTTAACTGTTAAAGCTTAACGCGTTGTAGCGTTTCAATCGACAGAGGACATCATAAATGGTTGTCACCTTCGCCTTCCGTTTTATGTAAGGGTACTTGCAGACACGAAACTGGGCTAATGGTGGGTTTAGTTGATTTATTTTCTGGTCAATGAGTCCTACGCAGCGGCATAATTTTATAAAGAAAGTGTGGGATTCCAAACTGGTTTTCTACTGTCCAATGATTCAGTGGGTAATGAAGTGCAATTTCTACTCATTTAACTTCGAGTTTTCTATACTTAAATGTACGATGATCGAGTTGTTTCAAAGTTAGGACTTGAGATTTACTTAGTTCGGATGTTATATCTTCACCTCCGGTGAATAAGTGGTTAATCCGAATTTTGTCCAAAATGTGTTTCTTGTACTCAAGGAAACGGAATGGTGTATTCAGTAATTTTCGTAGTAAATAAGTCAGGCAGTGGCTTGAAATGGAGTTATTGCTTATACATATTACAACTCCATTTCGGGCTTAAAAATACGAGACTTATATGATTCCTATTCTCTCAGTACAAAGAACTCATTTTAGACAAAATTCAACTATGCCACTTATTCATCGACAGACAAATATTTTTTACTTTCATTTCTTGTGATTCAGTTGTATACTCGTTAAACTTTCTTTTGGCGGCGTTTTGAGACTATATTGTTTTCATAATCATGCCTAATAATCATTCCCTAACAGTGAAAAAAAAAACAGGCTTTTAGAGAATTATATTAAATGACACACTAGTCTCAATTGAAAATTGACACTTGATCAATATTAAAACATGAATTGTACATAAAACATGACAATTGCAATTGAATCTCTCAAAAACTGAAAGCAAAACTTATTTTATCAACAGTTAAGGAAACATGTATACTTTTAAAAAAATGTATTTATTGAAATTTACAACTGTATAATAGAATACAGCAAGTAAATGTAATAAAAGATATATAATGGCATGAGCTAAAGGCAAGTTGAGAAGCTATCCAGTGGTAGTATTCGAATAATATGTCTACTTAACTTTCTTTGGTTTATGTCGTTAGGTATATTAATTGAAATATGCTACTCATTCCTTAATCTGTTCTAATATATAATTATTTAAACTATTTTTCAAAATTAAATCTTTTAGTAGTTCAGATACTGTTCAATTAATGTAAGGATAATTATACTTTTGGATGAATTACAGCTACTTACTTCTGCTCGTTCCTGAGATTTTTTTTATATTATCCTTAATTTTTTAAAGATTAACTGGCAATTATGAAGTACTTATAAGTCCAAGAAGCTTAGAAAGGTTATAAAATCATTAAAGATCTTTATTAATTTCAGATAAAAATTTTTCGGATGGGTATATCTTAAGATCTATCTGAATGTAAACTTATTTATTGTGTCTTAAGTTTCTCTAATGTTTGATAATGCCAGCAACTATATTGAAACAGTATTTAATAACGCTCTGGATATTTGTTCTAAACTGTACTAAGCAGCCCACTCTAACTAAAAAACAAGGCATTGATACTGATTAATATAGTTTATTTTCATTAGTTTTATTTCCCTGAACTGATGTTATAAAACTGAATAGAATAACTCAAACTAAATATTTTGTATGTAAAAGTAACACGAATCCATCTTGTGTACAGATGTTTGGTATGCTAATCTTAAGCAAGATAGAATCTCATGCATTGAAATTATGCTAAACCAAGAATGCATCCTTTTGTTGAATAATAATGATTTAGATGAGGAAGGGGAAGTTCTTTGAATTAATTTGAAGGTAATATTAGATAGTTCAATAAAACTCACTTCTCTTGTTCTTCCTCAATTACACATTATCTTCTGTTTTGTTTATGTGTAATACATATTGTACATTATTAAATTTGTTTGGCTCAATTTATTCTGTTCTGATTAAGCATTATAGCTTGAATTTCAATTGGCTTTCTTTCAGTAGAAGCCAGAACTACAAAAAACAATAGTTAAAACATGTTTAAAAGAAACATATTTGCCTTCTTTATTTCATGTAATGCATTTTTATTATTTTTTTTTAACCTGTACCACTACAACCTGTGAACGGGTCTGGGGTTCAGTACATGGTAGAGACTATACTGTTTCATGGACAGCGGTTGTGCAAGGTGACTTGTCCTAGGTCACGCTCAACCGCCAGATTTTTCTCCCTTATTTTATGTATTACTTATTTTTACTAGTTAATTTTTTATTGAAGCTTCTGTTAATTTAATATGCACTTACTTTTGTGTTACAAAAGTATGTTAAGAATGATTTTTTTATCTATAAACTAATGCTTGTTTCTTTAAGTAAAAGTAACGAATGTGGGACTTACCTAGTATGTTATTGATCTCAATCTGATTTACTTTTGAATTATACTTTGTAAAACTGTTTTCAGAAAAAAAAAATTACTACTATTTCTATTAACTAAAAACTATTTATTAAGATGGAGGAGTTGTCAAAAAACGTGTGATACCCTATGAATTGAATTCTGTTTTTATTTATTGAAAAATTATAATTGTATTAAAGTTATTTATTTCAAACCATTATTTCCTATTTTGTAGTAATTAAATCATTTTGTGGGTATATTGTTTTGACTTTTTTTAATCATTCATTCAAATAGTCATGCTCTACTTAATTATAAATTTATTTTAATTAGAAAATGCTAATATTGAATAGTGTCCATCTAATAGTCTTTATTTTTATTGTTAGCTGCATTTCATCACAAATCAATTACTTATCAAATAAAATTTTAATTATTTTTTTCTGCTTGGCTTAGGACTTCAATTGAAGTCCAAATCAAATTATTTTACCAAAAACGTCTTATTTTTCTCTGAATAATATTTTTGTGAGGAAATTTTATTTGTTTGATAATTAATATAGTTGTTAATTACAACCAAAATTAGACCAGAGTTTTTATGGTAAATATTATTTCAGGTGGTTTCATGGTCACTTGTCCGGAAAAGAAGCGGAAAAGCTTATTTTGGACAAAGGAAAAAATGGTAGTTTTCTAGTTCGTGAATCACAGAGTAAGCCCGGAGATTATGTATTATCTGTTCGGACAGATGATAAAGTCACTCATGTAATGATTCGATGCCAGGTAAGATTTTTTGAATATATAAATAATTATTTATTTGCTTATTTTGGAATAACATGTATTCCGAGAAAAGTATTCAGTATCCTGCAGGTTTTTAACACATACATAAAAGAGAAGATGAATCATTTCATTTGTTAAATTAAAGGGAGTAGAATATAAAATTTTAATTTGTCATGTAGTCATAACTTTTGGATTGGTTTTTATATATAGGAATTGCCCATGCATACTTTTGAGGTAATATTTTTAATGATATATTGGCCTGCAAATTATCTATAATCTGATAGAAATTGTGCCTTTGGATTTCCTCCACTTTAACGAATTTCCAAGAAATCAGTATTATTTTGGAATTTTCAATCATCAAATTAAATTTCCTTTTCTTTGACATTGATTCAACAATTTCAAGCAATATCAGGTGAGATCATTATGAAATACCGCCAACGGCCATACCACGTTGAACACACCGGTTCCCGTCAGATAACCGAAGTTAAGCAACGTTCGGGCGTGGTTAGCACTTGGATGGGTGACCGCCTGGGAAAAACAGGCGGTAACCATCTGGGTAAAACCACTTGCTGTTGGCAAATAACTTCACAGTTAACCAAGTAAATACACAGCTGGCTGTATGGATGGAAATATCCAATGTCATAAATAAAAAAAAAAAATTATGAAATAATTTTTATAATGTTGAATCACCATTACTTAAAATCACATGTCGGTTAGCATAACAGTCTGATAGGTCCAAAATCTGTGGTTTTGTAACTCTGGTGGTAGTCCTACGATTTATGCTGATCTTCAGAAGAGAAGTAAAATGGGGGTCCTGAGCCTCTATAGTGCTAGGTATTCACTCCAGATCCTTATCTTAAATTATACCTGGATAAGCAACTTTAGGACTCCCACTGTGGCATCGTGCGATTAGCCATAGCTGGATAAAGTGATGTTATATTTATAAACAACTAAATCAATTATACTATCTAGTCTAAGGGTTTCTAGTACTCTGCTTATCATTATTTTTAATTAGATTTTTGACCTGAATCATTGTTCTAGATTGAATTTAATTTCAACCTTTACAATGCCCATATATTCATTACTTATTTTATAATAAATAATTCTTAAGTGTATGTTCTTTTTCAGGATAATAAATTTGATGTTGGAGGAGGTGAAAAATTTAGTAGCCTGAGTGAATTAATTGAACATTACAAAAAGAATCCAATGGTGGAGACAAGTGGTACTGTGGTACATCTTCGCCAACCTTTCAATGCCACTAGGATCAATGCAAGTGGCATTGATTCAAGGGTTAAAGAATTACAAGTGAGTATGATAATATGTTGTACTCCACTTATTTATTATTTAAATAATAAAAAACTTCACTATTTATTTACTCAAAATTCATATATTTTTGTTTTATTCATGTATTGTCTTCAACGAGTAGCAGCATATGTATAAAACCCTGAAATTTATAATCTATATAATAAAAATGAATCGCCAAATTCCTTGCTAACCGCTAAACTCGAGAACGGCTCGACCAATTCGGATAATTTTTTTTCATATTTTTGCTAAGGCATATAGAAGGTTCTTATGGAGAGAAAAACCGGAAAAATGGCGAGGGAAACCTTCAGTGGGTGAAAAACTTTGAAATTTTCGGAGTTTTTCACTTTTTGGCCTGTATCTCCTATTCAATGCCTTTTTGAAAAACAACATAGGTAACCATTTTAAAAGTAGATTAAATTCGCTATAATTTGTGCCCAACCGTAGCTCTGTAGGTCCAATAGATTCCGAATTTGGTCCCTATTGAATAATAAATAACTGGAATCTTACCTATCTATATAATAAAAATGAATCGCCAAATTCCTTGCTAACCGCTAAACTCGAGAACGGCTCGACCAATTCGGATAATTTTTTTTTTATATTTTTGCTAAGGCATATAGAAGGTTCTTATGGAGAGAAAAACCGGAAAAATGGCGAGGGAAACCTTCAGTGGGTGAAAAACTTTGAAATTTTCGGATTTTTTCACTTTTTGGCCTGTATCTCCTAATCTGGCCATTTTGAAAAACAACATAGGTAACCATTTTTAAAGAAGATTAAATTTGCTACAATTTGAGCCCAACCGCAGCTCTATACGTCGAATAGATTACGAGTTCGGTCTCTATCGTGTAATAATTAACTGTATCTCCTAATCGGTGCGTTTTTGAAAAAAAAAAAACATAATTAACCATTTTTAAAGTAGATTAACACTAGATATACCAGCTGTTTACGTATACCTATTTGTACCAAACCAGTCAAAATGACAGGTGCATTAGAAATAAGGCTTATTGTGGTTTCCAGTCTATATTTACTCTTAAAAAGGATAAAAATAAAGTTGAACAATATTAAGTATAATAGATAAATGGATTTATAGACATTGACAAATAACAAAACATTTAATTGTTTACAGTTTGTAGCTCACAATTTCTACATGTGTATATTTTGCTGCGTGTAAACTTTCCGCATAGACTTTTTTTGCATTTATTGCAAATATTTGTAGTTTTATTGTTATTGCAATATCCTATTTGACATCATTTTCGTACAGGAACAGTGGCATTTGTGGTTGGTGTATTGACTTCGGCTGGTTTTTGCCTTGAAGTCTGATATTCTGAAGCAAGTTCTTCTGTTAATCGAAACAGAAAGTCTTTTCGTGAGATATTTTCTCCTGTAGTGTTTTTGTACAATATCCAGCTATTTATTGCGGCTAAATCTAAAATATTGAAAAATACTTGAAGTGGCCACCTTCTGGATCCTGATTTCACCGAAAAATGCATCCGCAGAAAAATGCTGCGAGTTGAACAAAGCTAGAAACAAGACTGAACATGTCTAGAGCATTTACAAAACAAATGCTTATCAAAATGACGTCATCAACACAATGACGATAGTGAAAGAAAACAAAAGACGATAACGAAAGATACAAAAGACGCTTCTGTGCTATATGTACTGCAACGGTCTCATGATTCTCCCAAAATCATACATTTTTTCATAAAAACACAACCTGTCATTTTGACTGGTACTGGTATAAATGTCAAAAACAAAAATTATATTTGTTACTAATGTATAAAAAATAACATTAACTTTATAAAACGTGTTCTCTAATTATAGCAACAAAAGTCATAAATTCATTTGTGAAAAAAAAAGTTTTACTTAGGTAACCATTTTAAAAGTAGATTAAATTTGCTATAATTTTTGCCCAACCGCAGCTCTGTAGGTCCAATAGATTCCGAGTTTGGTCCCTATTGAATAATAAATAACTGGAATCTTACCTATCTTACTTCTTACTAATATTATAAATGTGAAAGTTTGTATGTTTGTCTCTCTTTCATGCCAAAACTACTGAATGGATTTAGATGAAACTTTACAGTAATATAGGTTATACATCAGAATAACACATAGGCTACAATTTATAATGATTTTGTGTAATTTGGTAGTAATATAAGGTATTTCTTTAGTTAAGGTCTCCCTTATGACGTAGGTTATAACCAGCGCCTTCTACATTTCCCTACCGGCACTTTCCCCCGCCACTTTACTTCCTCATTGTTTATCTTCTTAACCCTTATTTTGTTTTCCGAAATGGTTTCTATTAATTGCAGAGTGTCTTACACTGATTTTGATGCCAGTTTCGGCATAAATGGAGCTTTTTACTTTCAGTTTCTAACAAAGGGCGAAAGAATCGCAAAATAATGAAGAAAAATTCAAACAATACCATCAGTGGTTTACACTTATTTTTAAAAAATTATAAGTGAGCACCCACATCCTACTAATCTTACTATCCTATCACATCCTACTAATATTACAAATGTGAAAGGTTACAGTAAATAACCGCGATTAGCTACTGACCATATGTTGGAGGTTATATTGAGAATCTTCTATATCGAAGTACTTTTTAATAATGAAATAGTACTGAATACTTTGATATATTGAATTTGAGTAATTTATTTATTAACAGCACAATGAAAAAAAATTAATTAATATTTAATTTTAAATGTATTTTATAATCCTACTATTATTATAAATGCGAAAGTTTCTAGGTTTGTCTTTCTTTCACGAAAAAACTACTGAACGGATTTGAATGAAACTTTACAGTAATATAGGTTCTACATCAGACTAAGACATAGGCTACAAAAAGGGCGGATTTAGGGAGGAGTACATGCCCCCTAGACAGTTTTTTGTGTGCTATGGATAATCCATTATTATACATAATTATAGGCAAATCACATGATCATAGTTATTTTATTTATTTTTTTTTTAAATTTATTTATTGATATTTACAACTGTATTACAATTATACAACAAGTATAAAACTAATAACATTCAAAAATCCCTACGTTCCGCGATCCCCAATTTACGCATCGCCTTTAAATCCCCCAACAAACTCTCCAATATTTATACCCGAGTCAAAGATACCATCCCTCTAAAACATCGCTCTCAGGTCGTCTATCGCATTCCGTGCTCTACTCCCAACTGCAACTCTTCCTACATCGGCGAAACCAAAAACCTACTTAAAGACCGCATTATCCAACACAAATATTCCATCTCCTCCCACAACCCAACCGCTTCTAAACTCTCCGAACACGCCCTATCCTTTAACCACATTTTTGACTTCGAAAATACGTCGATCCTGGCCTCCGTTCCTAATTATAATAAACGCATCCTCTCAGAAACCATTCACATCAATTTAGATTCCTCTACCGTTAATGCCAAGACCGACTCCCATCACCTATCCCTAACCTACTCCCAAATTTTTAATTTACTAAAATAACCTTACATTCTTAATTTTTTATACCATTCTTTTATTAATTACATGTTGAGCATTGACTTTTAATTTTTCACGCATTTTACATTATTTACGGTCACTTATATCCAGGCATCTACATTTCTCCTTTTTAATTTTATTTATTTTTAATTTTTCACGCTATTTACATTATTTACGGTCTCTTATTGCCTCTACATCTGCATATCTCCTTCCCCCTTCTTTGTCATTATTTTTTTTGGCCGTCAGAGATCGCCTGTATCGCTTCCTCCAGCCGGCCTAACGTATTTTTATAACGTATTTTTGCTCTCACTTCTTTCTGAGCTCTCCTAGCTGCCTCGTATTTTATTCGGTTAGTACATACCTTGGTATTTATCTTATCTCCATCCTTTTCACATTCACCTTTCTTCTCACCTATTCTCACACCTTCTTTTGGCATCCATCATTTGTTAATGTATAGAGTTCATTATTATTTAGCCTCATATTTTTCATCCTCTGTATTTCTTTACCTATTTTCTACATGTTTATGTTATATTCACATCTTATTTTGCATTAATGCCACTGCTTCCTACTGTATACAGTTACATATTAACTTCCCTTACTTATATTTTCTTTTTCTTTTAATTCCTCATAGTGCATAGTTATTAATACCACTATGTTCAATGTTTCATTTTTGAAATTTATCAAGCTTTTATTTCTATATATGCTTATATTATTACACTTTACATATGTAACCCCTCATACCTATGTAACCCCCTTTTTCTATAATTTTAATCTTCTCTTCTTGTATCTTTCCGTTTACCTCCTCATTTTTCTTTCCCTTTATATTATTGTTTACATTTTATCCTTTCTTGACATGTATTTTTTATATTTTATATTTGTATTCTTGTTTTTTATATCTGTCACCATTATAATTTCTTTTCATCATCTACAATTTTATTTTTTTATCTATCACTTTTTTAAGTTTATTATATTCTGTAACCAGTCTTATATTCTTTCTTATTTATTCTTTATTCTTTCTTATATTCTGTAACCAGTCTTATATTCTTTCTTATTTATCATATATATATTCACCATTTCATCATATCTAGTCACTATTTTTATCTATTCACTATTTTATCTTTTCACTATTTCATCATATCTAGTCACTATTTTTATTTTTTCACTCCTGTACCACTTTTTATATATTCTTGTTACTGCTACGTTTTTATATATTTTTGTTTGTTTCTCTCTCTTAGCCCTGAAGATGGCCTACATTGTAGGCCGAAACGTCGGCACATAATAAATAAGATTTTCTTATTTTGGTGTTTTCTTTGACTGCACCCCCAACTATTTCTTCCTTAAATTAGAAGATACAGTCGACCAATTCTTCTCTAACATTATACAACAAGTAAATAGAATGCATGTTACATAATGACATGAGAATGACAAGTAGAGAAACTACCCACTGGTAGTACTCAAATCAAAGTTCAAATAAGAAGGTCACATGGCCATCTTCTTTTCAGACGCCTCGGAGGATTATTGGGAATTGAAGAGGAAGCTAGGTTTGAAACTAGAGGGTTTGAGTGGGAATGAAGTTTGCAATGAAAGAATAGATACCGGGTTCGGGCCAAATCAGCAACAAAAGGGACATTAAGGTCGTTATGGATGACTTTATTCTTAACAAAATAAGGAGTATTGAGGATTTTACGAAGGTCATAGTTATTAAAATAACAGAAAGAACATGAGTGAAACTATTGTTTTGAAATTTTAATAAACTTTTGAAATCTTTCGATAGATACTACAAGTTTATTTGTAAGTTATTGTTGATTTTTTCCTCGTCTGCCCGTTGTGCCCCTCCCCCCAGAAAAAAATCCGGGATCCGCCCCTGGGATACAATTTACAATGATGTGTAATTGTTCATAATATAATGATAAATATCAAGTTGGTCAGATAAAATTCTGCTCTCTGAGTAGCTTGCTCACGTGCTTCTTACTGGCAAAATCTACATATTTTCGCGAACGAAACATATCATGTAACATATTTTACAGGAGTATATTGCAGGCTACTTTTTATCAACACATCACTAAGGCGAAGTTACATAAAACTGTAACCTGATTGACTAACACACCCACCGATCAATGCACAGCTGAAATCACTGAACTTAGCATCTTGAAATTCGCAGATAGTTTCTTTGTATAGCTTAAACGAGCACTAAGAAAAGCATTTGGACAATTCCACCCCCATGGGTTTCCCCCTTAATATAATAGTGGTTCAAAGATTGTATGGAATCCGTCAGTTTTGAGTTAGACATCTGAAATTTTGGATGTACGAGTAACGTATTCACAAAAAATTAAATTATTTATTTAAAATGATCCGTCACGAAACTTTATGTGGCAGACCAAATTCCTTGCGAACGAAGTCGCGGACAAAAGCTAGTCTATCTATATAATAAAAATGAATCGCCAAATTCCTTGCTAACCGCTAAACTCGAGAACGGCTCGACCAATTCGGAAAATTTTTTTTTTCATATTTTCGCTAAGGAGCATAGGAAAAAAAAAAAAGAGGAGCATAGAAGGTTCTTATGGAGAGAAAAACCGGAAAAATGGCGAGAGAAACCTTCAGTGGCTGAAAAACCTTGAAATTTTCGGAGTTTTTTCACTTTTTGGCCTGTATCTCCTATTCAATGCCTTTTTGAAAAACAACATAGGTAACCATTTTAAAAGAAGATTAAATTTGCTACAATTTGAGCCCAACCGCAGCTCTGTACGTCGAATAGATTACGAGTTCGGTCTTTATCGTGTAATAATTAACTGTATCTCCTAATCGATGTGTTTTTGAAAAAAAACATAAGTAACTATTTTTAAGGTAGATTGAATTTATTACAATTTGAGCCCAACGGCAGCTCTGTAGGTCTAATAGATTCTATGTTCAGTCCCTGTTATATATTAAATAACTGGAATCTTATATATCTGTATATATAAAAATATCCTGTAATGATGTTTGTCCGGACTAATCTCTGAAACTCCTGGACTGATTACAATGAAATTTCGCAAAGATATGTAACATTGTGCAACTTAAAATGTAGTGCAATATAAAATGTAGGCTATATTTTTTTGACTTTCGACTGCGATTATTTTATTGCAAAACTATATTGTTTTCTAACCTGCTGCATTTTTTATATGTTAGTAGTGTAAATCCGAATTTTCATCCGAAAAAACGGATATTACTAACTCATTTATTAAACTAATGTTTATGTTTTATCAGTTATGAATTTAGTATATTATTTATTTATTACATATTATAGTTAGATATAAGATGAATGAAATTAATTTAATTAATTTTTTCATTCATTCATTATTTATTTAAAATTCAAATTTTAACGTAATATTTTTTAAAACTATTATAACAGGCACAGCAATGCGTGGCCGGTACAGCTAGTTATTAATATAATTAAAGCTAATTATTCCAAAAATTTTACATTTCTATTTTTACATTACAATTTATTGAGAATTATATTGCCACTTAGTTGTTCTTTTGCTGAAATAATAACTTATTTATATTAAAATATTTGTTATATTTATTTTATAGAAAGAAAATAGCCAATGGTCTGGCAAAGCAGGGTTTTGGGAAGAATTTGAGTCATTACAACAGCAAGAATGTAAATATTTGTTTTCTCGAAAAGAAGGTCAGCGTCCAGAAAACAGAAATAAAAACAGATATAAGAATATTTTACCATGTAAGTTTATTAATATTTTATTCTTTAAATTATGTGAAATTAATTTTTTTCATGTATTTAAAACATACCTCTTTTTTGTCAGGTATTTATCTATGTATTAAGACAGATATAAATCAAAAAATGTTTTGTTTCAGTTGATCACACCAGGGTTAAATTGCAAAATACTGATCCAGATGATCCGGGCTCAGATTACATAAATGCCAATTATATTAAGGTGAATTTTAATTAGTAATATTTATTATTATTATAAATAATGATTTTTAGATAACTCAGGGAGTAAGGGTTCTATGCTATATATTTATAGACCAGTTAGAGATAAATCATTTCTGTACCTCAGAGGTAAACTATCGTAACTGACATTTTTCAAACTTTACAGGAGAACAGTTTTAATGTTAAATTTTCCTTTTTATTGTTGTTCAATTTTTTCAATGATAATAAGTGGCCATCAAGATCAAGATCAATGATGACCTCTAATTATCATTGAAAACATTGAACAGCAATAAAAAGGAGATTTTACATTAAAACTGCTCTCCTGTAAAGTTTGAAAAATGTCAGTTACAATAGTTTACCTCTGAGGTACAGATTTATTTTTATCAGCCATGTATTGATCCTCACTGTGACTCCTATTGATCCTTGGACAAATGTTTGCTTATAACAGTTCAGTCCTTACCTGTTACTGAATCCATTCATGCTTTACAGTGGTACATTTATTTCTTTTTTCATTGTGCATATTGCTTTTTTGAATAAATAAAGCGCTGAATCATGTGTCCTTCCCAACAGCGATTAGGAATTGTTATTAAAATCATTATTGTAATGTTATAATGAGTCAATTGCTATTTATATATATATATATATATATCTTTTATTATATTAATATTGTTTGTTTCATTTTTTATACTTTTTTATAAATATGATAATCAAGTATACTAAAATCACTACACATTTTTTTACAGAATATTACTTAGGTCCCAATTATCTTCCCTTCTAGTTTTTGATCCCATTATTTAAATCTCTGTCTGAAATCTTGTTAATAAAATGGTCTTAAGTCTTGTATATATATATATATATATATATATATATATATATATATATAATTTGTTTCATATATTTTTGTGATTTGAGACCTTAAAAACGTTTAAAAGCAGACTATCAGCCATTAAATTAATGATTTAAAAGAAGAATTTTCTCAAAACTATTATTAACTCTTTATGTGAGAGGATCTTCCTCTATCAACATGCACTATAACCATAAGAGGGTAAAACTATAAATCTCATTCACTACTACACTGATAGAACAAGAATCACCTTTTTTTAAATATTGATTTTATCTGTGTGTTGATTGTTACATAAAGTCGTCTAATATACTGAAAATTCAAGTAAACCTATTTTTTAATTATTTCATGAAAATATATTAACAGCTAGGTCCAAAATAAAGTACTTTTCAATTAACATTCTTCCCGTGTATACATCGCAAATTGCGAGAACACGGAGATGTAGGATCAAGTGAAAGGAGGGGATATGGCTGGCCGTGAACCCAGGATGGTCAAGATGGTTGAGGCATCACTGCGGAGAGGTGAAGGTCCTGGGTTCGATTCCCGGTCCTGGCCTTATCTTTTCTTTTCAAATAAAATATATAAAAAATTATATCATATAATAATAAAATAAATTATAAAAAATAAAATCATTCAATTTTCGCTTGATAAAACAATATCATTCAAGCAAATAAAATTACTGATTAAGCCTTCTTATTTTCTTATCTTTATTTTTAGAACACTTTTTAAAAATGTGTTCCAATCTGGAACATTGTTTGCTAAAAGGTTATTATACTGTTCATTTTTAGTGTGATGATGATCCCAACGGCCGTGTTTATATTGCCACTCAAGGCTGTTTACCAAATACTGTTAACGATTTTTGGAAAATGGTATGGCAGCACAATACTAGAGTTATAGTGATGACAACTAAAGAAACTGAAAGAGGAAAGGTAATTGTTTTTTTTAATTTTAATATTGTCTACATAAAAATTAATTAATATACCAAGTGTGCACTAGCAGTGAGGATGTTTTATAACATCCACCATTATTAATGTAGATAATGTTGTTTGAGATATTGATAATTTACATAATTTCATAATATTACTTAATAATATTACACGAGTCAACAATAAATTCATTTTGTAATGATCCCGCTCACAAAATAAGTTAACTTGCATTTTCCTTAACTCGAAAAGTTTCCTTATACTTTCATTTATTTATTTATTTTTATTTTATGATTTAGAATAAATGTGCTCGATATTGGCCTGAAGAGGGAGAAAACAATGAATATGGAAACATCAAAGTGACAAATATTTCACAGACTTCCCGAACTGATTATACTCTTAGAGAATTATCGGCAACTGATGGCAATGAGGAAAGAACAATATATCATTACCATTATCAGGTACATTTGTAAAAATATTTAGTTTTCTTTTAGTTACCATTTTCTTATAATTTGATTTTGGCATTTTGTCTAAAGAAATGTTGATTAATATTGTGATTATTGATTAATGATAATCCAAAGATATCATCAATATTTCATGAATATAAAAATGACTAAAATGTTGAATAATTAAAAGAGTCTAAGTATTTGTTCTTAGGCCATATTGACAAAATATGAAAGTTTATCAAATTTATAAAAAGTTTGCTAAGCAAAATTTGACAATTATTCCGCAGGTTGTTGCTTTGAGTTGAGTCACAAGTTTTAACTTTTTATTCGTTTCCTTTTTTTTATTTTCTGAAAATACAAGCTATCATGAGATTTAATATGGAAAAGAGAATATAATTATGGGAAATATGTAAACTTTGGTAATCATTTCATCTAGAAATGAACGTTTCAACAAACATATATCATCTTTACTTCGAAATGTTGAACTTTTATTTATTGGTGAAATGTTCACTAAATGTTATTCATTACCCATAATTACATTCTCTATTTCATACTAGAGCTCATGATAACTTGCATTTTTGGAAACCATTAACAATTAAAACTTGTAACTCAACTCAGAACGACAACCTACGGAACAGATATCCAAAATTGATTTATAAATATAATATAG
The DNA here is from genome assembly GCA_037127475.1 of Arma custos. NCBI lineage: Eukaryota > Metazoa > Arthropoda > Insecta > Hemiptera > Pentatomidae > Arma > Arma custos. Next base: position 89,529,535 of record CM073764.1, read on the forward strand.
TAAATACTACAAACATTTAGTATTTGTAAGAAGCGAAATTGTTTCTTTTGTTTTTATTTTTTAAATTGTAAAAAATATTATTATCTTGATAAATTTTATGTTTTATCATCAAAAAAATAAGTTCATTATTATTTATTATCATCATTCACTGTTTTATTATTTTCTTCATTTTCAGGGATGGCCTGATCATGGAGTTCCTAATGATCCAGGTTCAGTCTTAAATTTCGTTCATGATGTAAATCAGTGCAATGAAAGTACTGGTTTCACTGGCCCTGTTGTTGTCCACTGCAGTGCTGGTATTGGAAGAACTGGCACTTTTATTGTGATTCACATCCTACTCAATTATATTAGCGTTCGAGGTGAGAACAAAAATTTATTTCTAAGATTAGGTAAAAAAATTAAATTATTAAAAAGTATTTTTTAAAACATATTGGCAGAGATTGATTATAGTATATCGCACTGGAGATGGGGAGAGTTATAACCATAAAGTTACAGATAGAGGGGAGATAATTCAGATTCAAATATCCTATTTAGTCATACCTAGATAAATCTGTAAAGTTGTTATCCAACACTTTACTTGATAAATATAAAGTGTTGGATAAGAACTTTAAAAATTTTAAAGTTCTGGTTAAAAATCTTTATTATAAATTAAGTTAGGTATGGTTGCTGATTGTCTTACTTCCTTGTGCAACAGTCAGTAAGAGCCATAACTACTTCATCTAATACTACCTTGAATCATGATCAATAGGGAGGGAAACATTGCTTGTTCCTTATAATTATAAAGAGAGATGATGAATATTTAGGTGTTAAATTAAAAAAATTATACTAAGTAGGTTGTTGAAGTGAGTCATGAACTACCTTAACTTGTACAAGAAATCCTTAAGTTTGTGCAATGCTTCTTAATGTTCCTAGTTGTATTTTTTGTTTATTTTATAACAATTAGATACCTCCTTTAAAATAATTAGATAACTAAACAATTAGATAATTTCTTTAGATAATTCCTTTAAAATAATCTAATATAACAATTAGATACCTCCTTTAGAATAATAATAATCCTTTAATACCTATATTAAAATAATATACACTAAAATAGAGCCAAAAACTCAAAAAGAAACACTATTATTTATTATAATGCAATTGGTTTTTCCCAATTGCATTATAATTAAAATAATATAGATAATTCTTATAACCTCACAAAATTCGGTCATTTTGGCAAAGATTTCATTTTCAGAAAACTGCAGCACTCAATATTCCTTTCTCACCTATCACCATTTTATCTTGCCAACTAGTGAATTAAGTTCAGAATAATTTTCTTTTTTAATTCTGCAAAGATTATACATCATTTTTGTATTTCTTAAAATTTTAAATATTTTCTTTTGTAGGTTTAGATTGTGAAATAGATATCCAAAGGACTATTCAAATGGTTAGAGCACAAAGATCTGGAATGGTTCAAACAGAAGCACAATATAAATTTGTTTATTTGGCTGTGCAGCATTACATGCAAACACTCTCTCAAAGAATACAAGCAGAACAGGTAAATATAATAATTTATTTGAGTTAATTTTTGTAGCATTTCACCAAATTCAGATTTCCATTTATTTCTTATTTGAATTAATCAAACTTTGAATTTGAAGGTAATGCAAACAAAAGGCCTCAATCAAGTTTTGTGGTTATTAAAAAAATTGATGACTTGCAATTTTCTTTTTAAGCATTACCTATCAAGAATAATGGATCTATTCTGGCCACTGTTTTAAAATAAAAAAAAAAGTTGAATTTTTGTTGCTTGTTGTGCAAGTTTAGTTGTAAACAATTGTTTCACATTTTTAGCTCAGCAATTATAATTATTTTTTATCAGATGGGTAAAGGGTATGATTTTTTTGTTTTTTAAATTTTCCTAAAAATTGTTATTATTTTATTGATTTTAACTAAATGTGAAAACAATAACAAATATTACTGGTATCCCTAGTTAAGAAGCCTAATCATTTTTATCCTTTCTAGTTACAGTTTTTATTTGTTTACAACACATTAGATATCTCTTTAAAAATTCACATATTTTTTTGTTTTATTTTTAGAAATCTTTACTAGCTGGTAGAGAGTACAGTAATATACGATATTGTAATGATTCTCCATCAACACCTCAAGGAACACTTAGCAAATGGTCATCAACTGAAACACATTTACCAAGGTAAAACATTTGTCTGCATTTTATCTTTAGTTTGCTTTGTGTCAATCATGTATTTTTGTTTTATCATTGAATAATCCTCTACTAAGTTGCTTTCAATCAGTTAACCCCTTGACGCTCCGGTTTTTTTTCACACAATGTAACCAAAAACATCTGTTTTTTTTTTTAAATTTTGTATTTAAAAAGATTATATTGTTAAAAAAAAAGATAAAAATAAAACAAAAAGTAGTTTTATTGTTTCAATATTATTCAATATAATATTCAATATTGTTCAATTCTTTCTAATCAAAATAAATAGAAATTAACATATCAAACGAAATTGAGTAAAAATGAATTTTTCATTTTATTATAAATAGAAAAAATCATTGTCATTTGTTTTTATTATAATACATATAATTATAATCATTCATTTATTGTTTAAAAAAACACCTACAGAAAGTTGTAAATTTTTTTATAAACTATAAGAAAAGAGACTATATGCAGAAACCAATACAAATGACAAGTAGCGACTGGCAAGCACGGTTTGTCTTATATGACGTCGAAATCTGCGAGCAGTTCTCGGGTTGGTGCGTTAGAGTGTTCCGACCGCACACGAGAGGTGTTCGGTAATAATACTTAGTAATAGAAAGTTTAGTTGATTTATTTTTATGTTTTTATACAAAATAATGTGTATTATTATAATATTCTGAGATTTACAACTGCTACTTAAAATTATAGTTGAATGTATATGTGTAGGTGTATATACAACAGCTATATTTCAATGCTGTAAGCCCTCGTTGGGTCTGTATGTCGACATACAACTTTCACATGGCATGCAATTATTTATCTCTGCACAGATAAAATGTACTTTTTATTTAATTGGTTCAAGTTCTTTATTTTCTGCTCTCTCCCCCTGCAACTCAGCTCCAATGGAAGTTTCCTATTTTAAAGGATACCCTCATTTTTCTGACCTTTTTCTGTGTATTCAATGAAAATAGAAATATATGTTAGATTGATCACCATGAAATAGATAGAAAATAGATAATACTATTTTTAATGTTTAATTCGTAATATTTAAATACACAAACAGTTAAGAAGAAATTGTTGTTTTTTTTGCTTGCTTAATAACCCAAAGGAGTGTTGTAGACTGTCCAAAGTCAATAATTATTTTTGTTTGAACTCTTTGCAAAATTATTTTCAAAACTATCATTTTTAATTGTTATATTATGTAATATTCTTTTCTCAAATTATTTATCCGTTCAGAATCAGCTTGGATTTTTTTTTTTTCAAAATTGCTGATCTGGAGATCAATAAAGTTGTCGTGGTTATTTTTCATAAGATTACAATTCGTAACAATATATTAAACAAATTTTTGCTACAAATGGAACGTAATAAAGTAAAAAAAAACAACACATTTTTCGTTTTCGATCGATACCAACTGCTTTAGAATTGATGAATGTTATAGATAACATACAGCCACCTATAAGGCACAAAACCATTTATAATGTTTATTATTGTAGCTAACCATTTTATACCTACAACACGTTTAAAGATATGATTTCGAGTGAACCTTGAAACAGTTTTTTCCCTTTGCAGTGGTTTTTCACTAAGTGGTGTTTTTCAACATAAAGTTTAATACTTTGCATTGGTAATGAATATAGAATGCATTGGTAGTGAATGTATTAATAAAGGAATCATAAATAGTGTTTAAAAATATATTTTAATTTTACCCAAAACTTGTAACGAAAGTTTTGATTTTATTTTTGTTCAGTTCATCAGCTGATCCTTTGAAAAAAAAATCTCCATGGTAATTATTTTATTGCAATAAATAATGATATTTTGTTATCACTTTTAGGCCACCTGAAGAAATTCCAAAACAAATTTATGAAAACATTCCAGTGAAAGAAAAGAAGGGTAGCTGTCCTGCTCCGCCACCAAGGCCTGTCAAGTGAACTACTCCAAATTATCTTAAAATTCATTAAATTATTTAGTGATTCAGATGTAATAGTGGTAAATTCTTTAGGCTAACTTGATGTTCTTGTTAAGATATTCAAAATTTAAATTATATCAACTAAAATTTCCAGAGGACATAACTCAATTATAAATTTGAGTTATATGATCTTCCTTTCCTATGCAATATGAATCTCTTCTGTGTTTCTTTATGAAGTTGCTTGTCATTTTATATGTGATATGTAGAGTTTAGCTGCATTTTGTTATGCAATGATATTTACTCCCAGAATGGTTTATACACTTTTCTTTTTATTAAACTAATACTCAATGTGTCCGGTTTTCAATTTGTTTAAAACTTAATTTAATCCGTTCAGTGCTTGTTTATTTAAGCATATTCTAAAACAACATTTATTATCAGGTTATATTTTTATCTTAAAATATTATATGATAAATTTTTAAAAAATTAAATATTAAAAGTATGTTTTAAAATAATTTACAAGTTGTTATATTAGATCAAATTAATTTATGTAATATTATAAATTGTGATATCAAATATACTGGTGCAGCCTAGTATTATATTGGGATCCTATTATTATAAATCTTTCACTTTTCTTTTCACAGCACTGAAAGGGTTAAATTTTTCTTAATTGATAATTTGTTTTCCATTATGAAGTTTTAATTTTTAATGAGTTATTATTTACTCTTATTTTCTAAATGCAGTCAAACCTCTTTAGATCCAACTTAAATGTTTTGAAAAACTATATATTAAACTAAATTTTGGTCTATACAGAATGGTTACAATAATTGTTGGCACAATAAAAGAGTTTAATTAAATTATGAATAGAAAGAGTTTTTATCTTTATCAGGATTGAGTTTTGCCATTGTTATTTATGCAAACTATAAAACTATTGCCTGACATTACTTTTGTTTGTATCTTATGTAATTAATAAATCATCTTGATTCAATTTATGGATTTCTCTCAAAAAATAGTTTAATATATAAACATTTTCAATTTGTAAAAGTTTAATTTATTGGGCCTCTGTGGTATAATTTTATCTTTTCATTGTATTACTTTTTTTATAATTTAAATTTTGTATTTTAATCCATTATATTATGGTGCTTTTGCAGTATCTCACACTATGGTATGGCTGAATTATATATTAAGTATGTAATGCTGTTGATGCCATGATAAGTATTAGCATTTAATAATATTGTGTAGTTCAAAGAAAATATTGCTTGGATCATAAAACATCGGAAGTGCACATTATATTTGACATTTTTTTTGTACCAAAGTTTATATTTATTACACCTATATTTTGTTAAAATGTCTTGTTTATTTTATTAAAAATAGTAATTTATATTAATGTTAGAAATGAACCTTTATTACAAATAGTTTCATATTATTGTAAATAAAAACAAGTACATTTTTAAGTTATGTAAATAATTATAAATATGTTAAAACATACATTGTAAATACTTTAGGCTTATCGAAGTGATTTAATAAATAAACTACCATTTTAATTTCACTAATGTATTGTTTTAAATTTAAACTTGATCTTCCTGAACAATATGTATGCATATTTTTTTTTCAGTATTTGCAAATTTTTATAAGACTGACAAAGTTTATATCATTTATTAAAATTACATATTAATTTATTTGATTTCTCATTATATTTCAACTGATTGATCCATCACAATGGTGTTTATTATCCATTGATCTATTCTTAATTTTGCTATTTAGTTGTCCCTTTTAAATTATTCTGCATAAAAGTATATGGAATGTATCGGTGTTACAAAATAAAAAAATCTCTGTTCTTATAGCTATTAATTTATTAAGAAAATCCTTAAGATATCTTTTTTTTTAATTTAATAATTCTTTATTATAACATAATTTAATTTTTTATAAAAAAAGTTATTGAAACTTAAATTAAAAGTTGCGTTATTAATGGTTGTTATATTGCCAAGAACTTTCAGATTTACCATTCATGGCTGTTAATGATCACCATAAGATTATTTCTTTATAAATAATGATGATAGAACATATATTGAACCAATTACTTTTAAATTAAATGTCTTAATTGTGATAAAAAAATAATGTAATGACTGCTGAAAAAATTGGTGAAATAAAATTTTTTTAAAATGTTATTTTTGCATCCTTTATTTATTTTAATGTCTTAATTCTGAATGTTAAATTTACCCATTTATCCTAGCTATAAGAAAAGGAGAAAAAGTTAATTATTCAAAGGCTGAAGTTTATATTTTGTTAAAAAAAGAAAAAATGTATATATTAGTTGTCTAAAACCAAGGGAGAAACTTGAGGATGCACCATTGAGTCAAATCCCAGGGCAGTGAATAGGAGTTGTTTCAAATAAAGAATTTTAGAGTATTGTGTGTGGCGAGTTTGAATATGCATAGTTTAACAACCATATAAAGCTAACATTGTTCAGAATACCGCCTATGGGATAAACTGAAGAAAGTACAAAAGCCATTTTTTATGAAATACTGGAATTTGCTATTAAAAACATACCAAAGTATGGTGATTTTATTTTATCAGGCAAATTCGATGCAATGATTGGTAAGGAAGAAGCAATAAGCAATAGCGGGTTTATCACTACCAAACAACTCCCAGAACATTTAAGATGCTCGTTGGAAAATTAATCTACCAAGAAAAATTGACATCTTATTAAAGAAATGAACAGAAAAAAAAATTGTATTTTATTTGGTATTTGAAGCACTAGTAAGGAGAAATACAAAAATGAGGTATAATTATTTTGTTACTCCATTGAATTATTAATTGTATAAAACTGACATTTTATATTATATACATTCATAACACAAGTGACATTCATAGTTATAATCTGTTAATTATGTCTAAGGATTTAAGGTTTTATTGGATTTAACCATTTATTTGTGCTACCAAGTTCAACTTCTGCTTCTGTATTGAAATGAAAAAAATGTAAAAACATAATTTCAATTACAATTTTTTAACATTTACTAAATTACAAATTAATGTACTCTGAGAGGTTTAAACTTGTTTTAGTACTTAAAAGCTAAGAAGAAAATTCTTATATTTTATTTATTGTTTATACTTTATTAAAAATTTATATGCTCGTTTCCTTACTAGGTATTATTATTCACAAAAAAAATCTACAATGGTGAAAATACTATTGTTCCCACTGTGTATCGATACTACTTCATCTTCCAGCATATTATTCTTTCATTGTAATCAATAGCATTAAACATGAGTAACTTGTAGACATCATCTAGACAGAAAATACATATAGATAGTCTCGAAATTCATTTGTGTTTTAATAACCAAAAGGTTATTATTCTTGATTTATAATATAAATTAAATACTGTAATATATATTTACGACTATCCTGGTTTGCTCGGCTTTAAAGTAGTTTATATATTTTTATTACTTCAGTCTAGAAGCTATTGATACATATATTCAACTCACAAGCTGAAGGCTAAGAATTCGTGTAGTTGATACCTTATTAGGTACAACTGAGGTTGGTTAGTTTGCTGTCCAAACCTGGTGCATTTCCGGCAAAATATGGGAGCAAATTGGTTAAACTTTTACTTTTAGTACTTTTTCGTCTTCATTCTTAAAAAGTGTGTTTAATCAGTACCAAACATAATATTTGGGTTAAATGTTATGGCACAGAAACCAACAGTCCATTAAAATTGTGATATAGTCTGCAGCTTGTAAATGAGTGTTTTAAGAGAAAACCATAAAATAAAAGTTGTAGAACATAAAATTCTGCTTCTTTTAACCTTAACATTTTATGTTCAAGCAAACCACTCAAAATTGACAGTCTCCAGATTCCAATGGTTTTCATGTTAGCATAGCATATGTATAATTTTGCTATTCAAAAAAAGGAATAAACATGACTCAGTTATGTTTTATGGATGGCATTATTTGTTTAAAGGAAAAATTTGTTTCAGCCTCTTCTTACTTCCTCTCGTTTTTTGCCATGTAGAAAAATCCTATTTTTTCACTTTTCCAACATTCTTCTATTGTATTATGGTAATAAATTGATGTAAACAATTTTGTAGAACATTAAATTTCCTGCAAGAAATATTTGTTATTCTGAATAGCTATTTTGGTGTGGGGCCATGGTTTTCTGGAACAAGTTTAAATAAATAATCTATACGTTAATAGTATCAGGTTAGATATGATTTACTTCAGATCTTTCAACAAGTTTACTAAGCAGAATTTTTACTTATGGGTGCTCACTTGTAAGAACAATTTATGCTCTAAAAATTTTATTCAATGAGTTTTCTCTCTAGATTAATCATTTCTAAGTTGCATATTATTTGTTATTTATTTATTTATTATTTATCTTGATCAAGATACTTACAAACTGAAATGATTCAAAATTTACTGGTAACAACCCTTTGAAGCTCAATACAATCGGCTTTCTTGCCTGCACTAAAATCAAATTAAATTCCTTTCTTGTTTCAGGTGTCATTTCGTCCCATGGCAAACAACAAAGACATTCAAATAATTTATCCCCCTATAAGGAAAAAATATGTTAAACATCTCATTAAAAATAACATGAGTTGTACATTTTTAAAGAGAAAATAGATTCTAATTGTTCGAGTAATATTTTTATGTTGAATATTTAATTTATAAAAACAAATACAGTGCTTGAGTGTAGTTCACTTAAAAATAATAAAAAATGTATATTTTGAACCAACCTAAGTTATTATTTGATAATGGATTTTATTTAATATATATATTTGCATAACAGAAATCTGAATTCTTACAAAAAAAAAATTCTGATGTCTAAAACTGCCAAGTTAAGTGAAATAAAAAACAAACAAAAAAACAGAGAAAGCTAGGCATATTTAGCCACACCTACACATTCATATCGTAGATAAATGTGTAAAGCTGTAACTTTACAATTTTTCAAAAAAATCTAGTCGTATTCTATTCATTAGAAAGAAAATAACAATTAATGTTTGTCCATGAAATTCATTTAAAAATAAATTAAAAGTATTTATATCCAAGCAAATTGTTTCTGACTTAAAATGGTTTCACACTTATGCCTTGTGTGCTGTGTTACTAATAGCATAAAGTTATATAATTCGGATGACGTAGAAATAATGAAATTGTAACAAAATATACTAATACATACTATGATATATATTAATAGTAATAATTTAGAGGTTAATGATTTTTCATCATTACTACTGAATACCTAATTAGGACATCAAAAATGGCAGCATAAGCAATGAAAAAGCACAGAATTTTATATTTGATTATTTAATTAATATTGAAATCATTTTTCATTTTTCTTAAAACTTAATTTCCATAATAATTTTTGATTAAAAAAAATATATATATTATATATTAATTACAACTATATAATAAAATATTTTAAAAAGAAACTGTATATTTGATTTTTTTAACTGCCCCTAAAAACCTCAAACAAAACCTTTATTTGTTATTTAGGTTAAAAAAATTGAAACTTTTATTTTAGATTTCTCCCAAAAGTCTCCTTTTCAATCTGCGTATCGTCTAATAGTACTATTCTTTTTTAAGTAATGTTTGTGTTATGAAGATGTATGTGTATGATAAATTTAGAAAACAAAACCTTGTTAGATGAAGTTAAGCTAGTAATTCTGTAGCTTAATGAAAAACAATCAACACAAGAAATGGTAATTATTAAACTTATCAATTGGGGAAATCAAATTAAATTAGTTACAATAATCTCTCTAACTACATAAATGTCTGAGAGAGCATAGTACCATTTTAGATTTTTGTGTTTCTATGTAAATATTAAAAATTGAGCTGCACAATTTATTTTAATTAAAAAACTAAGTTATAATTTTTATAAAATGTGATTATTGTTCTAAGATTTGTCCTTGGTACTTCGAGGCGATCCCGGGTGTCACATCACTATGATGAGTTAAAGTAGCCACTTAACTTACATTCGTAGACAATATTTCCTTAGTTCTTTTCTATACCAATCCATTAACTCGCAACACCCTTCATATATCTACAGTTTCCTCCAATTCAAATCTTCTGTCCAGCACCACTAAACAAGATCCTGCCTTTCCGATCTCTACAATCGTTCCCATAGAACCACCACTATGTGGAATTCAATCCCTCCTTTCATCCGCCATGCTTCTTCACTGGCTTCATTTAAATCCTTATTTTATCAGCATCTGTTGACATCCTTAAATTAGTATTGAATAATCGATTTTGTTGCCTACGTGTTTTGTTTATTTTTCCCAAAGAAGATATAGACTATGTAAATACTTTATTGTATGCTGTCCCATTCATTTATTTTATTCAGTAATTTTGTTATCGACTATTTTATTAATTATGTTTATAATTATTTTGTTGGTATTGATATATTTATTTTTAACAATTAGTTAAAATCCAATATTTTTTAGTTATTTAATTTCTATTTTTATTTTTGTTATGTTTTTGTCACTTTTAATTATTTCATGATTCATATTATTTTGTAGCCTTCTGGCCAAATATTTTATTTTTTTTGTTCATGGTTGTTATACTAAAGGGCTATTCTATTCTATTATCAAATTACCTGGATCTGAAGCATCTCACCAAATATACAAATAGAAAAATTTACTAATGTCATTATCAAAAAACATCCTATAAGCAAACCAGTTAAAATAAGGTTATCCTCAATATCCTAAAAAAAAAAAATAAATCAGAAAATTATAAGTTTTGATTTTGGTACTACCATAAATGCATTTATTATTACTATATTTTTAAAGAGCAATGAATTTATAAAAAATATTTTAAAATTATTATAATTTATATCAATAAGTTTTACTTACTAGTAGTGCATAAACAAGTAATGTTAACAATACGCTGCCAGTAGCTATCTGGGCCCCTTCCGCTGGTCCAAGAACAACTTGGGCATCCTCTACTATTCTTTTTTTTTTATGAATAAAAATAAGAAAAATTTTGGAATAAATATGAAATGTTAATGATATTTAAAAGGTGTTTTTAATTATAAAATTTGAAGTTGGTTGGATACGAGACTGTTTAAAAGTAAATAATAAAATTAATTTAGAGAGGAAAATATTTGACTGGAAGATATAATGGAGAATGGGGATAGTTGGGGGATAAGTCAAGGGTTTATTTGGTGTTTTCTTGACGGCACCCTCCAACTATCTCCATTCTCCAATAAAATTAATTGTTTTGATTCATTAAAATGAATTGTTGAAAAAAGTAATCATAAACTTATAAAAAAAGAAGGATTGACAACATATCTGTAGCCCTGCTATAATAAGTGATTAAGTTGACTTTTGTCCTGAGAAAGTTAACTGAGGAATCCTGTTCTCTTAATTTTTTGGCTTGAAATTGAGTCGTAATATACACAATTTCTCTTTCTCAAGCCAATAACTGACTTAGCCCATTATTCACTGCGAATATATTACGAATTCCCTTCTTTACTTAGAAGAAAATCATTTTGAACTAAATTCGACTTAATCACTTATTCACTGAGGCTGTAAATATATTGGAACAAAGTAAATGAATTACAGTAAGTTAGTATCGATCAGGTAGTCACCATTTGAGACACAACGGATATTTGACTTTACAGTTTGAATAAAATACTCACATACTTCCAGTTTAGAAAATCATTTAATTGATTTCTTAAAAAAAAAAAAATCATTGTCTGGATGCACGAGTAAGCCTTTGGATCTTCTGGTAAGGACGGCTAAAGGGAATCCATGATACAACTTGCAAATTTAGGATTTGAAAAGTTAGATATGGATTTAAGAAGTTTTAAACTGGTTGGAAGTTAAAATCGGCTACAAAAGATGTTAAAGTATATAATTTTGATATCGTGGCACGTTCACTCTGCGGTCATATAAGAGTAGCAATATATTATAATATAGTATGCAACGATATACGATACGTCCATGAAATGTAAAGGGAGGTGATATTGGTGATAGGTCCTAAGTCGCGACGATTTATCAGCTGCTGTTATCAAACCAAATTGAAAAAACTAATAGAATATTTGGAATGTATGAACGATCGGGTGGGGATCTTATAATAATATTATAAAGGTCTTTGATTTATGGCTTGGAAAGAATGAAAGCAATAAGAACAAAACATTTCTTGAAATAGGTCGATTAAACAAAATTGAAAAAAAATAAAAACCTTGAATAATAATTCCAGGAAAAATACGTTGCGAATTTACCAAGTATAAGCTCCAAATGTATTATAAATAACACAAATACATGATAATCATTAGACCCATCTGGACTTACGGAGTAGAGCTTTGGGTCTCCACTAAGCCATCGAATTTCTCTCACATTTAATCCTCTCAATCCAAAATCCTTCACAAAATTCTCAATGATCCTTATTTTGTTACGAACTAAGTAACACATAATGATCTCAATGTCCCATTTGTTGCTGATTTGGCAATCTTTTCATGACAAACTTTATTTCCACTCAAACCCACTAGTTTCAAACCTAGTAACCTTTTCAATTCCTGATAATCCTCCGAGGCGTCTGGAAAGAAGATTGCCTCGTGACCTTATAAGTTAAACTTTTTATTTGAATACTACCACTGAATAGTTTCTCTACTTGTCTTTATTCATGCCAATATGTACCATTGATTCTGCTTACTTATATTAGTATAATACAGTTGTATATTTCATTGAATAAAAAAAAGATTATAGCAAATAGATGTTAAGTGCTTTGTGATTGTGGTAAAAAGCATAATTTCAAACAAAAACAATTGAAATAGATTATAAAAAATATTTTGAATGATTATAATAATACGTTTTAATTCAAGTGGGGTTAGATTGAAAAGTAGATTTGGATGTATAACTATTAAATTAATAAAGATCAAAAAGGGGAGGCCTTAATATTTTCGATTGCAAAAAATTAAGATGTCTTGAGTAATGCTTGATTCGTTTCGCAAAACCAAAAGTTTTAATTGACAAGTATGGACCATTTTTCAAAAGAATGTACAATCGGTTTTGTATGATATATGCATAAAATATTCCCACATAAATAGTATTATATTATAACTATAAAATATTGGTGGAAAAATTCCAATCATAATGCCTCAAGTATCTAAATAAAAAAGGAAAGAAAAATACATGTCAATTTTTGTACTTTATTGACAGGTATTTTTGTTATCGAATGTGAAAAACACCACTTTTCAGAAGAGTTTAACAACTGGTTCAACGTTCGTTTAAAAACAGTACGTATCGTTAAACGCAGTTTACCTATGTCATTGTTTTTTTTTTTTTGTTATACATTGTTTTTGTGCCTTTGGATGGCACTATATGAATTTTATATCAATTATTGCCACTAAAGCAAACGCTATAGATCGAAAACTGATGTTTTTTCCGCAATCTATCGACGATATAGGGGAAACTTGACGGATATAATAATGCCGATTATATTAAGTAAATTTTTTGTTTTTTTTTGTTTATGTTAATTCTGTTTCATTAAAATTTATTTATCGATTTATCAACCGGTTTCTTAGTTAATTCGTGTTACTCATTCATTAAACAGATGGTTTAATTATTTTTCGACCGTATGAAATTCATTAACGAAGTGAAATTTCAGTTTACCCGTTGTAGCATCTCTACAATCTGATCTCCAGCCCTTTTAAGTAATTAATCATTGATCAAAATTTTTAATTTGTTCCTAGCATAAGAAAAAATTATAAGTTTCTAAATAGGTAAGTAAAGATGCTATCGGAAAAAAATATGTTTTTGTTATTTCACATTCAATACTACGCAATTGTAACGAAAATATAATGTAATTGGTATAGGGAATGTGTTAGACATACATCAAATATTGTACTTTATTTTGATAAATAGTCCATATTTGTTTATCCAAATGTTCGATTGGCGAACATATATTAGATATTTATAAGCTAAGAGTTATTTTTCATACCTTAAAATCTCATTGTGGTTTGTGATTATTTTCTTGAAAAAATCCCGTTTATTGAACAATTTGTTTTTTCCACCATCGTCAATAGTCTTACGAAGTATCTGGATAGCAATACAGCAATAACTGCACACCATCGGAAGGAATCCTATTGTCCCTACGCCGTATAGGATCGTATTCGTTGTCCACGAGAAGCTGACAAGAAAGATACCATAAAACTTGAAGTCAATATTTTCTGACTGTATTTCCTTGAGGGGATAAGAGAAGCTGAAAGCTTTCTCTCCGTTTTCGACAGTGTTGGAAATAAGCGGAAGGAAATATTGTAACATTGACAGTGAATAATAGGTCGTTACGAACGTTGTAGCGGCTAGAATGCCGAAGAAAATCACGAGCCAGGGTAGTCGGGAATGTTTGTGGAACATGTCCCATTGCCAATCTTCCGTCATTTTCCCGTACATTATCCTCAATTTGTCGACAATGTCGTTCGCTTTCTTACGGTAGATCAGATATGTTAACACCTGCGGGATGCCGTAAAACCCCCACGACACGAGGAAGTAAGATCCGCTCAGGGCATTCTTGAAACCGATCTTGTAGGCTATTACGTTCGTGAGGATAAAGATCACCACATAATGGATAAACCTCAATATCTGCGCAACCATATAACGCTTCTCATCGAAATAAAACCAGAATCCGGATATTTTCTGGAAACGGAGTACGTCCGAAAGGTCCTTTTTGCCGCTCAATCGCTTGAACATGGTGTACACGAATGTCACCACAACGAAGGAGCGACGCATTATAAGCGTGTTTTTAATTGCTTGATCAAATATAAATATAATTATCGAATAATGTTTATTTTCTTCTGATTCTTCGGACTTTTGATTTGAGAGAGCAATTACGAAGTCGCTTGAAACTTTCAGGAAATGTTGAATCTATATTTAATGAAATCCTTGAAAAGTTACAGATTAATTCGTTATATCGATCTCAGTTGTCGAGGCTATGTAGGATTCGTAATATTTAAAGTTCTTTGCGTCATCTTCTTTTGATAATTTGAGTTGATTGGAGGAAGAAACAATTTTTAATGAGTAAGGCAATGAATAATTTTTGGGTTTGTGAATATGATACGTATTTTATATTAAGTTTGGAGAAATTGTTCCAATTTCTGTAGGCTTCAATAGATGTGTCAATATATAATATATAAATTATGTACCTACACACATAAACAAACACATATGTTGATATATACTCGTACATAGACAAAGTTATTATATCAATTATATTAACCGGATGAATCTTCCATATATTTTATCTGTTTCAGATTTATTTCGAGTCCTACTTCTTTATCGGCTACCATTAGTTTTATTGTACTTAGTTTAATATTTTCTGAGTTTTCACATCAAAGTACTGAACTATACTGTAAAATGAAAATATAAAAAAACAAAAAAACAGTATGGCATAGCTTATAATTAGGAACGAACATTTATCATATTTAAGCAATTAATTAAAAACAAGATACAATTTTATAGTTAACAAATGTATAACTATGGTTATATTTATTTTTTATACATATGATACATTTATACATAGTGAATAAATAATTTTTTTAATGGTACACCTTCACTGATAATTAAAAAGAACTGTACTTCTACAATCCATGAAGGATTGGGTTCAGTACAAAGAAGAGACCGCACTGTTTCGTAGACAACGGTTGTGAAAGAAGTTGTGATTTTTTCGATATCACGTTTTCCTCAATTTAAGTTTTCCCCACTTTATAGATTCTGTATATGACCCAGAGGTTCTGATATGTCCCATAAGCTCCATCGTTGGCTGTTTGAGATTAAATAAGATTTTTCCACAGCTGGATTTGAACCCGGGACCTACAGAACAGCAACTTATCGCTCTACATGGTTTTATATACATATATTAAATTAAAATCGATCATAAATATTATACTATATAGAAACAAATCTATATTGACGATCGCTTTGTGAAATGCTCTTAAGCCACAATAGAGCTGATTATGATTCTTTTTCATGGTTTGTTTAAATTATAGAAATAAACAAATTTACAGCCTTATATTTAACTTTATATTATTAATAAATAAATCAACCTTTTTTCCTAAATTAAATTCGAAAATTTTGTAGTGATATTATTTTGCAGGATCCGATTCTGTAGGATAACGTTCTTCTGTTCATAAAGAAACATCAAAGTAAACTGGAAAAGAAATTCAAACACATAGGCATTAGGTATGAGTCCTAATTGCTTCATTTATTACTTTTAGTAATTTTTTTCTCATATTTTGTAATATTTCTTATAACTTATAACTCCAACGGAATTTTTGCTTTTTGTCAAAATCGTACGAAAATTATATTGCGATTATATATTGGCACTATTATGCCATCACTATTGAACTCCTCTAAACATAGGAGGTTGGTCGTTTTTAAGTTGAGGAGTAAAAAATGTTGGTCGTCAACGCTCAAGTTTATATACTGTATAAGTTATGGTTAGACTGAAATTTGATTTAAAATACAATTTTGAGAGATAGAAACACTACACACATTCAGAGAACAATAACTTACGCTTTATTTTTATAATATGTGGTATCTCATTGTAAACAACATTTGTTGTTGTTTGTTTGTTTGTATATTTAACGTCACTTTATGCTGCTATGGCTAATCGGACGATGCTACAGTGGGACCCCTAAATTTTGCCTATCCAGGTTTAATTAGGATAGGAATTTTTAAAGAGTACCTGACATCGTACAGGCTCGGGACCCCCGTTTAACGTCCCTTCCGAAGGACGGCGTAACTAAGGATTTTTTACCCCCTTAAAAAATCCTATGGCCACCTGCCGGGCTACGAACCCGCGATCTTGGGTTTAGTAGTTTGTTACGCTAACCACTAGACCACAGGTGACCGTTTAAACTTTTTAAACATTTGTTTAAAGCTTATAGAAAATAAAACAATTTTAACCTAAACACTACTGTTTATATAATATTATTTATTTTCAAACATTTATTTACACTGATAACTTATATATACAGTCGTGGTCATAGAAATTGCATCACCTATGATTGTTACCTTTTTGATCCTAAATTTGTAAACAAATTCGTTTAACTAATAGTATTAGAGTGAGATGGAATCAGTGACTCATAGTTAAGGTGTACCCAGAGTATCCAATATTATTAGTATTATTATTTCTTATTATTACGTCCAATAGACTGAGTTACAAACAAATATCCAATGAGGGAAAAGTTAAAATAGTGACGTTTGCTGAAGCTGGACTTTCTTCGCGTGAGATAGCAAGGAGGCAGAGGTGCAACCAATACACTGTGGTAAGAATAATAAACAAAAATCTTTCCAGGGATCTACCGAGCGAAAGAAAGGAACTGGAAGGAAAAGGAAGACAGATGAGCGTTTAGATCTCATGATGATGAGATTATCCTATGAAAATCGCTTCAAAAATGCTAAAGAAATATCTAGAGATCTAGCAGATATCAATTTAGCAGAAGTAAGTCGAGAAATACACTCCCCGTCAAAAGTATCGCAACACTTTGAAATATTTGAATTTTACAAAAACTTCTGTCTTTTCATAACAAAGAAAGGTTCTGAAGTCTGTATTAAGCATTTTTAACTGGACATAAACAAGTTTTATTAAAATAAATTACAATATCTCTTCCAATAAACAAAAAAGTTAGAAAACTTACTTTCTGAACTTTTAATTTCTGACAATTTTAACTTTTAAATCACAAATAAAATTTTCAATTTACATTTAATAAGACGCATTACCCCTTCCACTCGTCTTGGCATATCAATAAAAAGGTTTTGAAGAAAATCTTGGGGTATATTGTCCCACTCCTCCAATACAGCTGCCTTTAGCATTTCAAGGGTAGTAGGAGGTGAATCTCGTGACTGAACCGATCCTTTGAGATAATCCCAAACGTGCTCGATTGGGTTAAGGTCAGGACTTCTTGCTGGCCAATCAATGGTATGTATGGATATTTGTGGTGTTCAGGTACTCAGAAACACATCTTGCCTTGTAAGGGCGGGCATTATCTTGCATGAGCAACGATCCAGAGCCTATGAAAGGCATAAAAGGCACTACATGATCTTGAAGAATCATTTCTACATACCTCAAAGCAATCAAGGCCCCTCCTTGGATTGGCACTAACTCTGTACTTGCCTCCTAAAATATGCCGCCCCAGAACATGATAGACCCTCCTCCGAATGGCTCAGTTTCTAACGTGCAGCATTGACTAAACCGTTCTCCAGGCCTTCTCCAAACTTTTTCACGTCCATCCTGTCTGTTAAGGGCCACTCTCGTCTCATCGTGAATACAACTTTTTTCCATTCCTCCACAGTCCAAGATTGGTGTTGTCTTACAAAACTCAATCTCTTTACGCGGTGTTCTGTGGTGAGAAGAGGACCATTCACTGGCCTTCTTGAGCTGAGGTTTGACTCCCTCAGTCTTCTAATGACCGTTGAATCCGAGATTGATATCCCTCAAACACCAGCGATCAAGTTTTTAATGGAAGAAGCTGTAGAATTACGCTACCGAAGAGCTTGCATTTTAATGAAGCGGCAATAGGGATTAGTAATCCTAGGACGCCCTGACGTTGGTCGCCTCGATTGACTACCAGTCTCCCTGTAGCTTCTTATGGTCCCTGAAACGAAAGAATAGTGAATCCCAAGGCGATTAGCGATGTAACGCAATGATTTGCCATCTTCAGAGAGAATGATGATTCTGACCGAATCATCGCGGCTTAAACGATTCATTGTGGATAAAATTAATTGTTTCAACTAGACTAAAGAGAAAAGAGGAAACAGACTTGAGACACATGAAAGATAAACTTGGACTGAAAAGAAATTTGAAATGAATAATCCAAAAACTTATCGTTTGTTGGTAAACAGTGAATAAGAATGAAGTGTCTAGTCACTAATGTATCACATTTAGTAAATAATATTACTGCAGCTATAAACAAAGTACGGATTCAGATGGAAACCAAGAAAATCTCGAGAATTATGGGTGTTGCAATACTTTTGACGGGGAGTTTAGTTGGCAGAAGATTAAGAGAAAAAGGTTTAAAAACTAGCCAAAAAGGCATTTATTAACAAATATAATTAAACAATTTCGCCTGAATTGGACGCAGAATTTAAAAAATTGGACATCTGATGACTTCAGATGATAGGAAAGTGATGCTTTCAGATGAGAGTAAATTCAGTATCTCCAGTTCTGACGGTGCCCAATACGTAAGACGTCGGCCAAATGAAAGATTTGACGTATCCTCTACTATAAAAATAGTGAAACATCCGGCAAGTGTGATGGTCTGGGGATGATATTCCTACTTTGGAATTGGCAAAATAAACTTCATAGATGGGACGCAGAAAAATATATAAAAAGTTTGATTCCTTCAATAAATTCCCATCTTACACACTGCGGAGATTTCATTTTCAAGATGATTCTACTCCATGCCGAAGAACCAAATCGGTAAGTTAATTATTTATTTATTTAAAAAATGTATTAGCTGTAAGATACATTTTATTGCCTTTACCATTGTGTTTTTGGATAGGTAAAGCAGTTTGTAACAGAAAACGAGATCTCCACGCTACCATGGCCAGGCAATAGTCCTGATTTAAATCCTATAGAAAACGTGTATGATAATAAAAAAAAAAATTAATATTGCAAAGCCTAAGAATAAAGATGAGCTAAAACAAGCAATCGAAAGGTGTGGAATGATTAGTGACGAAATCATAAAAAATTTGATCGACTCGATGCCAAACAAGATTATCAGTTATCAGGGCTAATGGCGGTTCGACATTATACTAGTTTATATTAATATTTCAATAAATGTATTTTTAATGCAACTCAGTCCTTTGGAATAAAGGGGTATCTTAGGAAATAAAAAAGAAAATATATCATTCTTTTCTTCTGGGGACAACCCTATATGGGGCCGAAACATGGACAGTAAAAAGACAAGATGCCCGTAAACTGCTTGCACTTTTTAAGACGTAGCTGTGGCATCTCAAAGCTCCTACACATACCCGATAGTGTTATAAGGGAAACTATAGGGCAGGAGAAAAATATATTATACGAAATAGAGACCAGGAGAGTTCAATGGTTTGGCCACCTGATGAGAATGAGCGACAATAAATAGCCAAAGAAACTATTCTTGTATAAACCAAATTATAGAAGAAAGAGGGGAAGACCGAGGAAAACATGGATGGAGGATGTAAGAGAAGGAATGGTAGCAAGAGAAAAATATATTCCAGAGGAAGAAAAAGAATGGGCCGATAGGACGGATTGGCGGAAAAAAGATACATTAATCGTAAAAAGCCCGAATAAATAAATACATTTTTTTTTCTTTCTTAGCCCCCTGGCTTTTACTAATTTTTGACAATAACATATTAATATGACACATGGCATCTCTTTTACTGCACCAGGTGCATTGTAAGAGAGGAATATGGATACTATAGGATATTATGGATTTCAATGGAATGGTACGACAGGGGTCTCGTGATAGGGCTCACTAGTTCTTTCTGATTGGAGTTAGTTAGTAGTTTACTCAGTCCATGTTGAGTATCTATACGTGTGTTTGCCAGCGCTGAGGTCGGCCTGTCGGTGTAAGTCTGTTGAATAGTGGGTTCGTGCAGTGTTGGAAGCTATCAAAGAACTTGATATGCCTCCGTGTGATGAAGTCCGTTACCATCGGGAGTCCAAGGGTCTCGTGTATTATGTCTGATTTCGTCCTTTGTAGAAATGTGTACCATTGCCATCACTACTCGTCCTTGCTCCCTACTTCGGCACATCCACTGCCATACCTATTTTCTCTTTCAAAAGTTTTTGAATTAGTTTTTTCTATCTTCCTTCATGGCTTTTTCATCTTCAGATCTTGCACTCCATTTTTTGAAAGGAAGCCGGTACCCTGTTAGGAGTACACACTCCAAGAACCTGATCCATGCGTGAAGCGTTGACATTCCGTAAGCAGTAGATAAGTCATTGACGGCTTGCGCACTGACCAAAGTAAAGCTGCGTTTACATGGGCAATAAAAATTGCAGATTGCCGAACATGCATAGAATTGCTGGCAATATTTCCGGCAACACAAATTGCAGCCACACTTTGGTCAATATATCTGGATATTATTGCCGAGTAACACTGCCGGCAATATATTGACGGGAAGAAATGTTGAAATGAGCCGCACTCGGCCAGTTGTGAAAATGGACGAGACGGAATTATTCGAAGTTAGTGGAGCTTTCCTACTTATTCGATCTTTGATGAAAAAGCAAGAGAAAAAGTGAATGCTTTCCTTTTTAAGTAAGCGAGCTGATACCAAAAATTTAACTATTGAACTGATGCTTGACAATTACCAAAATTTCACTCGAATGTCAAAAAATGGTTTTGAATTCCTCATAAACAAGATTGGGCCTAGAATCGATAAGACTGATACCAATGACAACCGGATTGGCGATACCCTGATTTCTGGCTACCGGCAACTCATACAGAGTTTCTGTTTAAATTGCACTTTTCATCAATATGCCTCTTGGTACCAGAAGTTTTCATTGAAGTCTTTGTATGTAACGGATTCTACATCCCATAACCCCGGTCATAAATGAATAGAATTTATAAAATTAGTTGTTTTGTCATTTGTCTATTTATCCTTTCCATTATAAAATATAGATAAAAAAATCGACTAACAATAATAAAAAAACAATGAAAAACAGACAGTAATTAAAAAAATAAACAAGACAAGGGATCAAGTTTCGGCAAGGAACGGAATGAAATGAAACAGGTGCGCATGTCAAGGGGAACATGAGAGAATGGGAGGAAAGCATTTGTAGACAGAGATAGAAACACGTACGGCCAGAAAATATGAAATATTCTCCAACCCCTCTGGACAACATCGGCAACTCCTCTAGTCCAGGCTACAAAGGAAAAATAGCGGAAATAATTCATGTAGAAGCCAATTTTGGCACACTTGTAGGGGAAGGTGTTCCTAACAACATACTAAAAGTACTGAGGGGTGGGGGTGAAGCTAAGGGGGGGGGGTCTCTAAAGGTCCCTTTTTTCAGTTTTTTTGTTAATAATTAAAAAAAACTGCTGTAGCGAAAAAATGTTCATATACTAAATTAATCTACATAAAATTTTCAAAAAAAAAAAAGGTTTCTACACACTTTTTTGCTAGAATCAATTCTTAAGGAGATATGGAGGGAGGAAGATGGAAAATTAAAAAAAAAAAACGTTTTAATTGTTAAAAATGAAATTTTTGTTGTTAAAAATGAAATGTTTGTAGTTAAAAATAACATGTTTATTGTTGAAAATGAAGTAATTAGTGTTTAATGATGTCTCTTGAACATTAAATTTCGTCGAAATCTAAACTTTCATCTTCATCGATGTTGTCTTCGACGGGGGCTCCGTTCGTACATGAGCTGATGCATCCACATGCATTGGAGCAGGTATTCCCTGCTTAGTGACAGCCGCAGCGCACTCCACACCCAGTCGTGCATCGGAAAAGATCAATTTCAAGACGAAGTCGGGTGTCATAGGGTCGTTCGTGTTAACTGGATTAAGGATCCCATCTTCTCTCTTGACCCAACCCCATTGGATGGGTTGTAGGGGGTTGCCTGTAAGAAAGTGATGAGACCAACGTAAGAATTTATCACAAATTAATATTTGTAATTTAAAGAAAGCAGTAGGTATTTAAAGCTACATGTAAATGGATTTACTACTTGTACTCTGAGCGAGTGTTACTTAGAAGCTCCTCTGTTAGGAGGAAGAGTGGCCATGTCTGATTTGGGCTTCTTTGACGCTTTCAAAAATTTCGAGTACTGATGTTCGTTCAGGTTGTCTTGATGAGCAGGCGCTTTGTATACAGCCAAAAAAATCTCGCCAGCTTGTTCAATATCCTCAGATGATGCTGAGGGATCCTTGAATGTTGCTGAATAGAGCATATACTAAACATGAAAGTCGATGTCAACAGAAGTTTTTGTGATCTCTCTTCGCTTCTACTCCGCTCGGTTTGTCGGCATCACTATAACCATCAAATATACAATTTTCCCGTAATGTTTCTGTACAAAGGCAATGTACTTTTGATGAAATGCCGGAGGACTGTTTCCACTTCATGCGGTGGAGAAGGAAACCGCCATCTACCACAACGGTGCTCTAGGTGAGATAGAGAGTTGCGTTTTCCTCTGTAACATCGTAGAGGGGTGATTTTTTTCCTTTTCGCATTCCGCCTTCGCTGAACAAAGCCAAGGGGTATGGAGTTAATTAATATGCCAAAAGCTCTGCTACATCGCTGTCGTTCACACGAGCATTGATTTATTCATGTACAATATTTTGCAACTAACAAACAAATTTTGAATTTTTGTACTATTATCGTATTGTCATTGTTGAAAAATTAATTATTTAATTTTTTATTCTGCGCATGTATTTGAATGTATTTAAATAATAAATAATCTGCTCACAAATTGAAGTGGACCGGACCACTCATCAAAAGTTAGGTAACGCTCTTTTTTAACCATACTTCTGGTTATTTTTTTGTATATTTGTGCTTATAGTACCTCACTTATCGATTGTTAATGGTTTTTGTTCAACAAAAATAAATACACCAAACAAAATTTAAGAAAAACTTATTTTTTAAAATTAAATAAAAATTTTTTACAAAATAAACATTTAAATTTTTACAAATTTTGTTTTTCATTTCAATTGAACCTTCTTCAGTAGGGTGTTGGACCCCCTCTACTTTGAATTAATGCTTCACATCGACGATTCATACTCCTTATTAAGCTCAATATGTAATCTTGAGGTAAATTAGCCCATTACTCAATTAAGGTGGCAGCAAGTTCATCCAAGTTATCTGGACAAGGTGAACGCATATGTAATTGCCGTTGGAGTTTGTCCCAAACATGTTCAATTGGATTCATGTCTGGTGAACAAGCAGGCCAGTTCATGCGCGCTATTTCTCGCTCTGCTAAATAACGTTGAAACATCCTTGCCCTATGAGGACGAGCATTATCATCAACAAGAATGAAGTTCTAACCCGTTTCTTGGGTTAAAGGGATAATTACAGGTCTGATGACGTTGCTGAGGTAGGTTTGTGCGGTTACATGTTCATTTCTAAACAGTACAAGCTGAGTATTTCGATTACTCATTATCCCTTCCCACACCATTATTGAGCCTCCTCCATAAGAGCGAACTGTTTCAGTCATACCTGGGCTAAATCCCTGGTTTGTCTCTCGCCACACTCTAAAACGTCGATCTTGATGATGGAGAACAATTTTCGATTCGTCAGAAAATAAACAAAGGCCCCAGTCCTCATCAGTCCTATCAACATGTTCACGAGCCCATAGGAGTCTTGCTGCCTTTGGTTGTCTGGTTAAATAAACCCTCCTCGCCGGTCTTCTTGCCCTCAAACCAACTTCATGTAGGCTGTTTCTAACCGTCTGAGTTGAAATGCGAACTCCCGTTGCTTGTTGAAAGGAGCTTTGCAGCTGCCGAGTTGTTAAACCTCGTTGCCTAGTGGTTTGGATTTTGAGATATCGGTCTTGCTGAAGGGTGGTTTTTCGAACTCGGCCTCCTCCATGTGTGTACAGAGCAGTACCTGTTGCTTGGTATCGAGACCATGCTCGTCCAATGATTGTGTGAGAGCACTGAAGCCTACGACCGACATCACGTTGGGAATGATCTTTCTAAAAGAGCTAATGCCCTCTCGAGTTCTTCAACACTAAGTTGTAATGGCCTTTCTCCCTGAAAATATTAAATGGGCTCAAAAGGTTCGTGGACCGAAAATAGGAGAAGCAATAAGCCAGTTACAAAAAATAAGGGACCCAAAAATAAAATATATTTTCAAATTATACATATATATACATACACATGCAAATAATATTCATACATCAATTAATTATATAATTTCTGATACAAGCCTGAAACAATAGACTGGAGAGAGAGCAGTAAGGTACTTCTGGGCTGAGGTCTGAGACAAAAGTGAGCGAATTAAAAAGCGCTGTTATATGCCAAAATTACCCCCTCTCTTCTCCTTGGCTTCGTCCGACCAATGACATATTGTTATTTAATCAACAGTCGTAGATCCAACATTAAAAACATCGCAGGTCAATTTTACGATTGTTAATGCTTAAATCTATAATAATTCTTATAAGTTATAAGTTCATAATAAATCTTTAATAATTTAATAATAATTCATACAGATCACCACATTACCCCCCCTCTTGAGAAAAAAAAATTGATGACTTCAATTTTTGATAGATTATTTGCTACGAAAACAAAGCTAAGTTGGGCAGCAACCAAAATACGATGTGCAAATTGTCTTGTCTATATGCTATAAGTTCTATATCTATGATAGACACACACACCAAAAATATGTATATATATATATCATCCCAACATAAAAAATTTTATCATGCCGTCTATGTGTGTCAATGTCGAGGGTGGAGTTGTGTCTCACGCCTACCCCAGGAAGGGTATAGAAAATGGATCCATAGACCAGCACCATCTTCCGACAGGATCAGGCCAACAGGATTAACCTCATGAATGGGTCTGCCATTCATTCAGTTAGCCCGTGCCATCTGAAGGAAAGACAAATACTCCACACATCCTTTCCACGCCACTGAAGGGACCCAAGGTCATATTAATCATCAAAATGCTGGAAGAAGCACAACGGAGTAAAATGTGGGACCCTTAATTTATGGAAACTAACCATCAAAATTTCTGCCCATAAAATAGAATGTGTGGGGGTGTAATATGTGGTGATTCCTAATTATTATTTGATTTATATATACATATCACCCAATACAAACACAAATTATTCTAAATTAATAGTACGAAAATTATCTTAAATCTAGAGACCACTTGCACATTTTAACACGAAGACGTACATGAATCAATTACTGAATTAAAATCCATCATCAAAATTTTTCTTTACAATTCAAGATCCCTCTGTAATATATACTTTATATACCAACACTTCTATACAACTCAAACAACTTCAAATTCAAAATACTCATCATATTCAATTCAATTTTCAAAAAAAAATTCAAAATTTTTCAACACTCAACAAAATAAAGTATCCATTTACCAAATTTTAATCAATATTCGTAGACAATTCAATTCATTCTAAATTCCAAATATCCATAAATTCAATTCAATTATACATAATTCAAAACTTCAATTTATTATATTATTCAGTCCCTTTTATTCTTTATTAATTAATATTTTATTTAATTATATTTTTTTTTTACTACTGAAACAAAAAACATCTATGTAAGTTGATCTTGCTTTTGCCAAAGCCGAAAATCAACTTAAATACAGTCTATCTCTTTTTTTTTTTTGATTCTTATATTATATTCAATCAATATCTTAAAAAAATTTTTTTTACAATTTTAATAATAAAACTTATTTAAACTTTCCCCAGATTCATTATTGAATTTATACAAATACAAAATAATTTACAAATACTTGTGTCTTCTTGATGTGAAGTGGTGGTTCCTGAAGTCCAGTCTCGACGTTTTCTGGCTCGTAGTTTTTCTTTTCTTGAGACGTTCCTGCAAGATCTCTGGATTGTTGATTGAAGATCGAGAATCAAAATGTAGTTTACCGTGATTCCGCACGATCAACAATGTTGTCTATCTGTAAATTAAACTTTGATAATTTCTATCATTTGACAACATAAGATGCCTGCCAATATCTTCAATTACTTTGTGTATAATCATCATAATTATAGTATTAATCAATTAATTAAATTTTTTCCTATACCAAAACATAATCATAAATTGTACGTATTCATAATATCATATCTCAATCAATTAATTACAATTTAATCATAATACCAATCAATTACTTACATTTTTTCTATACCAAACATAATCATAATTCATAAATTCATACTAATAATATCATATATTACATATCCATAAAATACTCCAATATAATATTTCGAAGAAACTTGGCCATTATTATTTTT
The DNA here is from genome assembly GCA_037127475.1 of Arma custos. Taxonomy (NCBI): domain Eukaryota; kingdom Metazoa; phylum Arthropoda; class Insecta; order Hemiptera; family Pentatomidae; genus Arma; species Arma custos. The sequence goes on from CM073764.1 coordinate 89,556,518, forward strand.
GTTTTCTTCGTTGCCCATAACAAATTTACAACACTTTACATACATAAATCACAAATTCCTTTCATACAACATATATACAAGATAACATATTATATCTTTAAACAAATCAATTATATCTATAGATAATCAATAAAATAAATCAAGGTTACAAAATAAAAAAAATATATAAAATACTTCTCTCAAATTAAACCAAAATAAAGTATCTCTCATCTTATATCATCATCTTCTTACAATATCATATATATCAATATATATATATTTTTAAAAATCTGAAACTTAAAGAAACAGAATCAATTTCAAATTCAAGATATTTAACCTCTATTACCGTATTTATTTCATATGATACAGAACAACAATAGTCAGCCAAGTTCAAGGTTATCTCTTATCTCTCTATAGCTTCACTTTTACTAAGCATAAACATTCTTCATTTTAGAACAATATATTTGCTATCTTAGGGCAACATTGGGACATACAAGGGACTCAGACTTGTATTAGACTCTTTTAATTACCACAAATTTACTTATTTGAATTTACCATTTATTTCCTTAAATTTTTTTCAAAAGTTTCTTATTCTCTAATGCAAAAAAAATTATATGTATATATATATATATATATATATATATATATATATATATATATATATTATTATATTATATTATATATATATAACTCCTATTAATCTTTAATTTTCTTTAGTTGGGACACACGGGCAATTTTGACATTACTCTCAAATTGGGACCTTTATTTGGGACACACGGGCAATTTCAACATTACTCTCAAATTGGGACCTTTCATTGGGACACATAGGCAATTTCAACATAACTCTCAAATTGGGACCTTTAATTTGGGACACATATGGACTCATCTACTTAAATATCAAATTCATTAGACTCATAGGTCTGTAATCAACCAAGGGACGTCGATGATCAATCTTGAGACTCAAATGGGGACCGAATATTTATAATATAATTCACAACACAATAATTATTATTAATCCGTAGTAATACTTTCAATTCTCAATTGTTAACGACGACAAATTATTATTATTCTTAATACAATTAATACATCAATTTTTTATAATCTTCCTCAATATTTAACGACGACATAATTTTTTATTATTAATATAGTTCCATTAAATCTTAATCATTATCAATACTTAACGACGACAAATTATTTCTTTATTATTAATATAGTCCCTTATAAATCTTCAAATTCTTTATCAAACGTTAACGACGACATTTTATTTTTCATTATTATTATAGTCCCTTTTAAATATTAATTATTTTTCAAAAATTTTTATCAATAGTTAACGACGATAATTTATTTTTTTATTATCAATAGAGTCCCATATAAATATCAATTATTTTTCAAAATTTTTTTTTATCAATAGTTAAACGAAGACAATTTATTTTTTGTTATTAATAGAGTCCCATATAAATATCAATTATTTTTCATAACCATTCATAATTTACCAAGACAAACATTTTTTATTATTAATAGCGTCCCATATAAATCTTAATTATTATCAATACTTAACGACGATAACTCATTTTTTATTATTAATGCAGTCCCATTTAAATATTAATTATTTTTCAAAATTTTTTCAATAGTTAAACGAAGACAATTTATTTTTTATTATTATTAATAGAGTCCCATAAAAATATTAATTATTTTTATCCATTGTTAACGACGATAATATATTTTATTTATTATTGATAGAGTCCCATATAAATATTCAAATTCTTTATCAAAAGTTAACGACGACATTTTATTTTTATTACAATATTTTTTAAATTTCAAAATCTTTATTAATAGTTACACGACGACAATATTTTTTTTTTATTATTTTTTTATAGTCCCATTAATCATTAATTTAATTATTTTATAATCGACGATCATTTTTTTATTATTATCATATTTATAGTCCCATTAAACATTAATTATATTTTCTAACATAAACATTAATTAGGCCCGGTTCATATACTTTTTTAAATTTCCTAGACGTAGTTTAATTATTTAACGTATTCGCCGCAGGGATCGTCGTGATTAGTTTATCGGGCAATTTTACGTGAGAGGGGGGGGGGGGAGGAGCGCCGCTTTAGATTTTACGTCCGCCAAGAATTTTTAAATTTTTTCTTTCCACGGGTTCCTATTATTATTATAATGATTTTTAAGACGTCCCTTCTTATAATATTGATTATTATTACACCCCATATTATAATTACGATTATTTTTTATATTACGCCCGTAGTTATAGTTTCTATTATTACGCCCTTTAATATAATTTGTATCATTATGCCCTTTATGATAATTGCGATTAATCTTTTTATTTCGCCCGTTGTTATAATTATTATAATGTCCATTAATATAATTTTTATTATTATGCCCCATGTTAGATTTGTGACTATTAATCGTAGTTAGCCCGAATCGATGATTATACTTATTATTATAATTTCTTTAATTTTTATAATTTTTATAATTCATTCCGTAAAATACGTTTTTATTAATTTTATTAAAGTGATTTTTATTTCGTCGACGTGACTCATAAAACTTAGGTTTGTTATGTTTTGACGCATTTAACTTATTCCTAGTAAGGACCCGTATGGGATTACTTTGAGGCTTAAGCGGTCGAGGTTGATCTTTATCTTTTAAACAATTATTTGACGAGCAATTCTCTTCGTTAAATTTAACTTTATTTAGTTCATTGTGCAATTTTATAGTGGTGTTTATTAGGCTTGTATCGTTTTCTTTTAATTCATTATTATTATAATTATCCTTCTCTCTCTCAGTTATATTAATATCTATTTCGCCCGAGTCACAAGATTCATTACCGACGATTTGGTGTTTAACTAATTTATTAAATTTTTCCGAGATTTTATTTAATCTTTCATACACTAATTCTTTAAATTTTAATGCTTCAGCATTCTGTTCTACTAATTTCTGTTTTTCTAATTGCATCACCTCATCAACTTGTTGGATCTCGTCACTTAATTCTGCTAATACGGCCAGTCGTTTTTTTAATTCTAAATTTTCTTCTCGCAATTCTTTAAATTTTACTATTTGATTTTTAAATTCTTCGAAATTTGCCATATTATAATATTCAAAATTTTAGCCCACAAGAAAAAATAATTTTCACAAATTTAATCACCACAATTTATCTTATATTAAACACCACGTTAATTAATTCTTTTAAGGAACCACGCTCTGCTACCAATTTGTAATGGCCCTTCTCCCTGAAAATATTAAATGGGCTCAAAAGGTTCGTGGACCGAAAATAGGAGAAGCAATAAGCCAGTTACAAAAAATAAGGAACCCGAAAATAAAATATATTTTCAAATTATACATATATATACATACACATGCAAATAATATTCATACATCAATTAATTATATAATTTCTGATACAAGCCTGAAACAATAGACTGGAGAGAGAGCAGTAAGGTACTTCTGGGCTGAGGTCTGAGACAAAAGTGAGCGAATTATAAAGCACTGTTATATGCCAAAATTACCCCCTCTCTTCTCCTTGGCTTCGTCCGACCAATGACATATTGTTATTTAATCAACAGTCGTAGATCCAACATTAAAAACATCGCAGGTCAATTTTACAATTGTTAATGCTTAAATCTATAATAATTCTTATAAGTTATAAGTTCATAATAAATCTTTAATAATTTAATAATAATTCATACAGATCACCACAAAGTCGTCGTAAAGACTTTGAAAACACTGTCTAGTGAACTGGTTGAAGTAATACTGACGATAAAAGTCGTCGTAAAGACATTGTTAAATTGCTAGTGAACTGGTTGGAGTAACACTTGAGATAAAAGGGAAATAATGCTTACAAAACACGAAATAAGCAAATGTAAAATAAGCAGCTCAGCTCTAAATAGTGATACTAAGACTTTGTTTTTGTTTTAATCGTCTTAAACACCGTGAAAGTGCTGATAAAATAGTTTTTTTTGTTAATGGATGAAAACCTCAAATCAATGAAGTTAGCTAAATTATAAAATATCTTCATTTTCTTAAGTGGTCCACTTCAATTTGTGAGCAGTTTACATTCAATAAATACACAGTAATGGCTGCATCAACACGGTCTAAACCAGAAGCAATCAACAGTCTTTTGTAATAATAGTGGCCGTGGAAACCTAAAAGAGTATTTAATAAACATTTCATTTTTAAAAATAAAAACTTTTTTTAAATTTCCAATTTCCCCCCTCCATATCTCCTTAAGCATTGATCCTAGCAAAAAAGCGTATAGTGCCTTTTTTATAGAGCATTTTATGTAGATTTATTTAGTATATCAACATTTTTTCGCTAGAGGCAGTATGTTTCGAGTTATTAACAAAAAAATGAAAAAAAGGACCTTTAAAGATCCCTCCACCTTTAGATTCACCCCCACCCCTCAGTACTTTCCCTACAAGTGTGTCAAAATTAGCTTCTACACGAATTATTTTCACTATTTGGTAATTTTTGGTCTTCGTTGCCTGGACTACTCGGCAACACCCTCTGACGAGCTACTAGTCTCCCGGCAATATTGCCGCAACATTACCGGCAATTATTGAGAGGAAAATAGTTGACTGGAAGATCGGAATCCTTTAGAAGATTTGAAGATCGTACTCCATTCTAATATTATGTTAGTTGTCGTTTATTTCTTTAATTACGTATACCATGCCATCGATAAAAATAAAAAATACGTTTCCTTGTGGAAGAATTATTGAAGTCAAAGAGCAAAATGCACACACTTTATGACTCGTGGATGAATTTCACCTGCCCGACCTTCATCAAAAGTTAATTGAAGCTAAGTTAAGATTTAGTGTTATTAATAAATTTTAAACAAAATCTCATTCCAGCAACAAAACTGTTTTTTTTTTAAATAATGATTTTTGGCTCAATGATTGTTGTTTTAAGTGGTATCCATCGGATGCCAGCGGTTCATCCTTGGAATACACTAGTGGTGATTCCAGTAAGGGTCGTCCGAAAAAATATTTTACAGGCTCAGAATTTATCATTGTTTTGGAAGTGGGGTTGTGTTGGGACTCCAAGTAATTGTATTTACGATCAAGGATTTAGCGATGTTGGTTTTTCAGATGAAAGCATTTTTATGGTTTCAGCTATACCACAGCTGACATCCACCGAAGAAACCCGGTTAAATCGGGTACTGTGTTAACCCTCGCCCTTCTTCGACTAGGCTGTGTCGACCAATCACTTTCGTATTCGCCAAAGAAACATGCAGCCTAGTTCTAGATGCAGTCACTAGAGTGAAAACAGACATTGAAAATCCAAACCCTACTTCTGTCCCAATCGATGTCGTAGTGTTCATAGTTCACCATGAATTCCATTTAACTATGATAGATAGCAAGGCTAGACAATTTATCACTGGTATAGCATCCTCCTCCTCTTGTTGTGTATGTGGTGCGAGACCCAGTAAAATGAACAACCTTAAGGGGAGTTTAAACGAGCCATATTTTACGGCAATGTGTTGCGGCAATAGTATTGACTGTAATGTGGGAGTTAGATAGTCTGAGGTGCATTAAAAAAAAAAAAAAAAAACACTAAATAAGACAAACTTATTTATTGTAAGTGCCAACGTTTCGGTCTACATTGTAAGCCATCTTCAGAGCTATGAGAGGATAAACAGAACAAAAATAACTATAAAAAACATTGTAATACCGAGAAAGCATATAATAAAATCAGAAATTGATAGGTAATGAAATTAGCGATGGATATAATATTAAGGGCATATATGAATGTAAGATTACAACAGTTTTGTTGCATGAACACGCGGCCCATTTTGTTTTAAATTTATTAATAATACTCAATCTTAACTTATCTTCAATTAACTTTTGATGAAGGTCGGGCAGGTGAAATTCCTCCACGAGTCATAAAGTGTGTGCATTTTACTCTATTGACTTCAATAATTCTTCCACAAGAAAACGGATTTTTATTTTTATCAATGGCATGGTATACGTAATCAAAGAAATAAACGACAACTGACATAATAATAGAATGGAGTACATAACTAAAGGAATCCGATCTTCCCTCTCTCGTTTGTTTGTTTACATAGTGTAAAAAAATTAGAACTTTTCTCGAAAAACCTTTCTCCGCCACTGCGCCTAGGCGGGCTTCGGTATATCTTCCACGAGTTTTTTACCTTTGTCCATTGTTCCTCTGAGTTCTGGAAACGAGATTGCTTTCGTTCCCGAGCATCGATAAGTTCGCATGAGCAACTTAGGAAATTCTTATCCCGCGGATGCGATTCGGGGCTATCGATGTAGGCGTTCAATTTCACCTTTAGAATTCCCCTTATGAATTCCATACCTTGGGCTCCTTCAGCCTGGCCAAATGTTTTAAGTAACTTCTCAACCAGTCTATTTTGTAAGACCAGTAATTTATCTGCGAATTCGCATTCTGACTGACCTCCTCCGGAGTCTACATTTCTCCGCTGAATAACTTTTTTAACCTTACCTTCAGCGTTTCCCAGGAAAGTGAAGTGTCTCCTTGTATCACATTAAGGGCACTCCTTGAGATGCGACCCACCAAGGGCGCCTCCAATAGCACATCTGACTCTAACAGAGTTCAGTTTTCTTGCAAGGATTTTATGCGCTCCATAATCTGATCTCTCCCTTTCAAAAAGTGCTCCAAGTCTCCAAAAACGCCTTGGTCGCACCAGTGAAAGGCTCAACTTGGTCGATAACCTCATGAATGAAGGCTGAGTTTAGAGTTCTAACCTTCAACAGCTCCATCTGAGGCGTTTCTGTTGCCTTTGTCAACTGCGACTCGAGTCCTGCCATTTTAACTCCCGCTTGAATCAACGATGTTTGGCGAGTTCATCTGAATCAGCCATTCTTACGGGCAGAAATTGTCAAACTTTAAAAAAAAAAATAATAATAATAACTAACTTATGAATTACTTACATAACGGCACAAATAATTATTGGGTTTCGGCATCAGTTATAACTGGACTGTGCCAGTTATTAAAAATAAGGAGTTTTGTGGCTAACTCACAATAGAACAATGACATAACTTTATTTACTATAACTCGTTAGATTTAAAATTAAAATAAATAACATAACAACAACTAAACTAACTAACTGCTCGGCTCAACAGTCCCTGCAGGATCTAGACCTCTCTGATGAGCTTCCTACACACCTCTCGGTCCTTCGCCTTCTCCACCACCTCGATACACACCATGTTTTTCAGATCCTGCTCTACACCGTAGACGTAATCTAACTTTTCTTCCCTCCAGCTCTTACATAGAGCATTTTCTTGGGGAGTCTGCTTGGCTCTATCCTCTCCACATACCGAACTATCAGCTCAGCGTTCCCTGTTTTATTACACTGACAATGGCAGATTCCTGATAACACATTTACATTCTTCCTTCTATTCCATTGTCCATTCTTCTGTATTGGAAATAATATCTTTCTTTCCTATCTGCTGATCTTGCTCTCTGGATTGCTTTGTAAGACTCCATGCCGCACTCCCACAGGCCACCGTTACTCTATACACTAGTATAGAGTTATTTTTTTGGTTTCCTAGATACACACTTCGAACTTAGAGCTTCTTGTTGGGGCGAGCGACGCCATAAAGGAAATAAATCCAGAAGGCATAAATCTCCGACCTCATGTCAAACATTAAAAAAAAGGGGCTATGGTCAAGCCCCTCACATGTTTGCGATGAGTAGAGAGTAGGTAAGCCTTTTACTATCCTGAGCCTTTTAAGGACTACTTTAGTTTATTTGGCCGACTATTTTCCCACAATGCCTGCCTCTCTTGGAGCACGTTCTGTCTAACTGCCATCTATTGATTTCCAGCATGAATGAAAAGTAACTTTAATTTTATATATGATGTTGATGATGATCTATTATATTATCACTTTGGTGATCTATGCTGATCAGCAATCAATCAAAGGGGTCACGACAGAAACGCATAGGACCCAAGCCAAGAAATCTCAATCAGAGCAAAACTCTACCTTTCCCTGTCCATACTTAAATCTTTGACATGCCGAAATCATATGACTTGAAGATATGTTTATAAAAGTTTAAAGCTTTCACTTAAATTGTTCAGTTTATTAGGAATCTAGAAACCTCCTGGGGCTCACCCAGCCTCTATAAAATATTATAAAAATAGGGTACCCAATATAAGGGGAAAAACCTGGCGATTGAGCGTGACCTAGGACAAGTCACCTCCTTGCAGAACCGTTATCCATGTAACAGTACAGTCTCTACCATGTACTGAACCCAGACTCGTTCACGGATCGTAGTGCTTACACGTTTCAAGTTTCTCCAGTTTATAAGCAAGTATTACTCAAACGTTTTTAACGAACTGCTCATCCACATTTTCAACTGTTTTTTATTTTTATTTATTCTATTCAAGGTTATGAATGTGATAACTCCATTCAGGAATTAGGAAAAAACATGTCTATCCCCAAGGAAGAAGGTGTCCTTGGACTCTGCAAATAAATTTAGAAGATAAATGCTCAATATTATATATTTAATTGGAACTCAACAATACATTTTATTGTATTTACAATATATTAAATATATATATATATATATATATATATATATATATATATATATATATATATATATACTTTTAAGCTATACACACTTTTAAGCTATTTCAAATAATGAAGCACCATAAATATTGCTTGCATTTACTAATTTATTTGTCTTATTATTACAAAATCCTCATTTTGTAGAATTCAATAGCATGAGAAATGAGTAACTTGAGTTCATGACCTAAAAAAAAAGTAATATTGAATACTTAGGAAATAAAAATTAAAATCCAGATATTTTTTTATTTTATTTTAAACATCAATTTATAAAATAAAACAAGTATTGATCTATATATATGTATACATATTACAAAACAAAGTCCTCGGCCGCGTTTGTTCGCGGTAAATTCAATAACTACTGCACGGAGTTTCATGCGCTTTTCACCAATAGATAGAGTGATTCATCAGGAAGGTTTACGTATATAATTTGTCGAGGTTTTGTGTTAATGGGTTAGAATATCGATGGGTTTCACCCAATACGCTGCTTGCCTAATCCCGTGCAATTATCTAACGTGCAAGATAAAAAAATCGTATGTAAAGAAATATTTGGTTTTGTATTTATTTTTATAATTTCTATATAATAAAGTGATGGGAAGAAAGAAAATCAAGACTCCTTTGGGAGTCTTATCTTATCTTATAATTATTTTTCGAAAAATCATTTTTAATAATGAAACATAAAAATAATTGATTGCTATAATTTCCAAAATTCTTTCTGAATGTAAAACATAAAATAAGGACCATATGAATTAGTAAGTATTTTTAGGAAATTTTGTTTTAATGAATTCCTTTAACTCTTGGCTAATTCATAAAAACTAATATTTAAAAAAGTTAAATTTTGATATTTTATATATTTCGATACTAGCTTTTATGAAGCCTGCTTATTACAGGCAACGCCCTTCAAGAAAGATGTTGAAAGAGCGGCGAAGCACATACTTTATCACTATGCTAAATTATGTATGTGCATATATTAATGCAATAACCACCCCATGGATCCTTGTTTCATATTAACTCGAATCATCAGAAATTGAAAAATGAATCTTGAGTTTAATGCATATCTTCAGGTGCAATCGTACGCCATATATTCTTGATTAAAACAAATTTTATGGAATGTCAAATTTGGCAATACAAGGTTTTGTCATAACTTTTTCAAGCATGAAAGTTATGTAATAAAAAATAATTTTTGACCATCTTATTACCATAAATTTTATTCTAAAATTTATTATTCTATTTGTTGAAAACATGTATCCAATCATTCAAATATTGTAACCCACATTGATCGATATCAGAACATTTCTTTTTGAACTTATATATTCAAAAAGAAAGTTACATATTATACATTTTAATTATTGTATACATGTATAGCAATGATCAAGGTGAATTATGACGAGAGAAGCTTACCTAAGAGTATCTTTATTGAAATCTTTAAGGATATGAAGATTTCTTGTTTTACATATTCATTTTTAAGGTTATTCAGAATAATTAAAATTTATACACTTTATTTATTCAAGTTTTATCACGCAGTTTCATTCATTCAATATTTTGTAAAAATTATAAATTTAAGTATTCAAGTTTTATCATACTGTTTCATTCATTCATTTTTTTTGTAAAAATTATAAAATGGTCCTAATAATAATAAAATCCTAATAATAAAGTAATGGTACTTAGTGGTCGGTACGTGATAAAAAAAAAGATACATTATACAGAAAAATTATGTGAGCATAATATGCCTTATTACCCAAGCAAAGCTGGGGTGGGTAGCTAGTGTATGTATAAATGTGATTATTTATGATAAAGTAAATTTCAAATTATCCTCATAACTCTCATAAAGTAAGAGTTGTATGTTGAACGTCTTGGTGGTGGGGTGCTGTCTCATGTTTGGAGCCTGTTTGGGCTGTTGATCGTTGGGATGTATTGCACCTTTTTCTTCGAGATGCGATTCACATAATCCCTTTTTGATTTTGGTGTCTTGATAATGCCTGAATAGGCGAAACGTCGACTGGTAAGTAGGTGTATTTTTTGAAACATAAGGCTTTGCATTGTGGTTTTTCCCAATTGCATTATAATAAATAATAGTGTTTCTTTTTGAGTTTTTGGCTCTATTTTAGTGTATCCTATTTAATCTTTTATTATTAGATTAAAACTTATGTTTCATGTCATGAACGTTTCATAACAATGTTATATTATATATTATTGATATATGATCAGTTGAATTACTTATTTTACTCAAATCCATAAAAACTATGCTAGCTTCCAATCACCACAGTTGAAAGTATTCCAACCATTTGCCCAGTCATGCTTATATTTCTGCCATTAAAATATTACATTTGATGTAGTTTATCAAACTGGAATTTAATAAAATGAAGTTTTGGCTGCAGCTGATGCCATTTTTTAGTATGCCACCATGTCATTTTCTCAAGATTCTGGTTCTATTACTCCACCCAGATCCTCAAAAAATCAATAAAGTCACCATTTACAGATATTCATAATTATCAATATATTATATCAAACAAAAAAGAAATGTGTTTTGTTGAAAATCCTCTTCAGATCTTGTATAGCGTAAGAATCCTATTTAAAACCAATTTTGAAGGATACCCGTGAATTCTATATTTTTATTTAAATAGAAAATTAACTATGGTGGAGTCCATACAATTGCAAGACTTGAAGATAGATGTCTCGATCTAATATGTTGAACATTGATAAAATATTCTATCCGTAAACAGCCCTTATTGATTTCAACCATGAGTAAAATTAACTTTAATTTGATTAATGAGTTATGCATCATTTTTCCTAGCAATGAACCAGTTTGAGAACTAGTACTCCTTGCAAAAATGTTGTAGAAGCATTGGAAAAATAACAAATACTCATTGACTTTATTTATTGTGCCTTAATTTTCTAAATTACTTTTGTAATAATAAGATAATGTGATGTATGGTGTCCATAATAGGTTTTGTATTGAGGATATTAAACAGCTCACATCTTGTCCAACTTGTAAAATTCATTGTAGTATAGACAAGATTCTGGACCCTAATTCTTGAAAATAGGAGGTCAACTATTTAAGACTAAATAAATATTAGGTTTTGTATTTTTTTCTGAAGCTAGGAACAAGATTTCTCTTATAGTTTTGGTATAAACCTATAAAAAATAATTTGCTATTAATGTCAGTCACTTACAAACTGAAATGATTGAAAGTTTACTGGTAATAATCCTTGGCAGCTTATTTGAATTGGCTTTTTTGCCTGAAGTAAAATTAAGTTAAAGTCCTTTCTTGTTTGAGGAGTCATTTCATCCCACGGTATACCACACAAGCATTCAAATAATTCATTTCCCTGTAAAATGCAATGGATTACTTCAATAAACAGCATAATATATTATATATCTCAAAAATAAGTAGGTGATATAAAAATACATTAATCGTGTTTCTCATCAAGTGTAATGGCCCAATAAAAGACACCAAAATTCTAATTGAAGAACAATATTAAAAGGAATATAGAACAACATTCACTATTTAATGCTAATAAACAAGAAAAGATTATCATGAGGAATAGTTTTGTAGCTATGGTATTCCTTAGATTTTAAAAATGTGTAAAAAATAGAACTGAGCAGTGAGCTCATAATGGACCAAAAATAAATAAAAAAAGAACTCCTACAATAAACTAGATTGTCATTAAAGAAATTCAATAATTTAGAATTTTAGAAGCCTAGAAATAATATTTGAGAACAACAAATTCCTACAACTCACATACTTTGATAGTAAAGGAAGTAAAAAAAAAAAAAACTTATTCCTGTGTCAAGGGTTCATGAACTTACTTAAATTTAAAGATAATTCTTAAGTATTTATAAAAAATGATTAACATGGTTCCAATACTTAAAACTTTAAAAATAATTTTTCTACTTGGTTATTGTTGAACTTTACAAATCAGTCTGTATGCTTCCTTTCTAATCTTCTAGTTATGGAGGGAAAAGAAGTAATTTCCCTTTTTTTTATTTAATTATTTTTATTTTCTTTCACTGTTATACTTGAAACCATTATGATATTTTAAAACATTATGAAATTATTTGTATGAATCAAGCGTTATGAACCTACATATAAAGATAGGAATAAAAAAACAAATCATTTTAAAAATATGTATAATAGTCACGTCAAAAAAATTAATAAATATGCTTTAAGTATACTAAAACTGAGCTAGACAATTTTCATAATCATTAATAGAATTTGGAACAGTTGTTATAATTAATTTTCATATTTACCTGTGTTTGGAGCATCTCTCCATAAAGACAAAAAGCAAAGTTTAATGACGCAATCACACTGAACAACAAAATGTATGTGATAGTCAAAGACATGTTATCTTCAATTCCCTAAATAAAACAACAATAATAATAAAAATAAATTCATATTTACAAGAAATTTTAAAATCCGAATAAATGAACCCATCTGTAAAGTATATGCGTCAAGTGATTAGTGGGTTTTAATGTGTTTATTTTTAATAATATTTTACTTGCCATTATTGAGAAAAGGAAAGCAGACAAAAGAATTGCACCTAGGGCTATTTGGGTTGCAACAGCTGGCCCAATAACAGCTTGCGCATCCGCTATAACGCTGTTGTTTCATATGAAAAAATAATTTGATACATAAAAAAAAATGTATTAAAGCCTTTACATGTATACTTAGTATGTAAATTTTCTACTTCCTAACATTATTTGTTATGTATAAAAAACTACACATTACACCTATCTTAAATCTTAAATTAAGAATAGGGAACAAAAAGTTTATTTTAAAAACATATTATTTGTCTCAATTTTGAAAAAGTGGATTCATTTGCGAAATAGATACATTTTCGCAGCACTTTAAATATATGAATAATCATTAAAATCCTCTTATTTATTTTCTTGTATATTTAACACATAAGGTACTTTTGATAACTAACTTAATTTTAAATTGTGTAAATTTCTTATTTCTCAACTAAGATATCAGTTTTAATATAGAGCAATTTTTAAGTCATTCGACTTATCTACACTCAACAGCTTTATTGTTGTGCCATGAATGATTTATTAGATTTGAGTTGTAGAATGTTGCGCCAGCTTTAATAAAAAAAAATATTATTAATAGTAAAGATTATTAGAAAAATATCAAAATGATTGTCTTTTGTGAATAGGGCTTAAAATAAATCACATTGTTTTATCAGTTTTGATTTTGAAGCACTCAAAAGTAAATGTTTAATAAAGAATTACATTTTATGAGTTTATTTATAACATTGATTAGAATTTGAAAAAAATTGTAAATAAATTAAAATCAATTGAACATCAGGAGTTGAAAAATTCCTTTTTAATATAATCCGTCTCTCATGTTTAATTATTTATAAGCAATTTATCAAAATTTGAAACATTTGCAAGCATTATGTTTCTATTTATTCATAGAAAAATTTGATATTAGTTGTTAAAAATATTTAAACAATAATCTATGTTGTATGTAGCAAGGGAATTTACTTGGATATTATAATTTTATTTTTCTTAAATGTTTACTTATAGGATTTTTTGTTAGGTTTGAAATTGCAATGAATGAACAAGAATCATGCAGGTGTTGCTAAACTAATTGCAGGTATACTACAGTACTGTCTAGTGTACCAGTATATTGTAAATATGTAGTACGGTAGATAATAAAGACTACAAACGTTGGGCAAAATCAACCAAAATTTGAGTATTAAAGAGTCAAAGATATTTTCATATTAAAACAGTGTTCATCAAGTAACAAAAAATATTAAATAAGAAAAATAATTACAAGCATAATTGAATGAAATTTATTCATAAACATTCCCTCTGAAAACAGTGGTTATGCTTTATAATTTATTTATTTATTATAGTTTATTTTCTTAATTACAGTATTTAGTTCAAATTAACAAATAGGACAGTACGTGATTGTGGGTCATAAGTTGGCGACCCATGCTATTAACATAATGGGTCAGTATGGGCGTGAAAAAAGAAAGCTTGAAACAGGGTGAAAACAGAAAGTTTTTTTACCTTAAGATATCATTATGTCTCGTAATTATTTTCTTTAAAAATTTTCTATTATTCAGCAGCTTCTGTTTTCCGCCATTTTCGAGAATTATACGAAGAATGCGGATCTCAATACAGCAATAACTGCAAATTATAGTCTGTAGCGCTAAAGAACCCATGCCGTAACTCACCAAGAAAAATGACCAAACGAGGCTCATCACCTGTAGTGCGTAATGCACGAAGTCTCGGTCGTTGTTCCTTATTTCCTCAAGAGGGTAAGGGAAGCTGAATATGTAACCGTCCTCAGCATTGGCACCGAAGATGACCGAACAAAGATCGTACAAGAATGGAGCAGTGTAATAGAACAGGATGAAGGTGATAGCAAGGATACCGTAGAAGAATATACAAACCCAAACGGTGTTGGATTGTTTGGCGAACATCTTCCTCTGCCAATTTTCTGTCTGTTGTTTCTGCAATCTTTTCAATTTTTCCAGAATACTCTTGGTATTATCACGGTACAAGTAATATATTACCACTTGGATGGTGACGTAGTATCCTCCGGACACCAAGAAGAAAGATCTGTTGGATAATGCGGATCTTATGCCGCTCCGGGTGATCGATATGTTCATGACGACGAAGACTATAAAGAAATATATGTACCTCAATTTTTGTAAAACCGCGTAGTTCTCTCCCTTGAAATCAAACCACAATCCGGTGAATTTCAAAAAAAGAAGTAGATCCGAAAGGTTGGTTTTACCCTTAACTCTCTCCAACATATTTGTGGCGTTACGAAGCTGCCCAGTATTCAAGTGAGCTATTAAAAACTATCGTTCGATAAGTTTTATTTCGCATCCGATTCTTCGGAACTAAATTAAATCTGAGAGAGCAATTACGAAATCGCTGGAAACTATCAGTAAAGATTGAATCCATATTTAACGAAGCCCTCGAAAAGTTACAGATTAATTCGTTGAATCGATTTTAGCTGGCGAGGCTTTGTAGGATTCGTAACTTTTAAACTTATGCCTGTAGTTAAGTCTTGTTCTTTTTATATTAATAATGATAATAGAGACTTTATTTATTCTGAGAGAAGTCCCCTTAGAATAACAGGCATGAATAATGTAAAAACTAAAATGTCTTAGAGTAAAATATATGAAATTTCATTAATTAATTACAATTAAATTAATAAATAAGGAATAAATAAAAAAATAATTTAAAAAAGTTAATCTTTTCCAATTGAAACTTTCTTTTTTAGTTGTTAAATAAGTTATTTGCTTCTCCTGTAAAATCCTTTTCCGTGTCAAGGCCTCACTTACTTAATATGTTACTTAATACTTACTAATATATTTTAAAGAGATAGGAACTTAGGTGCTAAGAAGAGGATGTCAAAATTGAAAATTCCTGTACCACTACAACCCGTGAACGGGTCTGGGAGTCGGTATATGGCAGAAACCGTACTGTTTTAAGGACAACGTTTGTGCAGGGAGTTAATCACATATGATTTAGGACACATTATACACATTGAGGTCCTGGAGGGTCCTGAGATCCCATAAGATCCATCTCCGGCTGCCGACAGACTAAATAAAAGTATTGCTTGGAGCGGGATGTGAATCAGGATTTTCGGCATGGCAACTCAGCGCTCTACCACTGAGCCACTCCGCTCCCTTCTCAAGTTTGAAGGAAACTAATATTACAACTTTCTTTGTGTCACTTCTTTGTGTCAACCCTAATAAATCTTGCTATGAACGAACATATATTATTATTATCGTTTATTTTTTGTACTATGTATATGAATTTTTTTAACTCGTAAAATTAAAAATAAAATGAAGTTTTTTAAATACAAATATGGCTATCGTTTTTTTTAGTGAATTTCGATAGTCCGAAATGTTGATAATCCGTACAACCCCCGACAACATTATTTCGGATAATCGAAGCCCTGCTGAATATTGCATACGGTACGACCCTAATTTACGAGATTTTCGTTTATTTTCAATACATCCCAACTGTATTTTGAAGAATGGACGTTTTTCCAGCTAAAATTCATAAATATTATTTTAACACTCCGTATTCTTCAACTAAATAATTCTGTAAATAATATTTTAAATTAAATCCAATAGTGGTGGACCTTATTAACCACGATTAGTTATTGCGAATAAGTAACTTCAAAACAATGCATTGTCCGATTTTATCTATTCATTAAGTTGGCAAAGATATTCGGGAATCTTTGAACCCTTTTAAATTATTTACACTCTATTACTTAAATTATAATAGTGGCAAAATAATGCAATAGAGTTATTATTAAATTTATGATACAGCGTTAATTATGTAACGCTTCTATCTAGGAAGGTTTTATAGTAACAAGTCAAATTTTGTTCGCAGTTAAGTAAAATTTAATTAAATTACACACACACATTTATATTTATATTCCATTCTTTCTTCTCTTTTTCTTCTTCTTCTTTCCATTCTTTTTATACCATTATGTATTTTATTGACTTCATTGTTATTTTCGTCGATTAATATTGCTTAAATGAAAAGATCTATACACAAATTGTCGAACTTTCTTCAATTCAAAACAAAGTTCTCCAAATACCATTGTAATATCTAATGCAACAACTATTGTATATTGTACAGTAATTGCGCAGTGACAAAAAAATCGTATATATTTCAACTTATCAAAAGTGATGAGGAATCTCTCACTATTTCATTTTACCTGAAACAATCAGAAAATAATCAATTATACCAACCTAAACATTGAGAATACGTGAAGTTAATTTAGAATATGTCCTATTGATTGGCATTATATCTTCAGCCACAATGAATACATGGTTAAGTCGGATTTTGTCCAGAGAGAGAGAGAGAGAGAGAGAGAGTTAACTGCATTCAGATAACTGGAATCGTATCATTCTCGTTGTTTTTGGCTTTAAATGGAGTTGCAAAATAAGCAATAAATCCTTTTCAAGCCATTGCGTTACATAGCTCCTTATTGACTGCCAAAATAACTCGATTCCGTTTACTTAAGTTCAAGTAACTCATTTTGGAGAAAATTAGACTTAACCACTTATTCACCGGGGCTGTAGAAATATATTAATGAATATAAAAGTTTTGCTAATGAGGATATTGCCAAGACAGTTGCTTGTGTTATTCATTTTAATTTGATTCCATTCTTAAATTTTATTATGCAGCGAGCATTATTTTCGTACGTTATTAGCTTTGTGGAAGAAGGGGCTTCTAATAATAATTCGCTAAATTTCTATCCGAGCGAATTTGCCGGTTGTGAATTTAATAAAAAAACCTGATAGTTTGATTGGGTGCAATTTCCCCAAATACATACAATTGAAGCTATAAAAGAATCCATCAAGTAAATACAAATAGAAAACAATACAAAAGGAATAAATAATAAAAGTATAATGTAAAAGTAAAAGGAGAGAACAATTACAAAAACATAAATGTGCACAACTAAACCTAAGAAAATACAAAAAAAGTTATTTAAAACTAAATAAAAATTATGAAAAAGAAAATGCAAAAAGCACGTACAATTAATTATTTAAAAAAAAAATACAAAAAAACTTGAAGTTAACTATTTAATAAAAAATAATGAGTCTTATATCAAAAACTATTAATAGTCTGTGAATCAATAAAAATAACTGAAAAGTGTGAGGTGAGTTCTTGTTGTTGATGTTGAGGAGTAGAAATAACTAAATGTCTCTCACCGGTAAGTCCAAAATTAGATGAAAATTGTGAGAAGTTTTACTGATGAGATTTGACAAATTCAAGATGAAGAAGATGGAGAGAGCGGCGACAAGCAACCTTCTCACAGGGAAACTGTCATGAGGATGATCTTGTTTTGTTTTTTCGAACATTACTCTTAATATTAAAACATATATTTTGAAAATTACTCTCTGAATTCTTTTATTTCATTTTCATAAATTTTATTATTATTAGAATTATATAAAACAAACAAAAAAATCTGGCTTTTAATGCAATAAAATATTCGTTTGGAAATAAGAAAAAAAATAAAGAAAAAATAGCTATTGATACCCAACAAGCAAATTTCGTGAATTTTTTTTAAAAAGAACACTACTTCGACTTTTCTCAAAGGGTGCAGAGTCTGCCGTCACATTTCTCAGACTGATTCCATGAAAACTGATTTAGCATTTAAATGTGCAATTTGGAACTGTATCCTGCGTTAAATTTCAGTGCTATTTTGATGCTCTAAAAACTTCGGCTTGCCAAGCAATATTATTAATATCTCTCTATACTTTATATGTGTTTACTTTATCCAAAAACGTCTCTTACCTTGACTGGTTTCCAAAAGAATCATATTTATTAATCTTTTTATATTTAATAGTAGCCTATAATTCATTTTCCAAGAGAAGGAAAGGTTTAAAAAAATATTTAGATTAATTGGGGGTCAAATTGAAAAATTCTAATCGAAATATCTATGAACATATTTAATGACAGCAACAATCCTTGCTCGAATTTATATAGGAGGTGCTTTAAGCGTTTAAAGTTAATCAGAAAGGACTAAATTACACCTATCCAGACATAATTAGGATAGAAATCTTTAACTGTTTTACGTCCGATAGGAAGGACGGCTTAACCGTGGATTTTTACTCCCATCCCGAATCCAATGACCGGGCTGCGATCTCGTAACCTTGTTACTGGAGATAATTATGTTAACACTAATAAACCACAGGTGGCCCCTTTTGATTGATTTGTTATTTGATGGTGTTCAACAAATTATACAAATATGAATTAAAAAGTGTTCATTTATATAAAACTTGTACCACAACTCGTGAAGGTTCTTGGATTCAGTACGTGGCTGAGACTGTACTGTTTATTGGATAACGATTGAGTAGGGAGGTGATTTATCCTAGATCACGCACAACCACTAGTTTTTCCCTCTAATTTAGATACTAACCTTATTGAGGTTGTGTGAGACCCAGGAGTGCCAAAGAATTCATCACTGCCTGTTATCAGATCAAAACAAAATAAAATATGTACTAACAAATATATGTACTAACTATATATACTAACGAACATATGTACTAACAGCATATGATCGTTGTGGAATCCGTGTATGTCAGTGAGTATGTAAGGTTTTGAATTACTGAATATTTTATACCGTTTGCTCTTCATTCTGAGCGACATTGTAACTCTAAATGTCTATCTTAAGACTGTGCATGTAAAATCCCAGTATTTAAAAATACAGAACCGCATCCAAGACTCATATATATGTATCAATGATGTTCGCAAAGCTTGGCCAAATAACTCCTAAAATTATAAATACAACTTGAGCATTACCTGAATGGGCGACGCAGACCCATTCGACATGCCTTAGTCATGCCCAAGCCATTTCCTTAACTAAGACGGAAATAGTCACTTTAAAATAGTAAAGTAATAGTGGCCAGGTTGAACAAAAATAAAACGATGCAGGTCCCATCTCAAAATTGAATGGTACGATGCACAAAGGGGTATTTGATATTAAAAGTCGATCAAAATTATTTTTATGTAAGTTTTGATATTATTTCATAACTTTTGTATAATAGAGTTTAGAACTACATAAAAAAAGAATAAACTAACTGTTGCATCGATATTAGACAATAAAAAATTAAATAATCCAAATATATTAGTAGGATAGATTCAGTGAAATAGATAAATTTTATCGGATACTGAAACACGTGGTTTATTAATTATACACTTAAAGAAAATACAGCAAATAAGCAATTTTAGAAAGAAAGGGAAAATTGAACAGTGACTAATGAATAATGTTATGCAAAGAAATTATTAAATCTTAATTATTAATTCACAATGATGCTTCGTATTAACAATTATTAACGGTGGCGACAAGGCCACATGGCGATGGAATTTAGAGTCTTTATCTCATTAGGGAATGAACTGAAATTGTCCCTGAGGTTGATGATGACCGCTGAGCAGCTCCTTCTTATTAATTGAATGAAAGGTGAACTTACTGATGTACTCGTCACCTCAATTTTGATTACTTCTAGTTGTGGCGATCACTGTCTCTGGACTACGGTGATAGCAGAGGGAGCTTCAGATATTCTAGGTGGCTCCTCAGTCTGATGCCGTGATTCTAAGCTTGATGATAATCGGACTACGGTTGAGCAACATGGGAACTAATTTGGTGAACAGATGGTGCATTCCCACTCCTTTTTATTTAGATGGCCATAGCCATCTAAATAAAAAGGAGTGGGAATGCACCATCTGTTCACCAAATTAGTTCCCATGTTGCTCAACCGTAGTCCGATTATCATCATCATGGTCATTCATGGTGGCGGTGACTCGGTAACAAAATTTGAAATATACAAAACATGTTAAAAATGTTACGCTACTGAACATCCCCCCCCCTCATGGCACGATATGCGGGTGACCGGTCGTTTTACGAGGCCTGACGCGGTTTGGAGGCTTGCGACTCGGGCGATGCCATCTGTTCCAGGATGCAAGTCGAGAACCCGCTCTAAGGGCCAATGCAAGGGAGCATTATCGGTCTTAATGAGAACCAGAGACCCGATTGACAGTTCGGGGGCCGATTCAGTCCATCGGGATCGCTGTTGGAGAGTGTGGAGGTACTCGATAGACCATCGTTTCCAAAACGCTTGATGGATCTTGGTTATGAGTTCCTATGATCCCTCACTTGGACCACCTGGCGACGAGGGTGAGCCGGACGATGAACGGCCTCAGTCGGATTGGCGGCGCCTTTTGGTACCCAGTAAGCATGACCATCTAAAAAGGAGTGGTCCTGGGGTATCCTGACTCGGTTGGCTACAAATGTTTTCCAGAGGTGCGGTTCGTGAGGGCTACGGCGGAATAAGAAAAGGCACCAGATCCTGGAATAGCTGAGAAAGCATACCTGTGATTTTGGCGGTTAGTTTCGCAAGGAGGTGAGCGCCGCATAGTTCCAATTTTTTTTTCTGTTTACCATTTGCTTTTAGTTGTGAAAAGAAAATCCCGCAACACTAACACCCTTGAAGGGTCTTGGGTTCAGTACATGGTGGATATTTATGGAGAGGAATGCAGATTATACGTATGTGTGAAAAATATATGATACATACATATGTCTTTATTTCACTGCATTTTTGATCTATTAAAAATAATAGCTAAATAAAATTTTAAAAAATAAAGCCGTTTTATGACGGTAGGCAGCGAATTTTTTTGTATGTATTTTGTGGCCACTAGATATCGCTTCTAAAATAGTCGCGAATCTGTCGATACATGTTATATTTGCAGATACCTCCGTGATAGAAAAGAACCTCCTGCTGGTGTTTCCATCATTAATGTTGCCAAAAATAACTTTAGGCACATCCAATATTAGCCCGAGTTTATCTCTGAAACGTCGCTGTATGTGTTTCTTTCTTTCCCAATCATGGTATTTCTTCAAATATACATTTTCAGTTCTCTTAGCAGCCTGCCATTTTGATTTCATATCTGATATGAGTCTTGAAAACTTTTGCTGAAACTGTTGCGTTTGTTCGGGTCATAATCTTTAATCCAGAAGAGCAAGTGAACAAGTGAAATGTTAAATATGTAAAAGAGTGATAATGCTAAATAAATTCCTCTTGTCCTACAACTGGCATTTTATTCATTTAGTTTTGGCATCTAGTTTTTGATAAAACTGTGAAACAACACTCTAACGTTGAATAAAAAAAAAATCAAACCCGGGAAAAGTCCGGAAGTATATGAACGTTAGTAATTTACTCATCTCTTACGAAAAAGATGTGTATAAAATCAACCAGTCTACAAAAGATTTTAGAATATATATATATAATATAATATTTAGATCTTGAGTTTCAGTCTTTTATTTCTTTATTAATTCTCAGGCGACGTTTCGAGACTAGGTTAGTCTCATTTTCATGCCCTGACAGTGAACAAATGAGTTTTTTAGTAAAAAACATCAAACAGCAAACTAAAATAAATGTAAAATGACCTGTGTAAGATAGGGTGTACTTACAAGTTCTAAAGAATGAATCAGTTTTCCATTAATCTGGTGCCTCTTAAAACAGCATAAATTGTTTGTATTGTAATTGCTGTGATCAATGAACAAGTAATCCATTTTTTAGGAACAGCAGTTTATTTAATTGTTATCTAATCATATTAGATTATTGTTATTTTTATATATTATGAATTGATTAAATTTGCATAACACGAGCTAAGACCTTGAACATCCAATTTTTGTTTACAGCGCGATTTTTATATTTCTCTATGGTTATCATTTCTTTTATATTCCGTTTGAAACTATTAGTGTATTATTTTAGGTTTATCAAATTTAAAGGTATGTTGTGTATTTCTAAAATGTGTAGTGAGAGCTGTTTGATCTGGTTTATTGGGGTTTTTTATTATTGAATCACAACTATATTCTACGTTTTAAGTATTGTTCCGATGTTCCGAAATAGGATTTACCGCATTTATTCACATATTCACATTGTATTTCGTACACGACATTTGATTTTAGCTCTAATTTATCCGAATCTTTGGTTTTTGTAAATAGTCTTGACACAGTGGCTGTGTTTTTGAAAGTAATTGCGGAGTCTTTTTTACTTTTATTACCGGTGAGTGTTTTTGCTATTCTTTCTGAAAGTGTTGGTATACAAGGTAATGTATAGTATTGTAATATATATATATATATATATATATATATATATTGTTAGCCATAAGAGTTGCCGAAATTGTACCCTTGGACAACGTTCTTCTACAGCACCAAATCTGGAAGACTCGCTACATTCACTTGGTAGCACACATAAAACTAATATCTAACATACAGATGTATCTTTCATACACTTGATAACAGCATACGACTTGCAATACCTTCGCACGGCTATTTACGCGGCGGTATATCCGTTTATTCAGAAAACGTTAAGACCTAATGTTCTATACCCATTTGGCTTAACGTTGGTACACGTAGGTTCCCGGAATAGTCAAAAACTTTTTGTATTTTGATCGAATTTTCGAATTCAATACCCCTGTGTGCGGTGCAGGGATCTATTCAAATATTGAAATCATATTTAAAGACATCTTTTTAATAAATAAATATCCTATTGTTTGTTTATTTCTATAATGTCATTGTATGCTACTATGGCTAATCGGATGATGAATACAGTGGGAGTCATAAATGTAGTCTAGCCAGGTACAATTTGGTTAGGGATGTTAAACGAGTACCTTAAGACCCCTCCGAAGGACACTACAACCAACGATTTTTTAGCCCCTTTAAAAAATATTAAGGCCATCTAATGGACTGCGAACCCACGGCCTTGATAATATAAATGAGTGCTAACCCTCTATACCACAGGTTACCCAGTAAATATTTCATTAGAATGTGAGAATGAAGGTAGTTGGATTCCTCTTACCCTCCTACACGGAGTATTTCTTTTTTTCTGTTTACCATTTGCTTTTAGTTGCGAAAAGAAAATCCCGCAGCACTACCACCCTTGATGAGTCTTGGGTTCAGTACATGGTGTATGTTTTAAGGAGAGGGATGCAGATTATACGTATGAAAAATATATTATCCACATATATCTTTATTTCACTGCATTTTTGATCTATTAAAAAAAATAGCTAAAGCTTTAGTTAAAATAGCTGATCCAATGTCAAAATTAGTATTTAATTTCATATATTAGTATGATAAGCACTATAGTATTGGAGTATACAGTATACAAGATACAGTATTGGAAGAATACAACTTTAATTTTTCGGATTCGTAGTTGTATGTGATTGAAAAACTACTTACGATACCTCGTGGCGATCAGACTGACAAAATCATGTAAAGAATTTTTTTGTTTTGAAGAGAAAAGGTTTGCCCCAGCCGTGATTCGAACCCAGGTCGTATGCGTCTCCGTCGCTGTGCTCTAAACCACTGAGCTACCAGGGGTCGCACCCAGTCTGGCAAATCCGTCCTCTTCACCGTAATGCTTCTCCTTCTTCCGTTCTCTTCAAAGTAATGTTCAATGAACATTCTTCCTTGTGTATACCTAGCAAAAATTGCGAGAACACGGGGGTATAGGGTCGGTGAAGAGAACGGATTTGCCTGACTGGAATACGACCCCTGGTAGCTCAGTGGCACTGCGACGGAGACGCAGGACGACCTGGATCGGATCCTGGCCAGGGCAAATCTTTTCTCTTCAAAACAGAAATACTTAAAAATTATATCATTTAATAAAAAAAAAAAATTCCTATAAAGATTGTGAGATAGGTATAGATATGAATTAGTCGTTAATATTAAAGTTTCTAAACTTCTTGACTTAAAATTGGAGATTTCTTACGTGGAAATGGTTTATATCTATGAGGTAACTGAGACATACGCACTACTTGCTTAATAGTATGATGATAGCTGATATCCTTTTGTTATTATTTATCTTATTGTTATAAATATTGAGGATTGCCAATATTTTTTCTTTACAGAACTTTTAAAAATGCATAATAAAGAACTTCATTCGTCACTAATTTAAAGCAGATTTTCCTAATTGAAAAAGAAAAAACATTAATAGCGTTTGCAATAATTCGCAGATAAATTATAAAAATTTAGAAAACGTGTTTTTACTTATTCTGTTCATCCATCAATGAAGACATTCATTGCTCTCGTTGTAACTGATATTCTTTAATTAAGTGCCCGAAATTCTTATCTCGTTTTATTTTTTATGTTTACATGCTGGTTATAGTTCAGCTGGATAAAAAAAAAAGACTGCTTCTTGAAATAAAAAAAAAAATATATCACAGGAATGAGCTCTGTCTATTTACGTGTTTTTAAAGATTTATTTTATTTATTTATTACATTATTGATGAGCTTTTAATTCTACTTTAAGGCCGCGTTCACGCTAAGGTGATTGAATATGTATAAGATGAGAGATATGCCGTAAATGTGGGTACCCGAAATATGGAGAAAACCTGGCGGTTGAGGATGCTCTAAAACGAATCACCTACAAGTGTTGTTCAAGATGCAGTACAGTCTCTACCACGTACTGATCTCGAGACTCTTCATGACTTGTAGTGGTACTGGATTTATCGTATGGGACATATTTCGAAGATTTATTGATGGGTATGTTTAATAACACCAACTAATCGGAATCAGAGTCATAAAAATTTGGTGGGTACACAATTTTAACCGCATCATGAACTCAAGTACGGAATATGAGCTCAAGTACGGAAAAAATAGTCTATATACAGTCGATCTAAAAAATAAATTGATAAGTTTAAAATAAGAATAGAGCTATAAAATATAGATAAATAAAAAAAATGATTTTATTGTAAAATAGCCTTGGGCTGCTTCATTCGCTGATATTAGTAGAATAGGTAGAAACATTATAAAAATCTCTTTAAAAAATTTTCCACGCTTTCTTGCAGCAATATAAAAAAATTCATTTTTTTTATAAATTTATTCTTATTTATTTAAATTTTTAAATAAAACCTATTAAATATTTAAACCCTATTTAAAATTATTCTCTACCGTTTTGTGTCCTATAAAAGCGTATTTTTAGTTTTTTAAACTATTGTTTATTCTCTTTTCTCTCTCCCTCTCTATAGTATAATATAATATAATATAGTGTGATTTCATATTATTGAATATTATTAATAAGTATCGTTTAAATAGTTTTTGATTATTAAATTGTCTTTATTGAATGTAATCCATCAATTAAGCATTCCAAACGATTTTTAATTCCGAACTCTATTTTCACTCTATTTTAGGAGTTTAGTGTCTCTTTATCAAACCATCTAGTTTCAAACCTCGCAACCTCTTCAATTCCTGATAATCCTCCGAGGCATCTGAAAAGAAGATGGCCTCGTGTCCTTCTAAGCTGAACTTTTTATTTGAGTTCTACCACTGGGTAGTTTCTCTACTTGCCTTTGTCTGAGGACATGATATATCTTTCATGATATTTACTTGATGTATTCTGTATGCAGGTGTAAATTTCAATAAATATATTTTAAAAAGGTCTGATTCACTGTTCAATGTAGTCGTATTTGAGGGAAAAGTATACAATGATATAATTCTTTCCACTTTAATATTTTCCAAAAACTTGGTTCCGCTGATTTAGTTGTTGGCCAAACGTTGTTTTATTTTAAGGGCAGAAAACTACTAACAGTTATCCTTGTTTTCATAACTAGACAATATACGCTAAATACAATATATGTGTATACATAAACGCTTAAAACTTATACATACATATGTACATCTTAGTTGGCGAAACATGAACATGACTCGGCGTAGGCGATACAATACCCGCAATACTGAACAGTTGTGCATTTTTTGAAGATGCATACCTGCAGTCCCGGTGGATAAGTGGTTAAGTTAAATTTTGTTCGGAGAGAGATGCAACATTTTTTTTTCCATAATAATTATTTCTTACTTTTTTATAATAGGGGTTTATTAAGGTAGCTAACATTTCAAAATTAAAATGTATTTTTAAAGCTTCTAGCAACTATATAGGCATTGGGGGCTCAAATGAACTATATCTGATTTTATAATATTTAAATTTCTTTTTTATTTTCCATAGCACATATTGATAGTATTGATGGTGTTTTTATATTTGTATACAGGGTGTTTCGGAATTGCACAGCAATATTTTAGGTATGTGTTCTCTAACACAAAATAAACAAAAAAATTCATATTAACATGTATCTCAAACTCATTTATTAAACAGACATCAAAGGTTAAAGATTTATTATTTATTATAACTATTTAAGTATTATTATTACAACATTTAGAGTAACTGCTCAAAGGGGCTTCCGTTTTGTTGAATGTATCATTCAGCACGACAAATCCATGCTTCTCTGGCTCTTCGTATAGCACCAAGATGGTGCTTGATAACTACTGCGGTTTTCACGATCCGATTTCTTAGCTTTAGCTCTTCTTGCGTGCCAACTGCCACAGAATAAACCATAGACCATCCAGCCTCACACAAAATAATCTAATAGCGCTAAATC
This sequence comes from Arma custos, assembly GCA_037127475.1. NCBI lineage: Eukaryota > Metazoa > Arthropoda > Insecta > Hemiptera > Pentatomidae > Arma > Arma custos. The sequence continues at coordinate 89,583,994 of CM073764.1, forward strand.
CGTAGATCGTGGTGACCATTAAACAGGTCTGTTTCGACCAATCCATCGGTCTCCATAAGTTGCATTGAAATAATCAGTGACAATATGAGAAAAGTGAGCTGGAGCACCGTCATGCATCAGCCACAGCCTTTGCCTAATGCCTAGCGGAATATCTTCCAAGAGTTTATAGAAGATTATTTTGTAAAAACTGCAAAAAAGATATACCTGACAGCCTAGATGGCAAAAAGAAAGGGCCGATGATGTCGCCTAGAAGACCACACCAGACATTTAAAGAAAAGCTATGTTGGTAATGTCCAACAGCAATCGTATGAGGATTTTCTTCAGCCCAAGTATGGGTATTTCGAAAATTAAGAAAATCCCGTTTCTTGTAAAGCAAGATTCATCAGTAACCAAAATACAGTAAATAACCCTATATCCTTTGATATCTGTTTAATAAATGAGTTTGAGATATATGTTAATATGAACTTTTTTGATTTCTTTGTGTTAAAGAAAACATACCTAAAATAGTGCCGTGCAATTCCGAAACACCCTGTATATTGAAGTAATTAATTAATTGGCTCACCAATTTTTAATTGTGCCTGTTTAAGTCTTTTTCAATTAAATAAATGTTAACGTGAGAGGTTAAGAAGCCAAAATGTAGAAAATAATTATTTATTTATTCTATTTTATAATAGAAAAATAATTATAATTATGAGAATTTAAGCAATAGGAAGTGGTAGTTAATTTTAAGTAATGTAAATGAATTCTTTGTAAAAGAGAAATAAACAGTTTTATATAAATGGAAAGAACATTTATATGTTTAATGTAATATTAGTATAATACAACATTATATTTTGAATATATAATTTGAAATGACTTGAGATAACTTGGGGTGACACTTTAGATAAAACTCTGACCTATTCTTTAACTCTGACTGCACACAATAAACTAAAAATCAATAAATTGATTGATTAGTGATCATACCAGTTTTATGTTTTACTGTAACAAGTACTAATTTAGTAATAACTAGTACAGTATATGCAAATTTTAATTTTAATTTGAGCCACTATTATTACATAGCTCATATATCTTTTCTATTTATACCAATTTGATTAAATCTATTTATGCACCTTATTTAATTCATTAAATTGGACCTTAATTCCAATTGTTTTGGAAAGCAAACCGAATAGTTTAAATGTTTTTTAGTAAGTACTAATTTTAGTAACCAAATAAATTTTATTATTATTTGTATTTTATATTTATAAATAATTTGAATCAGAGTTTTTTTATTCACTATACAAATTATAAAAACAGTTGAATTTAGTTTGTTCACTAATGGTTTATAAATAAAAGAGGTTCATTCAGACATTTGGTATTCAAATATAATTTAAATTTTCAAAAGCAGTTAATTTTCTGCAAAGAACACAAGTTGAGTGAAATTAAAGATAGTGAGCGTTACAGATTTGGTGCTGCAGAGGATGGGTCCGAGGGTACAATTTCTGCTATCCTTATGGCTAACAGTATATATATTTAATTGTGTATACACTATAGTTTAATAGACATAGAAAGAAGTTATGCGGCCTTCACAGACATCAGATTGTTTCGTTTCCTATTGTGAAGGCCCAGACTAAAAAATGGATTGTTGCACCATTTATTTATATATGAAGCTAACTATGGTTAACGATTTAATATGAACGTAATTTCAAATTTAAATTAAATCAAAATTGAATAGAACCTGTATTGTTTTATTCTTGTTCATCCTGGCCACTAATACTTTTTTATTTTAAAGAGACTATTTCTGTATTAGTTAAGGAAATGGCTCGGGCATGATAAGTCATGTCAACTTGGACAGCAACGCCTATACAGGTTGTGCTTAAGTATATTTATTCAAATGTTAAGGAGTGATTTGGCAAAGTGTTGTGAACACTATTGATATATGAATGTTGGCCTTGAGTTTAAGGAGTGTATTTTTAAATACTCTAATGTTTGTTTTGATATTACTCTTGGACCAATGCAATGTAGCTTAAAAAAACAGTGAACTAGTCAGTAATTTGAAACCAAAAAAGTACAGGAAAAAAATACTTGACTGGTCAACAAGTTTCATTAAAATGGTAATGATAATAATAAGCATTAGCCTGCTGAAGTGAAGACAGTTCGAATTCACTTTCTTCAGGTTCTACTTATTTTTAATTTTTTTTATGAAATGCCCATCTTGTATCAACGATCGTAATATCTAGTTTTAAAAGTTTCCAGGTTTCATCAATGACCTTAGCATTTTATGAATGGCTAATTTCACTAATAATTTCATTACACTGATATAAATTAAATACAAAATTTCACAAACATGATTCTTCTTTAGCACCTGCCAAGACTTCAAAACTATTGCCAAGGTTCAATCGTATCTAGTTAATATCATTGCCAAATAGCTTATCTTTTATCTGTAGTGGGTTTGGTATGTAGGTTTTATTTTTTAAGTCATAATAATAATAGATACCTGGCATATCAATCCACAATTCAGACATTACAGAATAATTATGAATTTCACGATAATAATTCTTATTTTCAAAGCAATATTTTCATTGCCTTCAAATTGGTATGAATAACATCGATAGGATTCTCTCATTGACACCTTGGTTCTAAGTACCATTTGGTCAAGTTAAAATTAATTCTTTCCTGGTTAATTATAATACTTAATTGAATAAAGGGAAAATATTAACATTATACACATGAGCAAAATATAATCTGGAGACCATCATATGATTTTTTAAGTTTCTATCACATTTTGTTGTTATGGCCAATCTTTTTAATGTGATATTTCTTAATATTAAAGCATTATAAATGTTAAGTTTATATTGAACTTATGTTTTAAGAGTCGCTAGTTATTATTATTTTTTATTATTGATGTTTGTCCTCACTATAACTTGAAAGGCCTTGCAGACCTGCGTATAAATCTTCCCTCCTCTAGACTTCCGATTTCACTTCCAGTACTGACTTTCTGACATTTGTGTTAATTCTGTTTTGGGCAACCTTTATAAAGATTGTGTGCTAATTGTGCGTTACATTTGTTCATGAATGAAAATATATGAAGACTGCAGGGGGAAAACGAGGTAACTCACTTTTTCCTATGTTTTGGAAAGCGAATTTGGATTTTGGATTTGGTATCACTTTTTTTTATTAAAGTCCTTGATAATTGCTGGTCCTGTCAATCTGACAATGAAGAAAATGTTGTTTAAGTATGTTTTTATTATTTGTGATTAAGTAATGCTCTAATAATTGATAACACATTATTATAATTCATTAAATGATAGTGGAGGAATCTTTTTTAGCTAAATTGGATTTATTACTTATAGTTGGAATGTCAGGAGCTTAAGAACACAAGTAACTAATTTTCCTAATAATCCTTCATAACAAAATTCAAACAAAGTTTATTTTCTTGATGCTAAAAGTAAAATACACACATCATCTGCCTTCCCTGTATCTATTTTGATTATATTTCACAATTGGCATCTTAATGGTTCCATGCGAGAGTTGGGTTAGTAACACTTTGGATATTGGGTGTGATGATCATATTGCTATTTTGGTTATGTTGAGTCTCTGTATACCCCAAGATGTTACTATATTAATGAAATAGTGGTAATTCCTCCACAAGTATGATATCTTTCACCCCAAGTAATAGATTTATTCCAAGGCCATTAACAACTAGTGTGAAAAGTGTACTTACTTGAGAAACTTCACTCCTATGTTCACACTGAATTTATGGATATCCAAAGGTTATTTACATTGGTGTTACATTAACCCTTAGAAACCTAAGCATTATATTTAAATCTATTATGAGCAATATTGAGAATGGTCATGGGGGATAGAGTCAATAAATTTTACAAACATTTATTTTTTTATTTAGGTTTTATTATTTATTAGGTTGCAACAAAATAAAATAATTTTTTTTTTGTGTAAAATTCATTGACTGCACCCTCCAATCATTTTCAAGATTGCTCAAAATAAATCCAGTCAACCATTTTCCTTATCAATATAAATCTATCGTGATTGGGATAATTGTATCAAAACATTATAATTTTTTTCCATCAAGCAGCTGTTCTGATCAATCCTTGTCATGACAGTGATTATGTAAAATTATTTCATTTCAATCAATAATTACTTGCCAAAAATCATCTAATTCATAATTCATAATACTTGCCAAACATTCATAAAACTAACTGATAAATTCTAATACATAAAAATAGTTCTTATTTTCTTTATTTTTCACATTAATACTTTTTTATAAGACTGATAAATAGATTCTTTTTTTAATTATTATTATATTTTTTTTCAGAATGAGAGTATATACTCAATATATTAGACAAATCACTTCAGATGACTCTAACAAATCCACCTCAATCTAAGGCTGTACAAGTGATGTGCCGGATCGTTAAAAAAGTATATCTGCGGATATTTTGATCTGAATACGGATATTTGATGGCAAGATCTGTGGATACAGATACGGATAAATCACACAGCAACTACAACAAGTACTGAAGACAAACCAATTACTATTAGAAAATAACATTGCCAGAGTCTCAAAGAGTCTATTGCTAACACCAAGTAGTGATGATGACCAATCTGAAAATCGCATATCAGATACGATGTCTAATTTACTCGTAGAATATATATCAGAAAAAATATTACCAAGAGATCAAGACCGGTTAAAGTATTGGCAGATTACAAGTAAAAAGTTTAGATGTCTCAGTCATATTGCTGGCACATCCTTATCATCACCTGCCACAAGCATTCCAAGTGAACAATTTTTCAGTGCAGCATTAATTGTTTAAGATCCTCCTAGTAACAGACTTTCGGAAGACAAAGCTGCCAAGTTATCCTTTTTGAAGTACAATTTACCAATACTTAACTTCAATTATGACTTATAATTGTACTTATAATAGTTGATTTAGTGTATTGATAAATCTTTGCAATATAAAGGTGCCAAATATTCCATTTAAAAAAATAAAAAGTAATCTGAACAGAATTCAATAGTTTCTCACTGCTACATAATAAACTTTATCAAAATGAAAAAAAATTCTTTTCTCCATTCAAATGACCGATCACCTGATCCTAGTTTGTATGGAGAAACAAAATGTTTTCTTTGGTTTTCGATGTTTGTCCAGAACAAAAGTTGCTGTTTATAGGCTTAATAACACATACAATAGGTTTTCAGTAAATTTAAAATAACCCTATATAGAATTTCATCTATATATTGAAAATTAATAAAGTAAAAGATCTGCCAAAAAAGTCAAAGATACAGATACGGTTACGGATCTTTTTTCTCCCTAAGATATACACGGATACGTATATGGATATCTAACACATCACTAGGTTGTACTAGCACAACTAGATTTAATTACAAATATACATATAAATACAAAATTTATATGCAACAGATGTATTTATGGATGTCACACTGTTGTTTGAAAAACTTTGGGAAAAGTGACAATGAATATTTTAACAAAATCAAATGTATGAGTAATTTTTTATGGTTTAGTAATAAAAACAAATTGACCAAAATAATAACCATGCTTCAATTAGTATTTAATTTGTTACATTTCTTTTAAAATACTCAACAATTGAAAATATACAACTTATTCCCCATTCTTCCATGAATTTCCTGTATGTAGTAGTTGCCTATTTCATTCCGGGCACATAGATTGTTATTTCATTGTTTACAATATTTGCATGAATCATGAAATAATTCTGTAATGATACATCCAGGTCACAGCTCACATATTGGCAGAGGTCCAGATTGGAGCAGGCAGTTGCTGGTTCCCTATCATGCCACTTGGAGGGCATTTGGATAAATTTGTCAACAAGTTCAACAATGAAGCAAGCAAGCACCAAGAAACTCAGAGCAGCAACCCCTTCTCTGGTTCCTTCAGTGGAGGCCCAAGGACAAGGTTTTCCAAAGAGGAATATGGAAGGTAGTTAGTGTTGAAGTTTTTAGTGTTGAAGTTTTAAATAGTAATCATTCTTCCTTTATTTACATGTTGTCCATAAGTAAAGTTAATAAGATCACTTGTTTAATTTGGTACTTAGTTCATAATAAAAACTTTTGAAAAAGAATTATGGTGATTGGATTTTTATTAATGAAATTTCCAATCTCGATCAGCCACAACATAATTTATATGATTTCAAACACTAATGTCATATTTAAAATATTATATTGTCAAGTGAAGGTGAAATAAATAAAATGTAACATAAAGTATATAAAATACTAAATAAATACTATATAAAATAGTCTGATAACATAATCTACATGATTTCGAACACTAATATCATATTTTAAATATTACGTTGTCAAGTAAAGTTGAAATAAATAAAATATAACATAAAGTATATAAAATACTTATTACCATGGATTTTTTCCATATCCTGATAAGCTTATCTCCTCTTTTGTATAATATGAAGTAATAACTTGGAATAACTTAAACGCATTCAGAGAGCTTTCTATAAGTAAACAGCACTAGTTTTTTAAAAAAAATATTAATTTCTTTATCCTCAAATATTATTTACAAAATACTTGCTAATATGTAATCAAAATATACAAATTAGAAGATAAAAATATATTCACAAATTAGCTACTATTTTGTTCCTGAATTCTAAAGTGAAAGAATCACAAAATATTAGAATCAAACTTGACCTTTGAGAGCCACTTAACTGTGGTCAAGCTATATTTAGTAAATATACTTTATTTAGGGATTCTTGTTGAATACATATATTTGTTCAATTTATTTTAGAAGCATTTACTTTATTTAAAAACATTAATAACATTAATTTATTATGTTTTCTCTGTCACATTATCTCTCATCAATATATTTTATTAATTGTTTACAATATCCTTATTCTTATTAAGGTTTTATTATTATTTGGTATTCAAAAAAACAAATATACCATGCTTTTTTAAGGCTTTAAAAGATTATTTAGTAATACATAAACACTATAATAATACGGGTTGAAATGTTGGTTTCAAATAAATAGTTCAACCCAGTTTAAGAAATTCTTTCTCTGACCTCCACCCTGACCATTTTCTTCCCCATATTTATAAAAGGCCAACTAATATTCAATATTACTATTACAAGCATTACTATAATGAAAAATAATGATTTATGATTACTAGATAATTTAGTTATTATATTATTCGGTTATTATTATATTATATTATTATTATACTTGATTTATAATATAATAATTTATAATTTATAAAATAATATATCAATATTATTTTATAAATATATAATAATAATATAAATATATAATAATATTATATTTTTAAAATAATAATTTATAATTTATAATATAATATATAATATAAAGTAGGTTATTATCATAGGTGTAACGAAAGGAGGGGTTATTTGGGATGTAACTCCCCATTGCTTAGAAGAAATTTAAAAAAAAATTGTTAGAAGAAAATTAAAAAAAAGTAACAATTTAAAAGAAATACAAATTTGAAGGATTTTACTTTTTCGAAGTTATTATTGTGGGATTCTGAAGTAAGGGTCAATAATGTCAAAAACACAACAAAGAAAGTGCAAACACGGTTATTTTAATGAATAAAAGGTACACTAAAATGACAAACCTAAACGTTATACTGTTTATTTACAATTAATTATATTATTATAGCGGCAGTAGTGGCGTCTAGCGGCAACAATAAGATCGTAAATGTGAGAAGAACAGTTTAGACAATTCTTAGAATCTAGAAGTAAAGTCTGTGGATGGGTCTAGAAAGTTCCCTATGCAATTAACTATAAACTAGTAACAAGATTTCTAGTATGATTTTTAAGCTCTCGGGGTTATAGTTATACCCCACAAAATAAAAACCCTTTCTACCTCTCTTTCCTCCTCATTATGTGGTATATAATGATAGTTAAAAAACACAAGAGAATATTTATACAATTATCTAAAATATTATTATCGATTTAGAATTTATAATAAAGTTACAAACAAAGTCAACTTATAGTACATATTTTTCAATCTCTTACAGACGTTATATTAAAACACAAGCATCTTTTATTAAGTTGAAAGAAATTATATTTATGGCAATATGGTACACTTTGAATTAAAATAAATAAAACCATTAATTATTTAATAACTAATTATTAGATTTAATTTATAATAACTTTAAATATTAAATAATTTAAAAGAATTATGACACATTGTTTTAATTTACTTAAAAGAATATTTTAAAAATTATGGAAGACACTTTAGCAATTGGAATGACAATGTTATTTGTGGATTTATAATTTATAAATATTATTCAATAACATTCAATTTATTTGAATAATATTTATTCTATATTTAATATCTATTTTTTCAATTTATATGGGTTATTCAAATTATTAAATAAAAAATAGGTTTTTGAATAAAAAAAAGGAATAATATTCACGAACTATGCTTACAAATAAATACAGTAAAAATATGCAAAGAAAGATTAATTACTGATTCAATTAAAAAAACAAATTTAATGCAGTTAGGCATATGTTGTAATATTTTAACTAATATACAAATGGCAGCTACTAGGAATTTCAGACCCCTAATGTATACAGATTTTTAAGGCTTTATATAATTTTCCAGAAGAATATCGCTAGTTACAGTGTCAGTTTGTCAGTATGGCTTCCAATTAAAGGTGCTAGCTAAGTAAATATTTTCTAAAAGTAGTTCAAGCTTTGGTGTTCTATTGTTGAAATTCTCTCACTTTCTTTCTTTTTCACATTCTTTGTTCATAAGCTAAAAATTCTTTGATGTATGTCAGTTCCTAGATATTTCTCAGATGAAATAGGTAGCTACTAAACGAAAGAGAGAAAGGGGTGATAGATTTGTCAGAACTCTACTTGCAGAATTTCTGTCATTTTCTTAAAATTTCACAGATGAAACATCCTGGAAAATGATATTGAGAAAAATCCTAACATGATTGTCCATTACAATGACACGAAAGGAGGTATAGACAATCTTCACAGATTAAGTGAGTCTACCTGTCAGTGACAAACTAAAAGGTGGCCGTTCCCACTCTTTATGAATCTTAATATATATTGCTGCAGTAAATTCATTCCTCTTTTGGATTGATCTGCATTTGGAATGGAAAAAGACTTATTACCAATGACGAAAAAAGTGGCTGCATTCATGATTCAGAATTAGTTACAGGAGAAAAAGGCAAGGTGTTAATTATTCCCAAGAAAAAATAACACTAAAGCAAACCTTGTTTGCAATAATTATATTTGTAAAGAGTTCATAACCACAAAATAATAATGCATTCATTGTAAGTAGGCACGTTAGGTCCTCTTGGAACATGTTCGTAGTTCACTAAAGCAAGTTATTTTCAAAATAAATAAAATTATACATTTTGAGGGTTCAAAAATAATTGCTATTGCTTTTCTACAGTCCCTTTAAATCAGAATTATAAGCATTGACTCTTTTATGGAAGATAACATCGTAGCTGATGGCAGAAAAAGAAAGGGGTCTTCCAGGGACCCATCCTGGTATTATGTGTATAACTTTTTTCACCTAGTATTAGGAGGGTTAAGTAAGTAATCATAATTTGTTCTTTTTTGTTTATAATAATATGATGATTTTTTTAGACCTAAGGCTGGTTCAAAAACAGAGGAAAGAGGTTTAAAGGCAAAGTCTCATATCAACAAAGAAATTCTTGAATTGTGTAACATCATTTACGAACTTGCAATGCTAAACAAGGAGATGAAATCACAGGAAAATAAAAGCGATGATGTGGATGAGAAAAATATTGTAGTTACCTTTGGGGAACTTTTTGAGGTACTAGATTATCCTATTTCGTTTCTAAACTAAAGGTTTATATATATATATATATATATATATATATATATATATATATATATATATATATATATATATATATATATATATATATATATATATATATATATATATATATATATATATATATATTATATATATATATATATATATATATATATATATATATATATATATATATATATATAATTTTTGTTGGTAATAGTTTTATTATTGTAGAATGGATAACAGTAATAAGACTATTTCCAACAAAAATTGATTTATTGATTATGATAATTAAAACAAACACTGAAATAAAATTCTTGGCTCAAAGGTTTCTTATGTGTCTCATAGAATAATTTATGCTTTAGGTTCATAAGACACATTTATAATTTAGGATTTTATAATACTTCTATTATTTTTTAGATACCTATTATCTAATAAGTACAAAAAATACTTCTGTCACACCAAATAGGTTGAGGTTTATGAGCTTAACTTTAAAATGTGCTAAGTGCTAAATAATTTAAACAATTCTACTGATTGAATTAAGCAGATTTTTAAAATAACTTAATAATCCACCAATTATTTATAACTTACTTTAGATGGTAGTCGCTGGAGAGAGCTTTGTTAATAATTTTTGGTGGTTTCTGCATCAAACCTTCTTCAGTTTGCTATGGCTTTATTATTATTATGATTTATTCCTGTGTATGGCGCCTTATATTATTATGTTTATCTTGTCTTGTTTTTTATCAATTAAAAAAAATCTAATTAAAAAATATTACAGACATATACAAGGATAAGCAATAAGGTTGTTGGACTCCTGATTCAAGCAAAGAAAAAAGGATTGGTGTACTTTGAAAAAGAAATGCTCTTTCAGGTAGATGATTAATTAATTTGCATTTAGTTCATTAAAACATTTTGGTCCGTCTTATACTTTAAAATTAAAGTTATGTATGTATGCTAGGAGGAATGTATGCTATTTCTAAAAAAATATTTTGTAAGAGAAAAATACATGGCTCAACCAAAGTCAAAAATATGTACAAGATAAAAAAACAATAAAGCAACTAGAGACCAGTACAAAAAAGGGATAGATATATTAAAAAAGGGGATAGAGATATATTAAAAAAGGGAGTAAAAGATGGTTGGGTCACGTGCATCAAATGTATCAGGGTCAATATTATTAAGGCTTCCAAGGAAGACAATGGAGGGACGCCTGGACGTAGAAGAGGAAGAGATAGACCTGGCTACGGTGGCTTGAAGGTGTTGAGGCTAACCTACACCTTCTGGGAGTGAGAAGATGGAGAAGAACTGCAGAGGATTGCTCTGAGTGGAGGAAAATTGTTGAGGAGGCCAGGGTTCTTCATGGGCCATAGCACTGTCAGAGATAGAGATGTATGTTATTCCATTACATTTTCTGTATGTAAACAATTCATTCATATCAGTTTGGCTTCTGAAAAAGATTGTTCAGATGTAAACTAAACTTAAGGCTTTACTTATTGCTCGTAACCAGAGGCATTATGAGAAGCTTTTATTGAGACAACCAATAGTTTTTTCTGATTGCTCCAAGATAGAAAATAACTTAATAACAATTTATCATTCTTATTTCTACAGGATCTGTAATAATGCTCCAACTTTGCCAAACCTAGTCATTATATTAATTTATGTGTTATAGTAAGGAAACTTCAATCATGGTTCCCCTTTTTTTCGACGTAGACATCGGCTCTTTAATTGGCAGTTATTGATTATTCATCAATATTTGTTGGCTTCATTAATATCTTAAAGAAAAATATATAATTTAAATAATTAGCACATGGTTAAATTTATAAATGAAAAATTATATTCAGAATAGGGATGATGATGTCCTTATTGCTCTATTAAAACCAATAAAATAAATTAATGCTGTTGTAATATTTATCAATATGTTACCTTCCGACTGCTCTTAGACCTTCTGGACTCTTTAAAATATGGGACAGTCAAAGCTTGAGATAGAAAAACACAAAAATATCTTCAAAATAAATTACTATATTAAATATATATAGAACCAACTACTATCAATAATCAATAATGATAATGACTAATACAATTAATTGCTTTATCATAGATATAATAGACACCATAACAAAAATTATAGCAGGATTCACCATCAATAATAATAATGACTAATAAAATAATAACTAAAATCATACAAACCCTCCCATCTGTTTTTGTGATAGAAAAAGAGAGATTAAAAAAAGAATTTTAAATTGTCATGTTTGATTGGCTCTATCATTAACTGAAACTACATCTGGCTACATCCTGAATCTATTCAGACTACAGTCAAAAATAAAATTCCTACCTTCAGAATCCATCTAGCTTCTGATCAGGTCACAATACTTCTCACTAGTAGCAGTCTTCAACTCTTTTCTTGTCTTGACTTATGGTGGAAACAAACGGTCTTAAAAAGGCTCATTCGAGCTAACATAAACATTTTTACCTCTGTGTCTGGGATGTGCTACTCCCTTGCAGACAGAGTTGGCTAATTTCAATCTTGGTCCTGGGAATAATTGAAAAAATCCCTGACTAGTGTCCGGTGTCTGTTAACAGAGCTGGGCATGGGAAATGATTTGTAAGACCACAGATGATAGCCTTAACGATATAAATTCTTAATCTAAATTACCAAATAATTTATCTCTCTTTATTTTTATTTAGTTTATTACAAATATTTATTGGATTTATTAATATTTCTAAGAAAATTATATATAATTACCACATGGTTAAATTTATCAATGTAAAGTTATATTTATTTTTCAGAGAAGGGATGATGATGTCCTCATTACCTTACTAAAACCGATAAAAGAAATTAATGCTATCGCCAAGGAAAATCGCCAGCCATCACCATGCCAAGACCTAAAAGAAACAGAACCCACCTGAAGTCACATTTGAATTATTTGAATTTAAAAAATAAATTGTAATGATTTTTGATTTTTTTTTTCACCTTTTTTTTTTTTCCACAAGTGACTGAAACTAAAAAAAGAAAAAAGAAAAGATTAAAATATAGCTGACCATCAGGAGTATTATGTATTTTAAGTTGGTTTTGGTTTAAACAAGTAAAAGCCAAAATACAAGGAGAAGGGGTGGTGGTAAAACATATGATAAATATTTATTTGATGCCTTTTTTTACACCCCATTAGAGGTCTATCATCATATGACAATAAGGAGTAAGCTTTTGTTGACAAAGTTTTTAAAAAATCATTTTAATTTTCATTATATTGTTATTGATATTCAATCAATACTGTTATTGATATTGTTTAACTAATACATCTCAAAAACCTATATTTCACAGAATATGAATGGGTAATTTACATACTGCCTATAAAATTGTCTGTAGTGTTAGTGAATTGTTCCAATATTTTAACTGTTCAAAAGTTTGACAATGACTAGTTTAGTATCACGATGTTTACATTAGGATATCTCAAAACTATTTTTATATGAGTTTGTACTCAAAATAGAAGACAAGCTACTAAAATAAAGTATAGTATAAAAGCCATTAGTGGTTCATTACCGTTTTTTTTTAATAAAGAGTGATGGACACATTGGGGTTCCCCTCTTATGTACTGAAAATGATGTGATCTTTTTTTAACTAAAGTTTTAAAAAAAATTAGTGCTAATTTTTATAAATAAAACAGCATAAATCATTACATGTGATGCTATGAAAACTTACGACTTTATGGTAGAATCAAATATAAAACAAAACACTTGATAGTCACAAAGATGAAACTCTTGCTTCTGATCGTGCCCTTTCAAAAATACCAAATTTTTTTTCATAATTATTGGTCATTTTTTTAAGTTTTAAATATTTTTTTTTAAAGAGAAAAGATAGGCCCTCGGCCGGGATTTGAACCCGGAACCTTTGTCTCACCGTGACATCGCTCTACCAGTTGAGCTACCCAAGGTCTTGATTATTGATATATATGGTTGCCACCTAGCGGGAAGAACGTTAGAACGAATTTTTACGGAAAAGTCAAATAAAATGGTTTCTTAAAAACGTTCGAAACGCTAGATAGAGTTTGTTTTGATAACACTTTTCAGAAAGTTAGGTTTTTTCAGGTTTGGTTAGGTGCGAAGCTTGTTTTCATTAGTTTTTTTTCCTACGCTTGTGGTCATTTCCATCGGCTCAAAATATTCCTATTATTATTCTTTCAAAATTAGTTAAGCGAATAACATTGAAATAAAGATTATTCTGTTGTCATGATACCTGAGTGTAGTTAGATAAAAGAAAGACCGAAATTTTTTCTCATTTGTCAACTGAGTTTCTGATGGAATTATCAATTTAAAACAAGAAAATTAGTAGAAGCGAATTTTGGGAAATATCAAAGAATCCTTAGCGCCAATGGGTGAAGAGTCTTTTTGAGTTTAAGAATTGCAGAAGAAGTTATAACTCCATCACTAAGCTAATTCACGTAAGTAAATTTTTTTTTTTTTTATGTAAAAATATTTGCTCTGACTAATCTTTTAATCTGCTACTCAGTTAATAACTTGGCTAGTAGCATAACTACGAATTATCAGGAGTGTTTGATTGAGGTTGAGAGAGAAAAGAACTTGAAGAAGAAGAAGAGTTCCGCGTTGCTGCAGTCTGGTACTGCGACGAAGTGGTGGTGTGTAGTTTCTGTATCTTGTTTTTTTTTTTTTTACTGATCGCATTTTTTAATTAATAATTTGTATAACCAAGTATGTTCTCCTTTCTTTTTTATTTTTTTTATTTGATTTTATTTAACGTCGCTTCAACTTCTGAGGCCATTAGCGACGACTCTCTTATTATATTTCATTGATTAAGTTTGTTTGCTTCAGGTACATCAGAGTCCTCTGCAGCTCGTTACCATTTTTAAAAAGTTGGCACGTTTCAATTTTTAAATTTTTTTTTATTTCATATTTCTTGCATTCAAATAGATGCTTGATTGTAATTTGAACATTGTTGCAGCTTTGGCAGGTTGGTTCGTACTGCCCTAAAAGTAGGTGGAGATGTGTCAGCTTAGTATAACCAATTCTTAATCTGCTTATAATACTGCACTCTTTTGGCGTTAGGCCGTTTGGAGGGATCCAAGTGGTGTTTTTTTCTTTTATCTGACGGAGGTGGTTTTGAGGAAGGCTCTCCCACTTTTCTTTAATTTTATTTTTTATCACTGCCAGCCATTCGGATAAAAAAATGGATCTTAACAAGGAACATCACTTTTTGCAGCTGCTTTAGCCCCCGCATCAGCTCGTTCGTTGCCGCTTATTCCTACATGCGAAGGGACCCATAACAGTGAAACTGTTTTATTGTTTTCCTTTAAGGCCATATTCATGCTCTGAATTTTCTGTAAAGTTATGTTTCCTGTCCAAAGCTGTTCCAATGCGTTTATCACTGATAGTGAGTCAGTTACTATGACCGATTTCACACAGCCGTTTTTTGTTATGTGTTCGTATGCTTTTAATATTGCCCATGTTTCACACGAAAATATAGAGTTTAGCTCGTTCATTTGCCTATGTTATGTGCTTGCTTCCGTCACTATACAACAGCCTGCACTGTTCTCATATTTAGATCCGTCGGTGAAAATGAATTTGTGATTAGGGAATTGTTGAATATGATTTTACTGTACCTATATTTTATCATTTCTGGTGTAGAGTTCTTCAAAATTGGTAGTAGGCCTTTGTTATTTCTAATAGGTGGCATTGTCCATAGTGGTGAATGCTTGATCGTTAGGGGTTCAATGTCCGCTTGTACGGAAATTTTAAAGTCATAGAGATAGGCTGCGACTCGGTTGCAAAGTTCTTCTCTAATTGAAACGCTATTTCTATTATTTCGGTTTTCACGGTTTAGTGCAACAAAATGATTTAAGCCCTTACGCAGAGTATCGCTGTAACAGTGATCTGGCATTTGTAAAATTTTGGCTGCGTACCGAAGTGCCAGAAGTTTCCTTCTATGATTTAAGGGCAATTCTCCAGCTTCACTAAGTATTGAAGACGCAGGGCTTGTTCTGAAAGCTCCGACAGCAATTATTATTATTATGCCTTTCTTATTATGCCTTACCAGTTATTACACAATGTACTACAACTATCCTTTACAGTTTTTCATTAACGATTTGTTTGCATTATCGTACATTTTATTGCATCAATGTTTTTCTCCATTTCCATTTCAATTTAGTTTATTCATATATTAATTCTCCATGTTGCTATGTTTTATAGTCTTAAATATTTTTCAATTATTCTAATTGACTTCAGGATGCCAGAGTAATCATTTAAGATGATTTTTTTTTCTCTCTTAACCCCTTTGGCTTTTATTAATATTTGAAAAAGAACATATTAATAATGATACATGGTATCTCTTTTACTGCACCAGGTGCATTTTAAGAGAGGGTTGTTCAGGACATTGAATTTTCTGAACATTAATTAGATGGAAGGAGTGGGGGATCTAGTGATGGGGCTTAAATAAACGCTTCTCCGTATGCCATACATTTGAATAAAAGTTATAAAATATAAATATTTCAAAAATTTATAAAAAAAGAAAGACTAAAAAAATGTAAACGATTCTCCGCATGTTTTTTTGTTTCAAATCTCATTTATTTCATAATTTACATAAATTTACAATATATATTATACAATATATTTTATTTACAAATCGATATATATGCACACATCATATTATACATCATAGGTACTTCATTTACCTGGAGGTATTATAAGTAATTACAAGGTATGAGACCGCTTAAGGCGTTTTCTCTAAACCTGCACTAGGCCGCTGGCTCGATACAGTTCAAATCGGCGAGAGACCGCTTTTCGGGGTAGGAGATAGTAAGAAAGAAGAAAGGGAAAGAAGGAGGAAGATAAGGAAGTGGTGTATTATTAAATTTATTACTATTATTTTTATAATAGACTTAGTTCTTATCAGAACGCTGAATCTCATTTTATCCTTTGATATTTATCATGCTCCAATAATCAAGGAGGGACAGAAACATCCCAATAAGGTCGTCCCCAGGTTATGTGCCTGGGTATAGGTTTATTATATATTGCAATTTTTTTATTATGAATATATTAAGTACAGAAGCGGATTACGTCAAATTCCAAAAATTTTGTTTTTCACAGTTTTCGCTAGTTCAGTCAAGCAAAGCTTTATGCTGCTGAAATTTCATGTTCATAACCAGACTTACACCATGAGAAATAAGGGGTTTAAGTTTTGTGAAAGAAGATGGCCTTGAGACCTACTACAAAACTTCATTGCTACCAATGGGTAGTCTCTCCACAGGTGTTTTTTTTTTCTTGTCCTTTGTTCATACATCAGATTTACTTGATGTAATATAATTACAGTTGTGAATATCAATAAATTATTCTAAAAAAAAAAAGTTTTGTATCAGACAAAATTGCTTTACTATTCTTGCGAAAAATATGAAAAAGTCGTATTTTTTGTAGGAGTTATTTGCTATATATCCTGAACGCCTATTTTGTTTATTGACTTTATCTACCAACTCACTTTCCCGACTAACCTTAAATGATCTATTATTGCCTTTAGTTCCTCATTTAGAAATCTCGGAATCATTTTCAGGTTTGATTAGTTGCGGAGCTTGTTTTCATTGGGATTTTTTTCGGACGCTAGAGGTCACGTTGATAAACTCCAAATCAAAAGTTGTGTCGATTGATATATATGGTTGCCACCTAGCGGGAAGAACGTTAGAACGAATTTTTACGGAAAAGTCAAATAAAATGGTTTCTTAAAAACGTTCGAAACGCTAGATAGCGTTTGATTTCTATAGATAGCATTTGTTTTGATAACACTTTTCAGAAAGTTAGGTTTTTTCAGGTTTGGTTAGGTGCGAAGCTTGTTTTCATTAGTTTTTTTTTCGTACGCTTGTGGTCATTTCCATCGACTCAAAATATTCCTAATATTTTTATTTTTTAAAGAGAAAAAATAGGCCCTCGGCCGGGATTTGAACCCGGACTTGTCTCACCATGACATCGCTCTACCAGTTGAGCTACCAAGGCCGCCTGCTGGCCGAGGACGAATCTTTTCTCTCATACGACCCCATGTTCTCGTGCTCTCACCATTTTTGCGATGAATATAACATCCCCTATAAAAAGGGATTAACATTAACAAATTTTTTTTCATTTCCTCTGGGATGAACATTTTATATATATATATTTTTTAAATAATTGTTGAAAGCTGCATGCTGAAAGGTTGGCTGTATTACAAGACTCTGTAAGTAGTAACAGTAGGAAAATAAAATATATTCACAAATACAACTTGGCATATATTTTTATACATGAACACAAAGTCACAGGTCATAACAAAATTATCCTTTCGAGTTCATCATACGTTATAAAAGGTCTCATCTGACGACCAGTGCCCATTATTTAACAGAGGAAAAATAAAAAGTGTTGGGAATCATTGTATCTAAAGCATATAAAAATTTCAAATATTGACAACTTTAATTTTGAATATATAACTATTTAGGAATAATGTTAGTAACAACCTCTCTTCTTATATTTAAAAAAAGTTTTGGATGAGTAATAAATTTATAAATCCATTATTGAGTGGGTAGTGTATTACAAAGCCATGATCTAGAAAAGGAAAAGTTTGCTCAGATAATGTTATGAGTATAGACCAAATTATTGGGCAGGAAATATCCTATCAACGTAACACAATAAAAAAATAAGGGTCTTAAAAAAGTGTAATGTGTAGTATAAAAATTATTGTAAAAAAAAACTCGTTATTGTAAAAAATATCGTCGATACAAAAGCAAAATATTACCATGGATTGAAGAGGTTTGAAACTAGTTGGTTTGATTGGGAATAAAGTTTATCGTGAAAGGATTGATATTGGGTTCGAGTCGAATTAGCAACAAATAGGGCATTAGGGTCATTTTCAAGGAGGACTTTATTCATTACAACGTAAGGAGGATTCAGAATTTTAGGAAGGGCTTAGGATAAGAGAATAACTCAATGGCTTAGTGGAACCACAAAGATCTACTCGGTAACACCAGGGTATCAGTTCCGCAGAGACTGGAATGAGCATTTGAAAACAAAGAAAGAAGAGGTAAGTATAAAATTTAGGAAAATGCCCTGGCTGCTAGGAATTCACAACATACAGTTGAGAACAAGCTTCTATTATACAAACAAGTCCTAAATGCGGTAGGGACTTATGGAATTCAGCTCTGGGGTTGTACCAAGAAAAGCAACATGCAAATAATCCAAACATTCCAAAATAAGGTGCTTAGAAGTATAGTTGATGCTCCATGGCACAACAAGGTTTTTAGTTGGTTGGAGTCCCACACTATCTGAGGATTTTTGGCCTTAGATGTCTTGTAAAAAAAAAACAAAAAAAAAGTTCCGCAGATTGCCGCTTTGAGTAAATCACCAGTTTAACTTTCCATTCGTTTCCTTTTTATAAACATTTTTAACAATATTCTCGATATTAAAATAACTTTATTACTGAATGATTATAGAAACTATTACAGATTTTTATAGATTAAAGAGCCGACTTACACATAATTTTTTGATTTTATCATCATCTTTGTTTTGAGATGTTTGTTGAAACTTTCATTTCTTGATGAAATAGTTACCGAAATATTCACATTTCCCATAATTAGGCGCTTTTTCCCGTACTAAAACTCACGATTATTTTTATTTTCAAGAATTCTTATAAACTTCATTGACAACATTGGACCACTTGAGTCTATTTACATTCACTTTCCCTTTGAAGGTTGAACTGTAGTTTTTTTGGGATTTGCCCAGTACTTTTTCATTAGTCCCGATCGTAATTTCCTTAATTCGTCTCAAATCTCCATAGGCCTTCTGTGAGTCATTTCTGCTGAAAATTTGTGAGCTTTGAGAAGGGCATTAATTTTAGTTCTGTTATGTGCATCTGCTGTCTCATGTCCAACTTATTTGAGGTCTTGCTGAATTATTTTCAAGAATGATAAAAAGGAATGAAAAGAAAAAACGTTTTGTGACTCAACTGGAAGCAACAACCTGCGGAACTGATGCCCTAATTGGGTACTGTAATAGTCATGTAGATTGATAGGGAGAGTACAGCGTTTGTCTAGTAAAGTTAAAGGAGCTAGAAACGACGAGAGTTTTAAAATATGATTCAATCAATGTATTTAGATGTAATTAATTCATGTAATAATTCATTGGTGATATAAACTGTAATGATAATATCATGACGGAAACAAGTAAGCATTAGTCATAAACGAGCAGGTGTGCGTGTGACGAGCGTACAATCTTTATTTAGGTTTGTTTTCTAAACGTTCGAAAGAGGGAGCAGTTTTTTTTTACCCTTCCGGTCGCGAGAGGCACTGTTTACTTCGCGAGGTGGAGGTGGCTGGCCCGTGTCCAGGGTGGGGAAGCTAAAACCCAGAGCAGCCGCGGTGGGAGGACAGTCTGTAAGTGAACGCGACAAGATGCCCGTCGGAGGACTACTTAACGATATGATCAGCAAGTTCGACCAGCAGGCGAGCAAGCACCTCGAAGCGCAAAGCCTCAACCCCTTCTCGGGAAAGTTCAGCAGATCTCCGTCGCCGAGGCCTTCCGACGAAGACTACGGAAAGTAAGTCCGGGAGTAATGATCATTTCTTTTAGGTATCTGTTCCGCAGGTTGTCGCTTCGAATCTAGTTAAAACTCAGGTTTAACTGTTTATTCATTTCATTTTTAATATTTTCCAGATATACAAGATATAGTGAGCTTTAGTATGGAAAAATGAATGTAATTATGGGAAATGTTTATACAAATGTAATCTTTGAATGAAACCAATGAAAATCTATAACCTTAAGTTTATAATAAGCAACTGACTTGAGTCAATAAATTAGTACAACCAAGACATTGGAGCTTACAAAATGTACTGAATATTTTAATTTAAAATATCACACAGCCATTGATTTTTATAGCTTACCTTAATAGAGTAATAAATGTTAATAATACGTGTACAAGGACATATTTCGGTAATTAATCCGCAGGTTGTCGCTTCGAGCCTCAACTCTTTTTCCCTTCCTTTCTCTTTTAATATTTTCCAAAACCAGAACAGAATAGAAAGAAATTTATTCTTTAGAATAACAAACATGAACAGAAAAATAAACATAATATATATCTGGTCAGAAGGCTACACAATAATACAAATCATATATTAAATACAAGTTATCTTGAGCTTTAGTATGGAAAAAAGAATGTAATTATAGGAAATGTGTGTCCAAACTTCGGTAATCATTTCATATAGAAATTTGAACGTTTCAAAAAGGATTGATCATATCTACTACGAAGAAACGTTTATTAACGAAACCTAATCATTCCCCATAATTACATTCCCTTTTCCATACTAAAGCTCACGATAACTTGTATTTTTGGAAAATATTAAAAAATGAAATTAATAAAAAGTTGACCTTGTAACTCAACTCGAAGCGACAACCTGCGGAATAATTACCTTTTTTGTTAAATACGAACTGGGCCTTGGGAATCGAAATAAACAATGAATGCTCTAATCAAGAAGTTATATAAATACCTACACAGTAAGTAGTAGTTACCATGATATGATT
This sequence comes from Arma custos, assembly GCA_037127475.1. NCBI lineage: Eukaryota > Metazoa > Arthropoda > Insecta > Hemiptera > Pentatomidae > Arma > Arma custos. Next base: position 89,605,315 of record CM073764.1, read on the forward strand.
CATTCTGGTCGGCCCTTTTTTCTTTAATTACTTTTACTGGTTAAAAAGTAACTGGTTGAAAAATAACTTGTTTTTAATTATTTAAAACCATTTTTTTTTTTATAAAGATCTATAATAATTTCTCTAAATGAATTCGTTGGAACTGTATTCATTAATCCAGCACCAAAAAGTACTAGAAATTGTTTAATATGTTAAGGAGTATTGACAGAAAATGTGCATTACAGCGGTGTACATTCGAAATGCTTACTTTTGGTTGGTCCTTTTTCTTTTGTTACTGCATTTACTTTAACTGGTTAAAATATAACTATTCTTAATTATTAATTAAAATGAAATTGAATTTACGGTTATAGTGCTCGTTAGCTTATTTATTTATTCGCTTATCACTTTATGTTGCTACGGCTAATCAGACGATGCTACAGTGGTAAATCCTTAATTTTTCCTATAGGTTTAGTTAAGATAGAAATCTTTAACGAGTGCTTGTTATCTCACAGGCTTGGGACCAATTTCTTACGTACCTTCCAAAGGACGTTGTATCTTCCGTGTAGAAAATTCCAAGGCCGTCTTTGCGGGTTGTGAACCCGCGATCTTGGGCATAGTAGGTTTTTACACTAACCACAAGACCACATGTGACCTCTTATACAGCTGTTTATTTAAATGCAATACTAGTTGCTCAAGCGTATAACTGCTATTTTCATGTAATCAGAATTTATTAATTTGTATTCCATTTTATTTTACATGTTTAATGTAGTATAATCTCTAATAACTATTAATGCTTTTTATAATAAAAATAATATTAAAATTGAAAAACTGATAAAACGAATAAAATTGATAAAACGGTCATTTTTTTTTTTTTTTTTACACCCTATTAAAATATCACACGGTCACTAAAAATTATTTTATATAAAGTCGATTTGTAAGCACAAAAGTAAGCATATCATAGTAACCACAAATTCCTGTAAACGTAATTTTTTAACTTCTTGATTAGATTCGTTGTATTTATTTATATATTGCCCTCAAAATCCTCTATTAAGGAAGCGTAACAATTGTTCGAACAGATTTTAGAGACAAGATTTATACTTGTTGAAAACTCTAAGTCAGAAAATTCGCCTTATCTCAATTTTTGCTAATTATTAACACTCCAACAATGTTTAAACCTTATTTGTCCTTACCAAAGCAACAACTATGTCAAAGAAATATTTAAAAAAGAAAAACTCCTACTTAAAACTTTATTACTAGCATTTATTTATTTAATAATAAAGTCTTTATTTATTCTGAGACAAGCCCATTTAGAATAATAACACAAACAACAAGATGTGAAGAAAATAAAATTATAATGTCTTAAAGTAGAATATAATTATAATTTAATTAATAAATGAGAATAAAAATAATTTACAACTAATATAATTTTTAATGCAATAGTGTGACTTTAACACATATATTTAATAAAATATTTTAATACTTTGGAGAAAAAAAAACAACCAACAACTGTTTGGAGCAAGTTTACGAACGAAACCTAATAAATTGGGATATATGTTTTGTTTAATTATTACAGTTGTAAAGATTTCACAAGGTAACTTTGTAGATACGTTTTTGCGTCACTAAGGCGACGATTTAATAATGTAAATTTGACAGAAGTCTAATAATCAAACCTTTAGATTGAATTAATTTATTTATTCGAAATTTTTAATATATATTTATCATTTAATATAAATTTATAATAATCTAATATTAATATTATAAATTATTATCATTTATTATATTTTTAATTTATCAGCAATTCCCTAGCTATAACTACCGAATAGTCGTGTGGTGAATTTAAATAAATTATTAATTTATCTAAAATATTAAATCTTATTGACTAATTATAATTATTAGCTAAAATGAATCACAGTTGTTTTGTTTAAACAAATGAAAATCTCCTACCTTCAATTTATAATTAACAGCTGCTTTGAGTTAATAAGTTAGTACAACTATGACATTTGCGCAGACATGTACTGAATATATTAATTTAAAATATCACATAGTTTTTAATTTTTGTAGCTTACTTTAATACGGTAAATAATGCTCTATTAAAGTATATATAAACAGTATATGTCTATATATATTTCTAAGACAAAAGAAATAAATCGAAAAATATTGCAGATCCATTTGTATTAACTGCTTACAAGGATTCAAAAAACTAACGTCATCTTCTTAAAATCGATAGTTGATACTATATATTCCGAAAATCGGTTTTTTAATGAATTATTTTTCTATTTTCATTTAATGGCATGAAATTACTGTTTGTATTTTCAGTGGGTAACAGATAATCAGCTAAATTCTTGAATTTTGATCATAAGATCCCAAACAGGGAACCTTTAGTTATCTTATTTTTAATAAATAAATATGAGCTAACTAAAACGCAAAATATAAAACATGAATCAGAGTAAATTATTGAATAAAATTTATTTCTACTATTTTGTTAAATAATAAATAAAACATGGTTTTTTGGTTGAATAATTCCAATGTACAAACATTGTCATCTGCGACACTATTATGAATAGTGTATTAACAGTTATTCTGGAAAATTTCTGAAATTCGAGTTCACGCAATCAGGTTACAGTTTTATATAAACTTCGCTTTGTTGGTGTGTTGATAAAAAGTAGACTAATTCCTTGCAGAGGCTTGAGATTATCCATATCAAATTTCATCACAAACGGATCAGCTCAGCCATGAAACATACATAGACACTGAATAACAAACGGGACGGACAGAAGTTACTTTCTTTTACTGTTGTTCGTGTTAGTAAACGATTAGTATGTAACGTTATTGAATTTATTGAAAAGGATTACTTAGTATAACGGTTTCACTTGTCGTACGGCAGCAGCGAGAAATTAAAACTGAAAGGATTGTAATAATGTACATATGTAGGTAATTTATCGATGTGCTTTTAGTTTTTGCGGCCCTACTTACCTACTGCAATATTACAGGAATGCTAGCCCTGAATCCTTTCCAGTCGGCCTTGTTTAAGAGGTACTTGCTCGCAGGCGGGGCTGCGGGGGTACCTCCGAAAATATATACAATCGGCCGATGATCTGACGGACCGAATGGGAGCTCTATACAGCCCGTTATATTGTGCAGATTCCTGGTTAGGAGGAGGTCTAGAGTGAGGTATATCCGGGTAGGGAATCATCCCGGAAGGTATGAACCCCGGGGTGGTAGGCGACTAGTCCAGTCTTGGTAATGTACGTCCCCAGTGGGTCATGGTTGATACATAGCCAGGCAGGGTGTTTGGCACATATTCCTGTTAACTATGTTACTTGATTTTTTTCGTTCAGCAAAAATATTAGATTTTGTGAGTAAGAAAGACTTGAGCAAGCTACTCAGAGGGCAGAATTTTATCCGACTTACTCGATGTTTATCGTTATATTATGGCCAAATTACACAAAATCATTGTAAATTGTAGCCCAAGGGCGGTTTCAGGATTTTTCTCATGTTCTTTCTGTTATTTTAACAACTATGATCATCTGATTTGCCTATAATTATGTACTGCAATGGATTCTCCACAGTAAACAAAAAATTGTCTGGGGAGAGGCACGTGCCACCGTGCACCCCCCCCAAAAAATCCACCCTTGTTTGAAGCCTACGTGTTATTCTGTTGAAGAACCTATATTATTGTAAAGTTTCATCCAAATCCGTTCAGTAGTTTTTGCGTGAAAGAGTAACAAACATACAAACTTTCCCGTTTATAATATTGGTACGATTGATTTAAATATGAACTAACTAAAAAGCAAAATATGAAACATTAAACAGAGTAAATTATTGAATAAAATTTATACCATTCAATTAATATTTTATTTCTTGTTAAATAATTAAAAAAACACATTGTTTTTCGATGAACAATTTGGTTGAGTAATATTAGTTGACTTATACACGAAGAAGAAAATGGTCCGGATGGAGGTAAAAAAAAAAATGAATCCTCTTATGTAGGGAGAACTGTTTATTTGGAAGCCGACGTTTCGACTCACATTTCAGGTCTTCTTCAGGGCTATCATATGTAGTAGGATCATACTTGACTTCAGTGTGTGACTAAAGCTGTTTGATGGGTTCGTTTTTAATTCGTATGGGTTCGTTATTACTAAATCTCATTTCTCGCCGAAGCATCCTTCGAATTCACATTACCCATGTTTTATCGGGATTTATTTCACAATTGATTTTCTCTAATTCTTCTTGAAGAAGACTGAAATTATGTATCGAATCTCTATCGTTATAGTCATATCAAATATAATTTTGGATTTATACACACTGGTGAACAAAGCAGTTTTTCGGCGATCTTTGACCTTGGATAGAGCCATTTTTTCGTGTATTTACTCTTCATTATTTTGGTTTAATTTAACTATTGTTTATGATAAATTAAAAAATATGTACATGATGCTAAACCGCAAAGAATTTGTTTTTAGTAAAATTTTCTTTAGTAAGGTGGACCGTTTATTTTATTGTAAACGTTAGCTTTGAAATAAAGTTCTCCTTACTATAGAGATTTTTTTCGGAACTCCACTCGCACCATTTTCTTTTTAATAAATTATACTATATATTTTTGCTGAATAGTGAATAAAATACGCAGTTCAATGAAATATTAATAGATTAATATATATATTTTTTAAAATATTAAAATAGACGCATTTTTTTCATTAATGTTTATTATTAAAAAATGCATAGATGTAAAAAACTTAAGAGGTAAGAATATTATATTTCGAAATTTCATACATTAATTTTAAAAGATTTTTAAGACATTAATTTTGAACGGGCATGTTTAACTAAACTCACACATATCAACATTTTATATTATACATATTTATATTGCGAATTTATGAATCCATTTTTTTTATATATAAGTTAATAACTATATATTAATTAATATATTATATTAACTATATTAAGTCAAATATTGCTAAAAAATGCTTATTATTTCATATTTCTAATTTGGCATTAATTAATTGACATTAAAAATTAGAAATCTGTTTGTTTTGTTTTTACGAAACAAACAGCCGAATTTTGGACCGTTTTTGAACCTTCTCATAGTAGCGTTCCTAGATCATATTTACTAAGAGACTTTGTTTGAGAACACTAAAATATGATAAATAAAATAGGATTAAACTCCTATACTTATATGCTAGATATTACGAATATAATTAATGCATCCAAGAAATACAATTAATAAAATTTACTGGTAATTTAACCTTCTACCAAGTGTAATTTTTTTTTCTGTAAAATTGATAAAATGAGTGCGTCAAGCAAGTTCCACAGTATTAGTGTGAATATTAGTTATTATATTTTTTATGTCAGAAAGAAACTAATGACAGTTGTATTCCACACTGCAAGTAGTACTTAATGGACACCATGAATTAGTCTAAATATAATTAAAAATAATTATTAATTATGTTGTGATTAATTCAGTAGTAACTCCTTTCTTGGCAAGGCCTGACGTAGTCACTTATGCACTACGACAATGACGCGATTCCCCTTCCCCTTAGTACAATTTAATAATTCTAAATATGAATAATAATTCTGGACAAAATTTGATTTCACCAATTATTTACCAGGGCTAAAGAATTTATTTGCAACAACCGGTCTTCGTTATGTAATTGCTATACATTTTTTTCTCCTCAATGTATGATTTTTATATATTTATTATATATAAGTATATTTATATATATATATATATATATATATATTTTTTTTTTTTTTTTTTTTAATTTTGAAGAGAAAAGATTATGTCTTGGCCGGGATTCGAACCCGGGTCGCCCGCGTTTCTAGCGCGGTGCTCTAACCACTGAGCTACCAAGGCACTCAGCATCCCGGCCAAGACATAATCTTTTTATTAGAGTGCCTTGGTAGCTCAGTGGTTAGAGCACCGCGCTAGAAACGCGGGCGACCCGGGTTCGAATCCCGGCCAAGACATAATCTTTTCTCTTCAAAATTAAAAAAAAAAAAAAAAAAAAAAAATTTAAATAATTAAAAAAAAAAAAAGAACTATATATATATATATATATATATATATATATATATATATATATATATATATAAAATATATTTATATTTTTTCGAATTTCGTCTCCCTAATACGTTTAGCACACGAATTTTTTTTCATGCTTTAGAATTTTACCCAAAGAAGATAAATCATTTCTATCATAAATACTTCATATTTATAAATTATTATAGATGTAAACTTAGTTCATGTTGTTCTTCATATTTCAAATTAATTCTCATCTTCAAGAAATGAGTCAACCTTAGGCTTAGTGGTTGAAATAATAAAATAAACTAAAAATCTATGCTGCATACTCCTTTTGTTTTGAAGACTTGTTTTTGAACCATTAAAATTAAGTCCTTTATCATCAAGTATTTAACGTTCAGAGCACTGTTTGATCTTAAATTTCAGCAGAGTTGTTTTAGTCATTGATATTTATTTTCTGTGGTAGATAGACTAGAGGATATTGAGAACTTGAGCAGTCGAGCAAGGAAAATTTTCCTAGCTTTTATTAAGTCAACAGCATCCCACATTTTTCCAAAAAAAATTATGAAAATGTATAAGATTCTTATAAGGGCAAGAGGAGAAATTGTATCATTCATTTCAAGTGCCCAGTTTATTTGAGGGACAAATACTTTCAAAACAGTAAAAAATGATATGTACAATAAAAAAGTAGTTACTGTTGGTTTTTTTTATGCCAGATCTATATAGAATAAATTTATACAAAGAGGGTGCCAGGAGGAAATACTTCTATTTCTAATAACATAGAATAATTTTTCAATAATATTTTGGATGATATGCGTCGAAATTACTATCATCAGAATATTGTAACATTAACAATTATTTTTAGATAAAAAAAAAAAAAAAGACTACTTTATTCACTCAAAATTTACAAAGATATAGATATCTCATAAATGAAGAAAAATTTTATTTTTGAATTAATTAATGAACCTAAGCTCATTTAATCGTTTTATTTGTCAATCACTTACATATTTTTTAGAATCCATTAGTATTGACGCATACATTACACAGGCCAACGATGAAAAAACTTTTTTAATGAAAATACCTTATTCTTATGTTGTTTAGGTTGCTGAATCCAAATATGATGCTTAAAAAGTTGTATCACCCACCATTTATTCACATTTTATAGTTAAATTCATGAAATAAAGAAATATTTTTAGAATTTAACAGCTTTTTCATAGTTAAGATAACATGAAAAAATAGGTCTAATGAACAAAGATGATGTTGGCAGCACTGCTGAAACACATGCTAAACAGCTGATGTTTTGTTTATTTTCAACATAACCTCACTTTTACGTTTCCTGTACATGTGCTCAGTGCAATGTCTCATCGCGGCTGTAAAAACTCTGCTGACAGTTTTTGTTATATTTGTGGTGAGTTTGTTATTAAAAAGCACCAAAGAAACATTACAGACTTTGTGAAAAAGGTTTATCTAGCATACTTTGGAACCAAACTTGGAGACCAGGATAAACCTTGGGCACCGCATAAGGTATGTTATGTATGTGTTGAAGACCTCAGGAAATGGTCAAAAAAAGAGAAAAAACACTTTAAATTTGCTGTTCCCATGATATGGAGGGAACCAAAAAATCATTCCGATGACTGTTACTTTTGCAGTGTAGATATTACTGGTCATAACTCTAAGAACAAGAAGGTAATAAGCTACCCTAACCTTCCGTCCGCCATCCGACCAGTAGGGCACGGTGTAGATTTGCCAATCCCGGAACCACCAGAGGACTTAAATTCTATTGAAACAGAAGTATTTTCTGATGTACAGTCGGAGTTAGATGAACACGATGAAGAATTCCAATGTGTTACAGAAAATGTAGAGCCTAAATTGTTCACTCAGGTCGAGCTTAATGACTTAGTTAGGGATCTGGGCTTAACAAAAGAAAAAGCTGAACTGCTTGGCTCTAGGCTAAAAGAAAAGAACTTGCTGGCGGCTGGAACCAGCATTCATGTGTATAGGAAGAGAGAACAACAATTTTCGAAGTATTTTGAACAAGAGGGTGATTTGGTGTACTGCTCAGACATTCATGGTTTAATGAATGAGTTTGGAATTGAATACAAAACAGAAGATTGGAGGTTGTTTATTGATTCATCCAAAAATAGTTTGAAGGCAGTTTTAGCACACAACGGTAACATGTATGCCTCTGTACCTGTCGGTCATTCTGTACATATGAAAGAGAGTTACGAAAATCTAGAAATAGTGTTAAATAAAATAGGTTATTCTGCACACGGTTGGATGATATGTGGTGATTTGAAAGTTACGTGCATGCTCCTTGGTCAGCAAGGGGGTTTTACCAAATTTCCATGTTTCTTGTGTGAATGGGACAGTAGAGCTCGGAATCAACATTGGTGCAGAAAGAACTGGCCTGCTAGGGAGTCTTTAAAGCCTGGCGAGAAGAACATTTTACGCAAAAACCTTGTAGATCCAAAAAACGTGCTCCTACCACCACTACATATTAAGTTAGGTCTCATGAAACAGTTTGTAAAGGCTTTGCCTAAAGATGGGCTTTGTTTCAAATATCTCTGTCAGAAGTTTCCACACCTTTCAGAAGCTAAACTGAAAGAAGGCGTCTTTACCGGGCCTGATATTAGAAAAATGATGTTTGACGTTAACTTTGAATCCACAATGACCTCAAATGAAAAGGAAGCATGGGTTTCATTCAAGCAAGTTGTCACCAAGTTTTTGGGAAATGAAAAAGACCCAGAATATAAGGCTATTGTTGCTAACATGTTAAAAAAATTTGAACAGTTAGGATGTTTGATGAGCCTGAAAGTTCACTTTTTGAGCAGCCACCTCGATTACTTCCCGGAAAATTTAGGAGATGTTAGTGAGGAGCAAGGTGAGCGTTTTCACCAGGACGTTAAAGTGATGGAAAAACGTTACCAGGGCCGCTGGAATACCAACATGATGGGGGATTACTGTTGGTCACTTCACCGGGAAGTTCAGCAAGCTATTCATCGCAGGAAAAGCTACACAAGAAGCTTCAAGGAAAAAAGGGAAAGAAAATATAAACCAATTCCAGTTGACAAGTGAACCTTGTATCATCACATAAAATTACTATTCCAAGTATTTTACTGTAAATACAAACCATTTTTACGATTCTACAGTGTTTCATTGATTTCCCTATATACTGTAAATGGGTATTAGACTATATAATAAAATACATTTTGCTTGGAAACTAAGGGTGATACATAAAAACTACGAGCAGATTTGGATTCAGCACATAAAAATCTATCAAGATCAGCTATTAAAATTAAAAAAGTTTTCAAAAAGGTTTTTTTTGTTGGCCTGTGTTATTAATCTGAAGCATAAAGCATGAAAGACCGAAAAATCAAACCTGTTCTCCCTTCTAGTTCCTTCTCTGTATCGATTTATTCATATCTAAAAAAATAATAATGATAAACTTAAATTAAAGATCCTTTAGTTGATTTATTTTTCAATGATTTAAATTTATTCATGTTTCTGGATCTCACCATCGGAATTTTTTTTCTTAATTCTATTTATCATGCATTTCAATGTTACTGTAATAACTGTAAATAAACTATTTTTAAAGTATCCCTTTAACATTTCCATGCAGTTTCTAGATCTTTTAATTATCTCTTCACTACCATAACTAAAGATGAATATTATGAACAATAATTGAACAACAAATAGAAATTGAAAATTACTAATTAAAGATTTATTTTTCATATAGTATAGTTTACCTCCCCCCAATTATAGGTAACCCTTTCTAAGGAACTTTTATTTATTGGAATGTTCCATAAATAAACATATATATTATAAACATTATACTATGTGTCTTTTATTACATTTTAACAATTTAAATAAAAAACATATATGTGAAAATTACAATATATACAAAAGCATTATTACTTATATAGTTACAATTAACAAAATTTAAATTTACAAACAATTCTAACATGATTATCTATGTTCTACATTGAATGTATATTCTTAAATTGATGTCAACTTTTCGAAATCAATACTGTTAATGAATTTTATGAATTCAGGCCGAAATATATAATTTACATAACTACTTGGAAGAATATACTAAAAAAAACTTAACGCTTCAAAAGACACATTCTACTAAGCGTTATTAAATGTATTAATAAATTAACTAATGATTTATAAACTATAATATTTTTACATAAAACTTCACTGGTTTCTGGTTTAGACCATGTTGTTAAAATTTTCTTCGCCAACGTTTCGCCAGACATACTGCTAGCTTTTTCAAGGCTGGATCGAGAATGAAGGCGCTCCGGTAACTCGCGGCTTTATATAGCCGTCGCTCGGGTTCGTTCGGGTTCACTCGGGTCCACTCGTAATTCGTCGGGTTTTTCCGCTAGTCCATCGGGTTCTTTCGTGTTCGTGGTCGGAGTCTGCTCTTCCATGACTGTGATTGAGTTGTTTCTGTTTTTTCGGGCTCTGCTTGGCTGGAATTAGGTTTTTTTGATTTTTCTTGAGTGACTTGTTGTTTTTTCTTTTCCTTTATGGGTATGTTAGGAAGCCATAGTTTGCTTAATCTGTACCCGTCTTTCCTGTTGAAGTTTTCCGGACGCTTGACTATTTCAATGGCTTCCAGTATCCTCCTTTCTGTGTTATTGTTGCATTTCTGAACCACTTTAATTTTTTCAAATTCTATGATTCGTGGTGGTAAAGTGTTCCGCCAAAGCTGATATTTTACTATCCATTTTTTTCACACTTTTAATGTGTTCATTAAGTCTTGTGGATATCAGCCTACCCGTTTGCCCAATGTATTCTTTTCCACAGGAGCATGGAATGCTGTATATGCCAGGTGTTCTGAGCCCTAATCTGTCCTTTGCACTGGGTAACACTTGGCCTATCTTCCTGTCTGTGGTGTATATTGTTTTTATGTTGAACTTTTTCAGTATTTTGGCTATTTTCTCGGTGGTGCCTTTGACATATGGGATCACTGCTCTTTTAATTTCTTCTCCTTTTTCCTTTGTTATTCTTTCTTGTCCGCCTGTCTTTTGGGCTTTCTTAAATTCTCTTTTTATGATGTCTTCCTGATACCCATTCTTTATTAATGTTTTCTTTAGGTGTCTTTCTTCTTTCTTTAAATATGACGGTTCTGAAATTCTGATGGCTCTAGTCATCAATGTTCTTATGACACTATGTTTTTGTGAAGGGTGATGGTGCGAGGAAGCATTCAAATACCGGTCAGTGTGGGTAGGCTTTCTGTATACCGAGTATCCTAATAGGTTACCTTTCTTTTCCACTTTAACATCCAGGAACGGTATACCTTCTTCCGTTTCAACTTCCATAGTGAATTGGATGTTTTTGTGTCTCCCGTTCAAGTGGTTGAGGAAATCGTTTAATGTTTCTTTCCCATGCGGCCAAATAACGAATGTGTCATCCACGTATCGGAACCAGTGCGATGGATTCAAATCTGAAGCATTTAATGCTTCTTGTTCGAAATTTTCCATAAAAAGTTCCGCGACTAGTGGGCTTAATGGTGATCCCATACTTGCACCTTCAATTTGTTTGTAGTATTTGCCATCAAATAAAAAGTACGATGATATTAAACACAGTTCAGCCAAGTCTGTATCTGCTTTACTGAGCACTTTATTCATTAGTGATATAGTATTCTCGATCCAGCCTTGAAGAAGCTAGCAGTATGTCTGGCGAAACGTTGGCGAAGAAAATTTTAACAACATGGTCTAAACCAGAAACCAGTGAAGTTTTATGTATAAATAATGGCCGTGGAAACCTTAAAGAGTATATAATATTTTTATTGTAAAAATAAAAACTAAGGAATTTATACAAAAAAAATATAGATATAATATTCAAAATAGTTTTTAAACTTCTTACTAAAAAGAAATCTTATTTTAATCACAAATTATGTTGTCTGCATAATCTTTTGAATAATTTCACTTACTGTTATTTTTTAATAAAAATCGTTATTTAAATTATCAGTTGTACAGCCTAATGTTTTTAATTGTGAAAAATATTCTCAGAACAAAGTAAGATAAAATATATCTTGGGTAAATTATAATAGAATATTGAAATATTGGAATAACAAAGGTATGTAGTTTTTATTTTTAGATTAAAATACATAAACTTTGACATTGTGATCATCCTTCTATCCGCTCACACAGTTTGGGGTTTCCTTATGCAGAGCCCGTTCCACACCATTACCACACCATCCTCCACCATTTCCATGTTCCACTCTAGATTTCTCTTCACAAAGCACTCCTTTACTCCTTCCCAGGTATGTCGGCTCTCCCTCAGTAACTTTGGATATTCTTCCGTCAATTAGCCTCGTATGTTATCTTGGTCGTACTGTTATTTTCAATTCTCAAGACATATTCAAAACATTGTTAACTATTTTCCTCAATAGCTTTTTTTCCTGATTCCGATCTGAGGTTTGATCTATTGGTCGTGTTAAGGGATCCCGTTTGCTTTTCCTTTCTATCTTTCTGAGGAATCTCATATTTTTCGTGCATGCTAGTTAATTACGTAAGATTCGGAAGAGTAAATCAATTTGGGATGAATTGTAGACTTATACACCGTCTTTAGATTGTAGACAACTGGTGTCCTTGGTTTCTTTTATTCTGGAAGTATCTATTTATTATCTATTCTACTCCCTGATCTCATTGTCAATGATTCCATTCTCGTCGTGAAGTACTCCTAGGTATATAATATTATTATATTGACCTATAATAATAATATTAGTTGACCTTATGTATATGAGGGTGGAAGAAGATGGTCCGGTTGGAGGTAAAAAAAATCTCTTATACAGGGAGAACTGTTTATTTGGAAACCGACGTTTCTACCCACATTACAGGCCTTCTTAAGCCTATTATAGTAGGAACACTTGACACTAGACTAGATTTATTCTAGCCTCCTAATTATTTAAAGATATTCGATGGGTTCGTTTTAATTCTTATTGATTAATTATATATTTTATTCGCCGGAGCATACTGCGAATTCTCATTACCTCTGTTTTATCAGGGTTTAAGATTTTCTCAAATTCGTCTCGAAGAATACTGATACTATGTATCAAATCTCTATCTATAGTCGTATCAAATATAATTTAGGATTTATACACGCATATGAACAAATCAGTTTATTCCGGCAATCTTTGGCTATGAATAGAGCCATTTTTTCATGTTTTTGCTTTGCATTATTTCGGTTAATTTTAATATTGTTTTTGATAAATTAAAACATATATACATCATGCTAAAACGCACAGACTTTGTTTACAATTGAAATAATAATAACTGGGGTGATGGGGAGAACGACATCACAAAAAGGTGTAAATATCCGATCCCGTGTCAATAAATCTATTGTGATCACTTACAATGTAAATAAATTATGAATGAAAAGAAATGATAAATATGCTGTTAGAAAAAAAGAGATTAAAACAATACATATTGAAATGAACAGAAAATTAAATTTAATGAACGAGAGAATTACAATAAAAAAAACTTATGGTTAATGAGGTTTATAGAACAAAGAATAAAGTGTATGTAATGAACAATTACTACACAGGTCTGATATATACTAAGTATAATTTAAATGTATAATTAAAAAAAGTGATGAAATTAATTAACTATTAATTTAAATTTAATACAAAAACAATAATAGACTTAAATGTCCATAAGTGACAGCAAAAAAATTCTCCCTGACGTCTTCTATTCAACAAGACCTTTATTATTAGTATTAATTAGAGATACCTGATGAAGAGCGCTACGTCAGATACTCAACACGATCGGCGATCGTTAATACTCCCAATGAGTAGAAGATGTTGATGATGACTAGAAGACTTCCAGAAGTTTATAAAGCACGAATAGTGCGTACAATATTGTTATACAATTGGCCACAAAAGAATTCGTAAACAGTGATTTACATTGACTGAAGTTCAATTCTACCCTGTGATTGCAACTACCCAAATGTACTTGTAATGAATAATGTTCACTGAGTGGAGGTCAAGTCAACACCAAAAGGAACTCGTAATGAGTGATCTTCACTGATTGAAGTCCACTACAACAATCATTGTAAGAGATTAGCCGCCGTCACAAAAACAATCGATGGTCGTGCTTTGTCGACATATGAAATAATGTGATGCTTCGATTTATCAATAAACTATAATCTACTAAATTCTAATTACAAAATAAAGTTTTATGTACAACTAGCTGACCCGGCCACGCGTTGCTGTGGCTGTTGTAATAGTATTCAAAAATATTAGTTAAAATTTGAATTTAAAACAAATAATGAATTAATGAAAACACGAATTAAATAGATTTTTGTTTTTACATTTTATTCATCTTATATCTAACTATATTATATAATAAATATATAATATACAATAGTCATAACTGATAAAATATAAATATGAGTTTAATGAATGGGGTATATAATGTTTGATTTTTAATTATGGATAGTAATATTACATTAAATTATAAATATTTATTTATAATAATATTATAATATTTAATTGATGGCTAATCGATGCACACTATTTTTTGTTAATCTGTTCCTTGCTAATAAAAATATATTAGATGATTTACTAATACGTGAGCATGCAACATATAATAGCCATGGGAGAAACATGGATATTTTAAGTCCAAACCGCAAATGGACATTGTCTGGCCTGGAGACCTGTTGATGGGTATAGCAAAACCCCAGCATATATCAAATTGAAGTTTTTTGAACGGTATAATAGGGTTCTGATGGTATTATTGTATGTATGAAATACGTTCCAACACGACGATTTCTTCTTTAAAGATTCCAGTCAACATGGCTGCTTCAATAACAATTCCAGTAATATTTTGTATGACCAAACGTGTATCATTGCATAATTTAGGTGGATTCAAATTACACAGAACAATAATAGGTGAACCATTATTCAACCGAAGATTGTGTGGCATATCGAGAGAATTTAAAAATTCAGTTGGATAATTTACAGCTTGGTTTTCATCAACAATATTATTGATGGATTTAAAGGGCATTAGATCACCTGGTAACAACAGTAGTATTAAAAAGTTAATTTCGTCAACATCAGCATTTTTCGCTGTCAAAATAACACAATTACTGAGCCAATTTTGGTTCATGTAATTATTTAGTACATCCAGGAAAACTCTCCTAATTAGTTAATCTTTTAAATCAAAAATAAAATAAAATTAGAAAAAAAAGTTGGTAGAAACCTTCCCTAGAGTGTACTGAACTACTTCCCAAAGTTTCTGGACAATCTGTGCCGACTTTCATTAAAATCGGTCCAGTAGTTTCGGAGATCAGCGCGGAAAAACATCGTGACAGGAGATTTATATATATATATATATATATAGATAAGATTCCGGTCATTTGATACATGATAGGACTGAACTCAGGTTGTATTAGACCTACAGATCTGCGGTTGGGCTCAAATTGTAGAAAATTAAATCTTCTTTAAAAAAGGTCGATTACGCTTTTTAGGCAAATAATTATTTTTTTCTAGAATTTTTTGAAAATTTTTTCAAATCCAAAAACAATAAAATAAGAAAAAAAAGTTGGTAGAAACCTTCCCTAGAGTGTACTGAACTACTTCCCAAAGTTTCATGACAATAGTATGATTGGTGTAGTAATGCATAAAGGACAAACACACATACATTCATTTTTATATATATAGATTACTCCAATATTTTCTCTCGTTGATTATAATCAAAACCAATTGCAAGCTAAAGAAGGAAGAAGAAACATGAAAACATATATAAAAAAATAATGAAACTTCAATTTTAAAATTAAAATTATTAAAATTAAATAAAAATTCTAATTTATGTAAATTTTATAATAATGGTGTATAGAGTGAGAAAAATTAATTAAACTAATTTACTGAGCGTTAACAGTAAGATAAAATTAATTATATAATTTTTTTGACCATTGGTTAAAGTATCTTTTTAATGTATTTTTCAGGCCTCTCGCTGGTTCGAAAACAGAGGAGAGGGGTTTGAGGGCCAAATCGCACATCAACAGGGAGATCTTAGAACTGTGTGAGACAATCTACGACTTAGGAACTTACAACAGGGACCTGAAGAACCGGAAGAAAGACAACGACGGTTCGGATGATGAAGATGAAGAGTGTGAAGATGATGGAACAATTATTGTTACCTTTGGAGAGCTGTTTGAGGTAAACTATTCATTCCATTTACCTTTAAGTTAATAACCTTTAAGGTTAGTTAAGATTAATATTTAGGAAGAAAAATAATTTATTTATAATTAAACCTATACCACTACAACGCATGGAGGGTCTTGAGTTCGGTACATGTTGGAGACTGAGTTATTTCTAGGACTGATATATATATATATACATAGCAAGGCGACGCAGTGCTGAACCACTGATATATATATATATATATGTTCGGTGTGAAATAAATTAAAACCTAGTTCCGATGATTTTATAAGGGCATTTTTAAAGGCCAATTATATTACAGTAGCAATATACGTTCCTATATATCGTATATAATAAAGGAAATGTTTTCACTCTCTCTACACACACACACACACACACACACACACACACACACACCTACAGGAACGTTTTGTCTCATGATGTGTTTTACGCGGGGAATTGCCAATTATATATAATTGACCCTTAAAATCTTTGGAAATAGTTTACAAAAAGTAACAAATAAACTATACTACTAAGAAGAAATCGTGTAAAGTTTTTAAAAATTGACTTAAATAATAAATATATTATTATAATTTTTTTATTTATTGTTATAATTTTAAATATTTTTATTTTGAAGAGAAAAGATATGTCCAGGGATATCGTCCTAATTAAAGTAATGTTCAATAAAAATTCTTCCCCTTGTATACATCGCCAATTGCAAGAACACGGGGATATATGATCAGTGAAGAGAATGGATTCGTCTGACCGAGGTACTAACCAGGATAGCTCAGGTGATAGAGCACCACGACGGAAACATGGGAGACCTGGGTTCGAATCCCGGCCCTGGACATATCTTTTCTCTTCAAAATAAAAATATTTAAAATTATAACAATAAATAAAAAAATAAAATAAAATGAATTGTAAATATATTACGTGATTGGATAACGTTCTTCAGAGTTGGTCTATGATTCTTGATAATTGCATAGTTTGTCAACATCGAAGCATAAACGTGATTCAAGATGAGGTAGATAGTAATAACATTTGGTTTTCACTTAACCGCAATTGATGAATATTCAACCGCAAAACCAACGAAAGCAGTAAATATATTTGTGTATTACCAAATATATTTACTATTAAAATATATTAACATTACAACAGCTTAGTAAAACTATGCAAATGTTATTTCAAAAATGGGAAATAATGTGGATATTTAACTAAAATTAATTGTATAATAGAATTACATAGTTCCGTGAAAGATCATATTAAATAAATTATTTTTATTTTTTTTTAACTATAAGTTACTCAAACATCTAAAATTTCAGATGTGTAACTTCAAAACTGATGGATTCTATACAGTCATTGAACCCCCATTAAAGGGGAAATCCTTGGGGGTAGAATTATCCAAATTTCTTTCTTAAATTATACAAAGAACCTATCTGCAAATTTCAAGATGCTAAGTTCCTGATTTGCCTTTAATTGTGTACTATAATAGATTCTCCACAGAACACAAAAAACTACTTGGGGGGCTAGTGCGCCCGTGCCCCCCATAAATCCTCCCTTGCTGTAGCCTATGTGTTATTCTGATTTTTAATCTATATTGCTGCAAAGTTTCATCCAAATCCGTTTAGTAGTTTTTGCGTGAAAGAGTGACACACATACAAACTTTCACATTTGTAATATTAGGATATTACATTTGTAATATTAGTAGGATATCAAAATAATAGTTTCTCTCATGTTCTTTCTGTTATTTTAACAAATTTTATCATGTGATTTGCCTTTAATTATGTACTATAATAGATCCTCAACAGTATCTAAAACATTGTCGGAGGGGGGAGGCAAAGTTTCATCCAAATCCGTTCAGTAGTTTTTGCGTGGAAGAGAGACAAACATACAAACTTTCACATTAATAATATTAGTAGGATTTCGATCAAAACATATTTACTCCTTATTAATTTTAATAAATATATATATATTAAATATTTAAATTTAATAAATATATATATATATATATATATATATATTGTATATGTGTATATTACATATATACTATGCATATTATGCATATATTATAATTATTATTTTTCTTTTATAAACACCGCCATGGATGAGCTTATTTCCAAGTCATTATTTGAAAAACAGAAATTTTCAATCCATCTATATTTTGCAAATCCAAACTATTCAAAAAAATTATATTTTATACCTACTTGTTTCCAAAATTTAACGTATATTATATTTAAACCAATTTATTACGAGTTCTCTCCTTCAAAAGAACAACTACATAACTAAAAAGTTTTCATATTTGATATTCCATTTTTTTTAATAAAGTCATAGTTCGAGTTGTAACATGTTTTTTAAATTTTCTAAATTTTTATAAAATAATTTCAATACCATTATTATAATAGGAATGCTTTGCTTACCAATGCCCATATTTTTAATTTTTTAACTCGCATTTAGCTTTCAAATACCTCTATTGAAAATATAGTTTCTTTTGAGTTATGACGTTCTTTTGAAGAAGCGATTGTTAATAAAATCGTACATTAGGAACCAATGGTTTTCATATTTCAGCAAGCCACGACAGACTTGTATCACAATTTAGCAATATTATGATAAAATAAAAGTACAATATGAGGTGTTTAAGAGTAAAACAATATTGTATCGCATATTTTCAACAAGTCTTTCTAATAATTATCAGTACTTATAATAAAATTCTACATCATAAATTATTCTGTTGATGAAACTATTAATACCATACCTAATAACTCAACCAGAAGCTTTACTGATAGATATACTTCAACAAACGTTTTTCTAAAGTAAAACTATTTTTTAATTTATAAATAATCTGTATATCAATTGCTATGTTTAAAAAATTATATAGTTTAATATTATAATACCGAATCAACTGCTGTGTAATAGTTAGCTGCTTATAGGTTAAAAATAATTCCTTCATTCATCTTTAAGCAATGTTAAATTGCTTATAAGTTTATTTCTCAATGTCTTTTCTGAATTATTCTTTTTTTAACATTGAGGTATGGTAAATAAGGTATATTAAACAACTGAAACTAAACATTATCATATTTATACATATTATATATATAATATACCCCAAATAAATAAATATATCTTGAATAACATTAGTTGACTTTATAATAGGGTGTATAAAAAAAAATGAACGTTTAATCAAATTCATGAGTTCAAAAGTCTGTAAATGTTTTAATGCTATTTATTATTTACCAACACTTTATAATTCTTTTAGTGCATTCTCTAAGCTTGTTTACTAACACTTGATTCTTCAAACAAAAGCCTCAGTTTATTTATTTATTTCAAAGAAGAATCATGACAGTGTCCTACGAAATACTCGTGATTTTAAGACATTACTGGAAAAAAAATTCACTGCCGCTGAAGCAGAACTCGTGAAATTATTAAATATGAATGGGAAGGTTTCCAGCGCACTGCGCGGCGTTGGTTTGAAAAATTTAGCAGTGGAGGTACGACGTTGAAAAGTAAGAAGGGCTCCGGGTGACCATGAATGGATATTAATGAGGTTCTGAAGGAAGCTGTTGAATCAAATCTTTCCACAAGTACTCGCGAACTAGTCAGGGAGTGTGGTGTGTCGAAAAATATTGTTCGTTCTCTCCATGGAGAAAGTGAAAAAGGCCATTAAACGGTCATTTTTTTTAAACACCCTATTATATATGAGGAAGAAAATTGTCTGAGCGGAGGTAAAAAAAAATTCTCTTTAATAAGAACTGTTTGATTTTAAAGCCTACATATTTTTTATCGTCCATATCTCTAGATGACTATATATATTGTTATCCTTTACTATATATTATTTTAATTTATATGTATCTTGCATATTTAGCCTACACCTTGATGAACACCTACGATGAAGATCATTACGTTGGGTTCAAAATAAATAATTTTAAATGATAAACAATAATCGATTTTAAACGATATCCTTCCTCATAAATAAATATAAATATAATATAATAAAAAAAAAATAAAAAAACTGAAACAGAACAAAATTTTTAGTATAGTATATTATCATGATATATTAGCACAACATGGAATTTTCTACTCAAGCCATATTGAATGAAATCAGTTGCATTTTTTTGTGCATCTGCCGTAGATTTTTGGAGAGGTGAAGGCAAACTGATTTCTATGAATGTTATTATTGGTATGCAGATAATGTGATAATCGTCTATGTATTAACTTCTTGAGGACTTTACCTCCCGTCGGAAGTAATGATATCGGCCTTATGGCAGCTATACCATTATCTTTCCGAACCTGCTTAGGAAACAACACAATTTCAGATTTCTTTCACTCTTTAGGAAAAATTCCATTAGAGAATCACCCTTTGTACATTTCACTGACAAAATCAGGAAAAACTCTAAAGGTGTATTGAAATATTTCGGTGGTTATTCCGTCTAAACCTGGAGCTTTCCAAGTTTTTAAGAAATAAATCTTATCAGCTGTTTCGGAATCTGTAAGAGGCAGATCGTCTTGTGTTAATCCGTGTGTTATAATTGATTAACTAGTATCTGTGTGATACTGAGAATCTGTACTTGTCAGGTCAGTTTTAATGAAGTTGCCAAGAATATTTTGATATGCCTCTATAATGCTAAGTGTATATGTCCCGTCTTCTTTCTTAACCGTCTTTAGAGTGTATTTGTCATGTGGTTTGCCACTTGCATACTTGTAATGCCATTTCCAAGAGTTCGTAGGGTCAGTACAGTAGTCTCTCCACGAAGTCAGTTTGAGCCTCACGTATTGCCTTCTAATTTCAAGGTGTTGATTCTTCCTTGCAGTACGGAAATCATTGTTGTCCTTTGTCTTTCGGTAAATCTTTCGTAGTCGGTAAGTTTCTTTCCTGTATTGCGTCAGTTTGTCATTCCACCAGGGCTTAGGCATGATTTGAAATTACCACCTCGTGATTTAAAAGATTTTTTACATGCTTTATTTAGATATGAGGAGAATTTTTCCCAAATCAATTGAATTGTATATTGTCGATGTTTAAAATATCTTTCAATGTCATATCGATATCACCTGTTATTCGGAATAATCTGCCGGCTTCGTTTTTATTACCGAAATATTCCCAATCCGCTCTGTCTGTGTTAAATCTTTTTCTTTTTTTTAGAATAATTTATTGATATTTACAACTGAAATTATATTACATCAAGTAAATCTCCTGTATGAACAAAGGACATGAAAAAAAAACACTTGTGGAGAAACCCCCCTTAGCACTCCAATAAAGTCCTATAGTAGAAGATCTCGAGGCCATCTTCTTTTTAGACGCCTCGGAGGATTATCAGGAATATTATGGGGAGCTTTTCATGGTATCTACTTTGGGCCAAATCAGCAACATATGGGATATTAAGATCATGATGGATGAGTTTG
The DNA here is from genome assembly GCA_037127475.1 of Arma custos. NCBI lineage: Eukaryota > Metazoa > Arthropoda > Insecta > Hemiptera > Pentatomidae > Arma > Arma custos. The sequence goes on from CM073764.1 coordinate 89,626,854, forward strand.
TTTGTGACATAATAAGGAGCATTGAGGATTTTACGAAGGATTTTGGATTGTAAGGATTGGACACTAGATGAATGAACATGAAAGGATTGGATGGTTTAGTTGAGCCCCAAAGCTCAACTCCGTATGTGAATATGAAACATATGAAATGAGTCTTTTGTAATCAATTGGGAGCTTTGAACGTTTGTCCAGTAAATGTTGAAGTAGGCGAAAACGTCGAGTAGTTTCTTGTCTTTTCAGTCTTGTATGTGTTAAATCTAAATTTAGAGAAGTGAAGTGTCCGTCTTTGTACGTAGGTATTATAAACTAAGAAAAATGTCAAGTGATCCGAACTATTTTCCTTTGTCCTGATTTTCCAGTGTCAAACCATAAAGTAGACCTGCAATTACTATCGACTGCTATTAAAAATTTTGTTTGACCAAATTTATCAATTATTGACTGTAACTTATTAATTTCTGCATCTATGTCCCGTGTTATTTATATAATAATACGATACAATCCCTATCATTGCAATCGGTATGTAAAATAATATCTAACATATGATTGTTGATAAGAGAAACGGTACGTGGATTGCAACCTCCTTTAAATGTGGTATAGTTACCATATGATCTATGCAACTATTTGTTATAATATATGGTTCTTGAAATAGTGCTATATCTATGTGTTTATAACTGTGATAATAGATTATTGTTGATGTAGATCTCAATGAATGTTTTACATTTAGCTATAATACGTTTATAACAGAATCATAAGTTCCTGCATTAACAACCCTTAACAAATAAATAAAAAAATACAAAATAAAAATATTTTAAATATCTTGTTTTTGTAACTGGAGTGCATCTTTATTAGTCAATCATTCACATTCACTTCTCAGTAACCTCAGCATTGTTTTTCATTTTCCAATTCTTAATTCATAAAACTAACTTTTTAAAATAAATAAAAGATATAAAATAGATCAATATAAATAAAAAAATTACTAATTATATTAATTAACCATTCATAATGACTATATATTGAAGAACTAAATAAATTAAAATACTATTTTAATAACAATAATAATAAAAAACAGTCCAAAGTACAAATTACAAAAATTAGTAATTGACCATGGAGTACACTATAACTCTAAGCTTTATTTTTAAATTATATGACAATTAACCAAAAAGGTATCTATATCTTATTCAGTATTTTTGGGACATGTTTTTTGTATATTAAATAATGTATTTATTTTGATTTGTCTTTTAAATTTTTAATTTTTAGGTTGAAAATGTACAAAAAATTTTTTAGAAAATATTTTTAAAAATAAAATAGTGTTGAAAGATTTAAAAAAAAATGATGTAAATTGAAAATGACATGGAATTGTCGAAACGTTTTTTAGAATAAAGAAAAATAATAATGACTGGAAAAGGTTTTTAATTTACTCATGTGAATGATTGACTAATAAAAATATTTTCTGAAAAGCTTCTTCGCTATATTTATAGTAGGAAGTATACAATAAATACAGTATCTCACTTAATATTCAGTCTTAAGGATCATCCTATCAATATCACTTTTATATGACTGACATACCTGACTGAAGCAGTGTGGTTGATCGCAACTCTAAAATCTGGTTTACAATGGCTATTGTAATTTACACAGTTGATACATCAGTTTTGTCCTTGTTGGGGCATTCCTTGATTTCATGTTGACCACAACAAACGGGACAGGTTAAGGTTCCTCCGCAGACGACCTTCTCATGGTTATATCTGCACCATTTCATACAACGCTGGTAAAGTCTTCACCATAGCAGATAGCGTACCATAATTTAATTCCACAACCAGGAGGTTATTATTAGCCTCCTCAAGCGTGGGCTGATTTGTAATACAGCATTTCGCCGCTTGGAGCCTTCTCTCGGTCGGGTTATGAACATCACCTTAACCTCTTCCAACTCCACGTTCCTTTCGCCTCCTCAGGGATATTTTTAATAATAATTTTCGGTCTATTCTTTCTTGCTATATTTGATTCCAAGTTGGAATTTGAGCACGATAGTTTTTCTTGTATTGTTTCTAAATCAGATTTACTATCCGATTCTACAATTAACAAACCGTTGTGAGTGGTTTTAATTCTAGTAATTCCAATTTTCATTTCCCGTGGGTTTATCAATTCTTCGTGTTTTCGGGGGAACTATTATCCGCTTTATTTTTAATAATAACTTTGTGTACACTTTTTGTTTTACTGATTTTCCTATTAAGTACTTTGGAATAAGTAGAAGTCTTACAAATCTCTAATGTTGGTGCAGCAACTGGAACTTCAGTTTGTCCCTGCCTTCTTTCTTCCATCAACTTTTCTTGCCCTTGTTGAATTACTGATAATCCTTGGAATAACTGATGTTTCAGTTCTTTCTTTAAAGTGACAATTTCACCAACTGGTTTCAAAAGTTTAACAGCAAAATTAAGAAGTGCTATACAGTCCGCCATCTTGAACCAATCTTCATATATATATATATATATAATGGTTCTTAGGGACGACATAAATCAATTGAAACAAGGTTGTGTTGCTCTTTAAAACAAAGTTTATTTTCTTTTAATAGATAATTAGTTTACGGGTTTACAAATAAAATCTAAATTCATACCTGTAAAACAAAGAAACGACATTCAATGTTTATTCTCCTGTCGATTCTGTTTGTTTTATAATAACAAATAATAAAAAAAACACTTGGAGCTTTTCACTGCTTGCCTATCACACTCGTAACCTCCCTGCTGATAACGCAAGTATCATTCTCTTCAACCCCTACCTTATCTACGTTGGCGCGGCGCGCTAATTCAAATTAAAGAAATACATTTTCTTTACACACACACATATATATATATATATATATATATATATATATATGAACATATTTGGCATATTTTTTTTTAAATTTATTTTTTTAATATTCAGATTTTTCTTTTAAATAAATAATTTTTAAATGTCACAGTTTAAAAAATAGTATAGGAATTGATTTGATTGAATGTGATTCTGAAAAAAATTAAAAAATACATATAATTAATATGATCATTAATATAATATTAATATTATGAGTTGATTTAAAGCCCAAATCGAAAACAAGTTTTATTAATTGTTAAACTTATTAAATTATTCTTGATCTCCGATTTTAATACATTTTGTCGTATGGATGTTACTTTTCGTTTTGTTTTTCTATTTTTTAGATCACATGATCAGAAGTTAACACTCAAAATTCAGTAGCGACTTTAATAAAGATTAATTTTGAGGGAATCTAGCCAATCACTATCCATTTACCAGAATGCCACTAATTTTTTAGCATAGTAATAATAATAAGGCTTAATGAACCCGAAGGCTGTAACTACCAATCTCTGTTTACAAACCACCGTCCAATGACCACCACCCAAACTCAAATCCGCCAGATATATCTTAATGCAATCCTCCCACCTACCGCTCGGTCTACCCCTCAGCCGTTTATCATTCTTCACAACAATTACCTTCTTAGGAATTCGTTCGTTACCGAGCGAAACTATTTTACAATCTCATCTTATTCTTTGCGACGCTATTGTATCAATATTAAGCGGGTACATGCTCCGAAATTCCGCATTGTCTAATCCCCTAAATTATCTAATGGTTTCACAATTTTTTGGTTCTAATATTCTACAGAATTTTCGAATGCCTTAATACTTTATTCATTCTTTAGCGTTAGCGGCCAGGCTTCACACCAGTAAAGAAGAATTGCTTAGTAATGTCGAGACCGAATAATAACAAGCATTTCCTGCCTTTAATCGTGCCATTATTTCCTCTTGAATTTCTTTTTTCCCTATTAAACATAGACACTAAGTATTTTTGGAATAAAAATAGCAAAATTATCAATCTTCGAAATATTATATGATCAATAAAAATAAAACTACTCGTACTACTAGAGTACTAAAAAACTTCCATATTGTGTTGGCACTTTTAAATTGTAAAATTTACAGCTGTCGGAAAGGGGTTTGTCATATTTCCAGGAAACTCACAAGGGCAGATTCCTCCATCATTCTGACCTCAAGAAAGTATTTTTGGAATAAGGCTTGTCGAAACTATTCTGCGTTTTAGTCATTTATCGAAAACATGCACTACATATTCCTGTTCTGTTAATCATACACAAAGCAAAAAACTTAATTGTTCTTGCACTTACATTTGATTGTCTTGTCTTAAGTTAATTACCAGAAACATTGAAACATTAATTTATGAAATTAAATAACTTATACTAAGTGCAAAATAAAAGGCCCATATTTTATAAACTATAAAATAAAAAAAATAATATATTTACTTCAAATGTACGTTTAATTTTAATAGGTGCTGTATTAGCTAAATTTTAATTTAAATATTTTTAAAATGGATATTTTATACTTGCATAAAAGTTCATTAATTTTTTTTAATTAACTTTTTGTTGTAATTTTAAAGTTTTGTGTAGATATTAAAACCGGAAGGTAACACAAAATTGAGTAGCGATTTTAATAAAGATTGATTCATTCTTATAAATTTTGTTTATTTTTTAAACTGGTCTTAATTCTTCTTTATTAGGGTAACAGAAATAAAAACCATTTTCCAGTCAATGTTTATTCTCGACTTTCAATCTATTCGAGACGTTTCGACATTATGGTGTCATTTTCAATCTTTTTTTCTCTGCATCTTTTAAAAAATCCTTTAAAATTTTTTTACATAGTCAACAACTCTTAAAAATTAATTAACAATAATTACATTACTATACATAATTTAACATAAAATGTCTGAAAATAACTCACTATTAGCATAGATACCTGGGAAGTCATATTTTAAAAAAAAAATCTTTGGGGAATCATTTGTACTCCATGGTCAATAAAATAATATTACATTAAAAGACCAAATCTTGATCTTTGAACTATTGGATCCTTTTTCAGTACTATGAAAGATTTAACTTTAATATAATATATCAAAAATGTTTAAATAACACATCAACAAAATAATTTAAAATAAAACCAATTCTTTAAAAAAAAATGTTTTTTTTATTTATTTATTTTATTTTAAAATATTTCATCAAATCAATTAATTAATTATGAAATTTTATAAAATTACTATTTGGAAAAACTATTTTATAAGATCCACTAGTAGGTTATATGGTCAGGTTATTCTAACTCTTCTCTGATTTGTTTTTAAAGTATAAGGCATTGATGCAAATGATGCAGAGAAAAAAAGATTGAAAATGACACCATAGTGTCGAAACGTCTCGAATAGATTGAAAGTCGAGAATAAACATTGACTGGAAAATGGTTTTTATTTCTCTTACCTTAATAAAGATTGATTCTTGCAAAATTAAATCAACCATTACGCATTTTAACACTTTCTCTCGTTCATTACTAACCTCCCTGTTTTTGTATTGTATTATATAACGTCAGCAGCCTAGAGCCGGTTCGAGTAAAAACCGCCTTCAGCGGACTCAGCCCATTGTAGCGCCTTAAAATACCGAAAGTTAACAGAAGGATTTTGTTTATATAGAAGCATTTGCAGGTTTTTATTTGTAAATTGTATATATATATTGTAAATAAAATCTTAGAGGATGTTAACCAAAACTAATAATTAACTAATAAGAATTAAACATGAAACTTTTCTATTTTAATTTGATAATAAAGATATATAGGGTAAGAAAAATTTATGAAACTAATTTACTACATATAAAGTTCTGTGACATAAAACCCATTGAAATTATTTTTTTGTTAAACACCAATATGGATCGAATTCAGTGAATCATGAATGTTCTAAAGTTGTATCATAATAGGCTCAGTTCTTGTACATTATAAAATTATGTAAATAAATATGAAGGAGAAGAAAAACAAATGAGTGTAGTCATCCAGGATAAAAAATAGCCACGATGAGTTGTTAGATTTTGAAAAACGTTTTCTTTAATTTTTAAAGAATTGAAACAAACGTTCCTGGACGTTGTTTCTAATACTGTAATACTTCTAATAGAACCTCTTAATTAGAAATTCTAAATTCTTCAAGAGTAACGATGAATATCTGAATCTGTTTACACAGTGCAGTGAATATGTTTGTTGTTTTTTTCAAATTAAACTATCCTTGAAAATTACTGAAACGCGTTATTTAAGATAAAACCTCACTTTTTTTTCTCCTGTACTATTTTAAAAAGGCATAACACCTTTGAACAAATAAATTAATAAAAACGAAGATTTAAACTTCAACTCTTAATTCTCAAAACGTACTGCTGCATCAATAAATCAAATGCTTTTTGGCAGAGTTGTCAGTATTTTTCAGGAAAACTGCCAAAAACGCAAGCATCCTGTTCCTCATTGCTGCGGAAAATAAAGAGAAAAAATTGGTCAAAAATTAATTTATTAATTTTTTTAAGAACTGAAATCTTTAATAATCACTAGGGAGTAACTCCAGTTTATAAAATATACAACTATTCACTTAATTTTACTACAGCCAGTATTAGACGCATTAGTAGAGTACTAACACATTATTTTAGAAATTTAAGTTCAGTTCAGAATCTTATCAGCTGTAGTGAACCTTTTAATATAGGGGTACTCGTAACTTAGCAATGTTTTGAGATATCGAGTATTTCCCTTAAAAAAAATAAATTTAAATAGGGAGTCATATGGACTACATACAGAAGTTAAAACTGAAGACCTTGGAATAAATGTGTTATTTTTTTAATTTCTAAATCAATTATTTATATTATTAACATAATTCTGCTCTTCACATATATTGATTGCTTCCATTGGCGCTTAAGCCAGTGACGCGGCTGGAAAAGAGCGCAGGGGCCTCCCGGACTCTTATTTTGCCCCAATTCCTGGGAAAGAAGCTTAGTTCGCTGAGCCCAGGCAAATTGTAAATATTGTAACTATGGTATGAATGTGAGAAATTATTTTGTTTTTATTAAGAATTTTTTTTTTATTACCAGCATGTGTACTTTTTATTTGATTTATTTTGGATTTCTCGGCTTGTGCCGGATAAGTATACCAACCCATATGGTTCATTTAACACGTATGGTTCATTTTATAGTTAATTTGGAATATTTACAAATTTTCTAAAGTTCCCAGGATAACCGCTTTCTGTACTTCTTCCAGTCCCCTAATTATTTCCAGCGTCTTCATTGATCTAATCGTTTCCTGAGGAATTAAACCATTGCTGGATACAATGACTGGCAGTGCTTTTACATCCACCAGTCGGTAGAGATGCCTTAATTTCTCGCAGAGCTACTTACGATTTTTTTCGCTCAATGTTTTAGAAACGTTAACATCAGCAGGTACCCCAACTTCGATGATGATGGCCTTTTTAATTTTCTTGTCTGAGAGTAGTATGGTCTATTGTGGGCTATATTATGGTCAGTGATCATAGTTTGATCCCAATATAGTATGATGTCATTTTTTTCTAATATTGCCTGTGGCTGTTTATAAAATTGTATTTTTGAGCCAGTGCTTGATGTATTGGTGATTATTGAGCCTAGCTAGAATTCTTTACCTGCTAATGCTTTACAGCCAGAGGTGATATGTTGAATCAATGCGTACATTGCTTTACATAGGCGATCTGTCTTCGATTGCTTGGTGCAGAATGTGCTTTCTGTAGGAGTTTGTTGCCATGACTTGTTCTTGTATTGCCAGAAGGATTCCTTCAGTCTCGGGGAACATTTTTCTCTGGTCAACCAACGGAGAGACGCTTCTGAATTGATGCTATTTTACTATTATTATTATTATTATTATTGTATAGCTATTTAGCGCTATTACCAATTGCCTAAAAGTGGAAAATTATAATATTCCAATAAAGTGTTAATACAAAAAGAAAAAAGCATATTATGACACTCCGATCAATAATTATATATATTTTCAAGTAGTTTATTTATTAATCAAAACATATGACGTGCTGTACAAGCTCAATAATTTAATTGAAATAATAATTAGTATAAAGTATATTATTTACTAAATAATTAGTATATTATTTACATCTTGTATTTATATTTACGTTTAATCAAAAGGAAAAAGAATTAAAACTACTCGTTTTTTTAATTTCTCTTTGTTTTCACTTTCCTTATACTTATTTACTTTACTTCTACTGGATTACTAATTTCGGTTGTACTGAGGATAAACATTCCGAAATTTAACGAATTACATAGGTGCATGCAATAATATAGATCCATGTGCTTCCGAAATCGTACATTTTTGGTGATGACAAGTTTCTATGTGGAACATAGGACTATGTGACTCCGATTTAAAATCTTCACGTCATACACCTTTGTATTTTTGTCTTTATATGATAGCCTGTCCCGATTTTTTTTACGTTTTGAAGATCAATGTATAGTTTTCAACATATAAAACCATTTGATATCAAAATCTTCGATTTTTCGATTTTGTAACATATAACCGTGCAATACTAAGGTAAAACCTGCGAAGAATCCTAACCTACATTTAGGTCTATATTAGTATCTGCTTTATTTATCATCTCTCAGTCCTAGAATTCCGCCAGACTAAAAGTGGAAAAAGAATTTCGTTTAGAATATTTTAATATTTCAGGTTAATTAAAATCCATTTCACAATCAAATACACTCATACTTATTGTTATTGAAGCATTGTGTCATTTTTTTGCATAAATTGGCATATATAAATAAATAATTGTAACTTCTTTGGATTTCTATTCCTTTATTAAGTTATCTTTAGGTGAAATAAGCATTATAATTGTAATACTAACAGGTTTTCGTTTGATTGATAAGGTTAAAAAACTGTCAATGCTTGCTATGTCCTTAAAACTATATAAAAGGTCTTATTATTTATAATATCAAAATAAATTTTATAAATATTAGAAGTATAAAAATAAATAAATAAAGCTAGAGTAAAAAAAATAAACTACAACTACGACTAATGAAGAGACTTGGATTAAGTACCTGGTAGAGACTGTACTGTTGATATCCATTTCATAGAGAATAGGTGAGCCCCAGCAGGGTTTTCCAGATTAAATAAACCATTTGCCGCAGCTGGATTTGAACCCGGGACCTTTGGCAAGGCAACTCAGCGTTCTGCCACTGAGCCAACCCGCTGCGTATATTTTATATTTATTATAAAACTATATAAATTAAATTAATTAACAATTATTGTTTAATCAATTATAATAATTATTCTGCAGGTTGTCGCTTCGAGTTGTCACAACAAGGTTTAACTTTTAATTCGTTTTCCTTTTAATATTTTCCAAAAATATTAGTATGAGCTTTACTGCAGAAAATATAATGTAATTATAGGAAATGTGTATACTTCGCTAATCATTCCATCAAGAAATGAGCTTTTCAACAAAAATATATTATCTATATTTCGAAATTTCAGTTGAAACATTTATTTCTTGAAGGAATGATTACCGAAATCTGATCATTACCCGTCATTACATACTCTTTTCCAAACTAAAGCTCACGATAACTTGCATTTTTGGAAAATATTAAAAATGAAACGAAGCGCGACAACCTGCGGATCAGATACTTCTTACTGTCACTCAATATTAATAATTCTATATTGGTGGCACCGTTTATGAAACTTATATTTTCATCTTGAGTCCGTTCTTAAGAATACTTATCGCAACAATTTATACTTGGAGGCATTCAGATGAATTTTTCGCTGCATAATGGAAGTTTCTTTCTTTTCACACAACTTTCTATATATTTAAAAAAAAAAGGAAAAAGGAAACAAGATTCTTCGCTTAAGAAGTGAAAGATGAAAAAAAGATCAGAGAAAGTCGATTCCTTCTGTTTTCCGGATAGCTTCGGAATAATCCCACAGAAATGATTCTATGTTTGCGGGAATCGAGAATGGAAATTCTTTCCTTTAAAAAAAAAAGTTAACGAAAAATTATTATTTTCTAATAAAAATGAGGTAAGTTTGAAAGTAAGAATTATCGATTGCATTTTTGTAAAGAAAGTTTTAGTGTTGAATTCTGTGTCTTAGCCAAATTTACACTTCATTATTGAACAAAATTTGGAATTATCAATAATTATTATTTAATTATTGTAAGTTTCGTAAGTTGGGCAATACATTATTGTAAATTTAATAGGATATATAGTTAAATAGAAAAATTCCCGTTGCAAACAAAAATTAAAACTTTTAATTTAATCGTTTAAGATTAAACCCAATAATTAATTAATTTTTTATATATAATGTTATTACAGTGATACTGCACTTCCATGTCATTTCTCGTATATGAAATTATAACTGAAGATTTTTTTTTTTTTTTTTTAATTGTTTTGTTGCTTTATGTATCTTCACTATTCCTTAACACATTTTAATCTTACTAATATTATAAATGTGAAAGTTTGTGTTTGTCTCTCTTTCACGCAAAAACTACTGGACGGATTTGGATGAAACCTTACAGTAATATAGGTTATACATCAGAATAACACATAGACCATAGCAAGCGCGGATTTAAGGGAGGAGTGCACGGGGGCACGTGCCCCCCCCCGACAGTTTTTTAGGTACTGTGGAGAATCCATGATTGTACATAATTAAAGGCAAATCGCATAATAATAGTTGTTAAAATAACAGAAATAACATGAGTGAAACTATTTGTTTTGATATGCAACTAATCTTATAAATGTGAAAGTTTTTATGTTTGTCTCTCTTTCACGCTAAAACTACTGAACGGATTTGGATGAAACTTATTGAGTAAAATAGGTTATACATCATAGGCTACAGCAAGGGCAGATTTATGTGGGGGCATGTGCCCCTCCCCCGCTATAGTACATAATTAAAGGCAAATCAGGAACTTAGCATCTTGAAATTTGTAGTTAGGTTCTTTGTATAGTTGAAGACAGAAATTTGGATAATTCCACCCCAAGGGTTTCCCCTTCAATATCATAGGGGTTCAAAGGTTTGTATAGAATCCGTCAGTTTTGAAGTTAGACATCTGATATTTTGGATGTATGAGTAACTTATATTTTAAAAAAATAATTATTTATTTAAAATGATCTTTCACGGAATTTTATGTGGCAGACCAAATTCCAAGCGAGCGAACCCGCGGGCATAAGCTAGTAGTATATATGTGTGTGCATGTGTTATTACACGCATTTAAGCAAATTGATATTTTTATTAGAAGAATATAAAATGGTTAGAGGGTGCAGGCACATTTGCACAAAATTAGATATACTTAATGTAATGTGTCAACGTTTCGACTTAAGTTGTAAGCCATGTTTAGAACAGTGGGATGAAGAGTCCAACTCCAATCAGGGTTGCACTCTTCTTAGAATTATTCTGTCAACCATTTACATTTGATTGATTGATGATATTTTTATTATTGTCCATCAGTGGTATATCGTAATATCCCACAACAGTTTGATAATTCTATTTAATAAAATCTGATTTAAAAAATGTCGATTTTTGATATCGTATTTTCAAAATTCCATTAAAATGCTAACCTAAAACACTTATAAAAAAATATTTATCAAATATCCGCCGTAATTCCGGGTTTATTATTTTATTTTTTTGAGGAGCTAATATTTAATAATGACATAATTTATAGTAATAATGGCTAATTAAATTAACTTATTTACAGTTAGAATTTGGAAGATTTGGAAGACCAAAAACGACAAAACGTGAGACCTCTGAGAAGCCTTATGATGGCCGAAAATGTAGAATTTTTAGATTCTTTTGTTTTTTTTCTTTCTTCATTAATTTCTAGACGGTTCATTTAACCGAAAATTTTACAGTATAATAAATAAAAGGATAAAGTTAGGCATCGAATATAATGCACAAGATAATAATGCGGTTCCTAGTGTGGTACAACACACTTATAAATAAACGATATTTTCAGTATTGACATGAGTTTTCAAATAGAAAATATAATTAGATATAAATTGCACCAAATTATGTGATCTCTGAGTATCAAGCTTTTAAATTCGGTCAAATACATAATAGGTCAGTATTAATAGCAAAATTTGGTTTTAAATGCATTGTATATATTGCCATTATTACACATGGCTTTTAAGCATATTTCAAGTTTATTTAACGTTGATTTTATGTATATAATGACTAATATTTAATATTAATATTTAGCTTAACTTTTTTTGGTCCATCTTAGTGAAAAATCTATAGTTATCGTTACTATCACATCAGAAATGATAGTCTCGTATTTATCCGGTGAATAAGACACAATTTTGGAATGCTCTTTCCTGAATTCCTGAATACAGTGACCATTCCAACCATTCTGTTTATCTCGTGTTAGAAGGTTGAGTCACTATATAATGAATCAGGCATCCCTTTTTTTAGACCAAATTATATCATCGGATGTTTACGTGTACATTTTTAGCCACAACTAACTATTTTCTGGTTTCTATTCCTAGGCAGTGTATTCTAAAAACTATTGAAACACTTTTAGAACAAGGACGTGTCGGTTGTACGCCTTATATGGCAAAGGTCGGGAATTTCTTATGAAAATGGGATGCAATTGGAGTATGGACACACACACCTATACACTTTTTTGTGCATATGAAAGGGTATATGTGTGTGTGTGTGTATGAATGTTTAGTTATTTTGACTTTAAACGAAACAAACATGCGCACAGACTCTTATGCAATTTTTTTTTGGATCCAGAGGATCTTAAAATATATTCTTCCATTGAAAACAATTTTTTTGCCATTCCAATAGTTTTTCTTTTTTGTTTAAACGTTAGGCAACGGAAACCTTTACATAGAAGTGGAAATAATTACTTTTATAATAGAAAAAACCTGTACCACTATATCCCATGTACTGGGGTGCAGTACATGGTAGAAACTATACTGCTTCATGAACAACGGTTGTCCTAGATCGCGATCAACAGCCAGATTATTTTTGGTACCCACTTTTTAGAGGCTGGGTGAGCCCCAGGACGGTCCTAGATCCCATAAGATCCATCTCCAGCTGCTAACAGGCTAAATAAAAGTCTTGCCAGCAGCGGGATTTCAACCAGGAATTTCGGAATGGCAACTCAGTGCTCTACCACTGAGCCACTCCGCTCCCATAAATGGAATGAAAAAAATAGGATTTAAAAAAATGTTTCTGTGGCCATGAAGGGCAATGTTCTATTTGGGGTACTATTAAGGAATGCTCATTCAAAAGCTGTTGTTTGGATTCTGGTCTGTAACGATTGACTTTTATTCCCTAATCCCAAGGGAATGTTGTATACACAATAATGTTGAGTTTCGCAGAAGGTCAATATTATTTTGGATAAATTTCAATCTCCTATTGAATTCTATGGTATAGCTGTGTTTTTCAGAGTATTCCTGCAGAAATATGCGTCTGCGAAAAATTTCTTCAAAATCAGTTCTATTATAAACGGATTATTATAGAAGATGTTAAAAAAAAAGAAAAAGACGGATAGGCTTAGAAATGAAATAATAAGGAAAGGAATGGGACTGGGAAAGATCGTTGGCGAAAGAAGAATGAGAAAGAAACTGAAATTGTACGGGCACGTCCGGGATATGACTCTTTTTATGGTCTAAAAAATGTGAGTATTCGGCTCCAGAAAAAAAGAAGAAAAAAAGGCCATCCAGCTAGGACATGTGAAGAAATGGAGGAAGAAATGTCTGCGAGGGGTCTCCGAAGTGTGAACAGATATGGAATCCTGGAAGAAATAGCCTTAACGGTAACCTTACAACGTGAAAGCCGGTTCGTACTAAAATAACAATAGCATTTCAAATCGACCTCTCAAACTCGTTTATTCAATATTTTTGGGCAAACGGGTTTTGAAAATGATTTTCAGTTTAGAATTATTTATTTAAATTTATATAATAAGGATAAATAATGTTTATAGAGTGCCCAAGGTGAAGTGAGTGAATGGTGTAGCTCTGCTTCTGTAGTTTTTTTTTCAATTACTATATCAAATTTATAATTATAAAAAAAAATAATGTTATTCATGCAAATTAATAATAAAAAATATCATAAAGAAGCAAAATGTAAAATTTTGCAAATAAGTACATTCACAAGCATACCTTATGTACATTCACCTTTTATTCATTAAAGTCCTTTTTTATTTGATAAAAAAAATTAATATTCTTTCGACTGGTATGAATTATAATTAGTAAATACAGCTATAATCCTGGGGTGTTTTTTTTTTTAAGTTCCATAATTTAGTGTATTAGAGTTTATTTTTCAAACACGCTTCCGGTAGATTATTAAATAAATGAATGCCAACGCTATTTTTTCAGTTAAAAGTAGTTATACATACTTATAAGGAGGAATATGTTCCAGGTGGTGGTCAGAGAAATAATTTCTTAAATAGAGTTGAATTATTTATTTGAAAGCCCAACGTTTCGACCCACAGTGTAAGGCTAGATCATCTATTAAGGCTAGATATACAAGAACCAAACAATTTAAAATGTTACATAAAAATTGCAAAGAATAAAATGATTCTGGCAAAAAGGTTATTGTTTATTAAAAACTTTGCATATTTCAGTAAACCACTTTTTGAATTTGTAATAGGTTATCCTCACGGACTTACACATTTCTTTTTGTAATTGCAATACTTACTCTTACTTATAAAATATAAAGGATAAAATAATATATAAGTATTGGAGGAAATCAGATACAAAAGTGGTGATGATTTAAAATACGGAATGAAACAAAGGTATTTTTTTAAATATATGATTAGTAATAATAATGATGGGGAAAATATAAAAAAAGGAAGTAAATATTAAAAAAGAGAATAATTAGTGATTATTATCTAATAATTGTGACAGAAAGTAATAAAACGTTGGGTTTTAAATAAACAGTTAAAAAAATTATGTACCTAATCTCTACCTGGGCCATTTTCTGCCCCATATATTTAAGGTCAACTAATACTATTGCATAATCTTCAATTCAATCCTTTTAAGTTATGCATAAGTAGTATATAGTTATACATTTTTAGTAATACATAGTTATGCAGTTGTGAAGATATTTTATACAGTTGATTTCAGGTAGTCTCGATAACTAGCGAGCTCTAGAAACGCGAATAATCTTTCTGTCAGAGTCCCTTTGTATCAAGATATAATTATTCCTCACTTTCGTTCCGTTTAATTATAATTGATTGAAGTGGCGATGATAACAATGGCAAGGAGAGGTCGGTCAGTTGGCAAGAGCCACGCTCTCAATGAAAGGATCCCTAACAATGGGATCCATTATGCCGGATGAAATGGCAAAGAGAGAGAGAGAGCTACCAGACTGAAATAATAACCTTTTCGTTGCCAGATCTGAAACGAAGCCAGAATATCCCAAGAGGGTCAAGTAGCTTACGTCAATACAGTCTCGAAGCCTTATAATTCCCGATAGTCTGGTTTAGTGAATACGTTATATCCAAACATGGCTATAAGCGCGAGTCTAACGTCTGAAATAGGAACATTCAAAATCAAGGGAGAAGTGTGATACAACAGGGATTTTGTACATAGACAACAAAAGAATGATCATATACAGTCCCTGTCCATATTAATGTGACCACTGGATAGATTCGTTCTTGTTACATGTTTGCATTACCTTTTTGTATGCGTAATAATGTAAATCGAGTTTAAATATTAGTTTTATGGGTAAGTTAGTTATCTGAATCTGATGATAATATGAAACTGAAAAAAATAGTTTCGAAAATAAATCTTTATTTTTTTTTAATATTTTGTGGTGTCACCCTATTTTCACCATATTTTACATATTGATGAAAAAAAACTATCAAAATAGTTAAAATATATGATACAAATAATAAATCATACGGTCTATATTAACTGAATCCGACTTGTATTTAATGAAAAAGAAACAATAAATCCACAAAAATTTCAAACACAAATTATGCACGCCGTCGCTCGTAAAATGGTATGGCTGTACTAAAACCAATGCTGCCATTACTAAAAAAAACACTTCAAAAAACTTATAACAGTGTTGCAATTACTTAAAGCAGCAATTTATTTAGACACGGGAAAGTGTATAAAAAAAATTAGGAAAAAACAAATAGAAAATAATCTTTCTTGGTGGTCACATTAATATGGCCAGGGACTGTATATTATCAGATTACTTAAGAATATCACTCGGTTGTCTTCTATTAGGAGAGATGAAAGTTGATTGTTGGTTTTTTATTTAACTTTTATGCTGATATGGCTAAACGGAAAATGCTACAGTGGGAGCTCTAAATTTTGCCTATTCAGGTTTAATTAGGATAAGATTTTTTAACGTGTACCTGACATAGTGCATGCTTGGGGCACTCTAAAGGACGGCATAACCAAGAACATTTTACTTCCTTTAAAAAATCCTACAGCCACCTGCCGGGCTATGGACCCGTAGTAGGATGTTATGCTAACCACTAGACCACATGCCGCCCCAAAGTTTATTAGTGATTATAAAGAATGAACCTACTCCACTTCAATTTTTTAAGAAACATTTTTTCTTAGTTACTGTGTTAGTCCTAAGTTCTATTAACACATTAACGCCATGTGCGGCACCGGTGCGCACGACCTGAGTACTCGTTTGGGCCGCGTGTTCACATATCCACAGGCAACCTTAATTTTCCGTGTGTGCACCGGTGATCGCGCGGCTCCAGTAAGTAATTTTAAGTAATTTTTAATTAAGGTTGCCTGTGGATATGTGAACACGCGGCCCAAACGAGTACTCAGGTCGTGCGCACCGGTGCCGCACATGGCGTTAATGTGTTAAGTTACAGTAGAAGTCCTAAATCCAGAGTATACTAATTATAACGATATATTTATATTTATGAATGGAATATTTAACGAGTACCTGTCACCGCACCGGTTCGAGACCGCCATTTACATTACCTCGGAATGACTAACTAAGTATTACTAAAGAGCCATAGGTAAACCCATGATCAAAAATGTAATTTGTAATTTTATTTAGACGAAAATCTGATTCCACAACTCTTTTTTCTTCTTATTCCTTCAATGAAGAAGTAAAAAAAAAAAACCTGTACCATTTAAACCTATAAATGGTCTTGGGTTTAGTACATGGTAGAGACTTTAATATTTCTAGGTAAATAATTGTGGTGGTTTCGCCTATATCACTCTCAAGCTCAAAGTTTTTATCAATTATCGGTACCAACTTCATAGAACATTTTAAATAATGTATCTGCAACTACCTGCTTTTGAACACTACATTCCACAAACTGAGCTGATCCGCTTTTTCAGATCAATATAATAATAAAAAACATATAAAGTATTGGGTCAACATCAATAAACCGAATGATGGAAAAAAATTTCGCAAAGCGGTCTTATAATAAACTACGAGCTTTAGTTAATAATTGTCTGCATTGCATCATTCGATAGAGAGATGGAATAGCCGTGGGTGGCGAATTATTTCAGAATCTGAGTAACAGCCTTTCCTGAAGGCACGAGAACCTCTTCTAATAAGGGAATCGTCGAATTTTTGGTAATGGTCCAAAGGCGGGACAAAAACAAAAGACGGCGACAGGACACTGTGCCGAAAAGAAAGTGCGACATTGAAGGATGCACTGCCAGCTGCGGATTCCTCAACGAGTTTGTGCCCGTTTGTCTGAAAGCTCTTAGATACGGTCTATATTAACTTCGTTGGGAGAAAATAAAGGTACTTGTAGGTACTTGTGTACTTTACCGGCCCCCGTGATTTGATACCAGATAAGAGTGGTTATATAAAAAGAACAGTAGCAACTTTAAACAAGTGTTTATTTACAATTAAACATTTTGTTCTAACCTAAAATATCTTATATGATTTAAAATGTCCTCTAAGGTATCCACTTTTTTTAATTGAGTCCTCCAGAAATTGAAGTCTCTAAAGGATGTCTCTGCTTGTTCCTTTCTTATATTGCCCCATTTTGCGGAGCCCCATAATCTTTCAATTCTGTATGTACTAGTCAAAATCTTGGGATCGTCAAAATTGTACTTATGATGGACAGTTTTATGGGTGTATCCCTTTTTTAAGGTTCATGTAACCTTTTCCCAACAGTACGACATAATCGTAGTTCTTCGATGAATTATTTCTTCAATTATTGCTAATAACGTAAAGTCTGATCTGTTCGGTACCAAAGCGAAGAAACATTCATTGGTCTCCTTACACAAACCACCCAATACCCGTTGCTGAGGTAGCATGCGTCCTTTTTTTCTTTTAACAAATTAACTTTCATCTATTTCAACAATTTCACTATAACTTCTTATGACACGATTCGTTTTTTACGTTTTTCAAACCCAAACATTTCTCATTTGTAACTGTTCCAATCCACTGTGGTTTTATTACTCATTCCGAAATGTTCTGCATAATATTTTATGGATGCCATTACTTCTGTCCATGAATAAATTGGCTTAATTAAATATTGGCTTTTTCTAAAGAAATTTTAGAATCCTGAAGCCAAGTCCCACGCCTTACACCATTCTTCAGTTAACAATTTTTCACACAACTTCTCCATTTAACACAATCTAAATAATATAACTTGATAGAATGTACATTACTGCCTATATTTTCTTTCGAAATGATGCCCTTTTCCTGAAAAAAACGTAACTACTATTCATCATTACGAATCTAGGCAATAAGGTTATTCTATTTAAAAATTAAGTCATAATTTTATTAAAAGTAATATTCATAGAATCACAGTTATCTGGTATCAAATCACAGGGGCCCGTATAGTACACTAGAACCAAAAAAGGTCAGAGAGAACTTTGAGTATTAACGGAGAATGGAGATAGTTGGGGGGAGGTGCAGTAAAAAAAACACCAAATAAGTCAAGACTTATTTTTATGTGTACCGACGTTTTCATTGAGTATTAACGTTGCGGCCATGACCTTACGATCTGCAGTCAATTCAAGTGGATCAACAGTCGGAATAAAGTCGAGGTTGCTGGCACTCTGTACCTCCCTATGAACAAATTCTCTTTCAGCATATTCTTATTAAGTTAGGCCTCATAAAAGCATTATTTTAAAATTTTATGATTATTAACATCATTATGAACATTTTTCGTATTTATTCTACCGGGCAGTTGATAAATTGAAAAATACCACAATAATTATCATAAGGATAATCAAAACTTATTATTTATTTTAATTCATATAAACCACACTGGACTTAAATCTTTTAGTAATCATGATCAAACAAGAAAACCAGTTTCCATTCTAAACAATTATTTATTATTTAAAAACGTTTCGACAATTTAGTAATTTTCAATTGTTAAAATTAAGCATTGTGCATCATCACAGGTTTTCTTGCTTGATCAACTTATTATTTTTAATTAATTTATTATTAGTTGTTATTTATTATTATTGTTAATGATTATGTTAGAATTTTATCTCATTATACCATAATTATACTGTACTATAATTTAACCACTGTCAGCAGAATTTTCTTCTAAATAAAAATCTTTATAGTATGCATAATCAATAATCGCAAATTCAGCACTTTGTGTGTCCTTGGAACGTTCAGTGCTTTTTATTATTCTATTATTATAATATATATAGTTTTACTTAGATCGTATATTTATTAAATTATCCGTTATTTACTAACAGAAAATTAAAAAAGTTTACAAATTACCGCAAAAATTTCCAAAGGGTGTTCAAAATTCATGTTAGTTGGAGCAATAAGTAATTTTTCTATATTGCATAGGCAAGAATTGTTCATAAGATTCGATACCGTTACAACTAACAAAATCCAAGTTACAATAATTATACTATAATATAACATAATTTAGTTTAGCGTTTAGGTTTATAATAAATAATACATAAAAAAATATGTATAGATATAGATTTTTTTTTTTTAAGAGAAAAGATTTGTCCTGGCCGGGATTCGAATCCGGGTCCTCCACATAAAATATTTTATGTTATAAATTAAATTATTAATATTAAAAATATTTAAATAATCACAATAAAATAAAAAATTATATGTATATATATATATATATATATATATATATATATATATATATATATATATCTAATATATAAAATTATCGTGTCACAGTGTTTGTAACAGAACTCCTCCGAAACGACTTGACCGATTCTTATGAAATTTTGTGTCCATATTCAGTAGGTCTGAGAATAGGATGTAAACTATTTTTCATGACCCTAAGTGATACGTGTCGGCCATTATTATCGATTAAGCGTCGATCGTAGCAGTGTCGCTTGGTGATGCTGCATTTTTGATATGTTGTAAGGGCATGTCTGAATAGTGTACATCCAAGTTTGCAAGCGAAAAATCGAACGAGAATACTTTTAGTGGCCGAAAAACTTCCAAAATTTCGGAATTATTTCAGCTTTTTGCCCGTATCTTCTAATCCGTGCTTTTTATGGGAAAAACATAAATAACCATTGTTAAAGAAGATTAAATCTTCTACAATTTGAAACCATTATACATTTCAGTGGCACCATCAGAACCCATAATACCGTTCAAAAGACTTATATTTGATATAAGAATGCCTTTTGATATGATCATCAATAAGTCTCAAGGTAAGACAATATCCAATTGCGGTTTGGACGTCCATGTTTCTCCCATGGACAATTATATGTTACATGCTCACGCGTTAGTAAACCATATAATCTATTTGTATTAGCAGACTACAGATTAAAAAAAAAAATATTGCACTTCGATTAGCACTCAATTAAATTTAAGTAAATAGTAATAATTAAAAAAAATATTATTAGCCATAATTAAAAGTCAACCGCGATATACCTCATTCATTAACATAATATTTATATTTTATCAGTTAGGAGTTTTGTATATTATTTATTTATTGTATACGGTACTTAGATATGAGATGAATAAAATGTAAAATCAAAAATCTATTTAATTCATTTTTCCATTCATTCATTGTTCTTTAAAATTCAAATTTTTACGTAATATGTTTTTAAAACTATTACAACAGCCACAGCAACGCGTGGCCGGGTCAGCTAGTATATATATATATATATATATATATATATATATATATATATATATATATATATATATATATATATGTGCAATTTGAAAATAAAGGATGATAAAGAAATCGCGTAGCGTGACGACACTTGACTGGACTTTGACTACCTCTAAAACCAAGTTGGCAACCTCTAAAACTGTCAAGAAGGAGACAACCGAGTGACATGCAATGCTTACGTTGTCCTTTCAGGGGGAGGGGAAGTGGAGAGAAAAGTGCAAGTTACTGGATGATCGATTTTCTGCCAGAGTGACTGACCAGAAAACAATCTGCCTGAATTCCCGAGAGCCGAGACCTAAGGAGGACTAAGATAACCTCCGTGGAGCGAAGGTTGCCAGCGCCCGGACCTGAGTCAAGGACCTGGCTCGCGACCAACCTGAGTCAACCCAACTCCTTCCTAGTCTCTCCTTCACAAACCGACTCCTTTCCCAAATTCCTATCGTCTATTTTCGAACAAGGCCGCATTCCATCCGTTCCCTAGGTTCTTTAGCTTACATCAGAAATCACATTGACAGAGTTGAGCGTCCCTCCCATCCCCTGCAAAAGCATTCGCTTAGAAACGGTATAGTATGGTACTTATGATTTAGTAGGTCGCCATGGGCTGCTGTCCACCATTGTTAAAAACCTGAACACTCATCATTGTGATACTGATAATATCTATCTTTTTATTCATATTAATGGTAATTGAAAAATTCAAAATGCAATAGTAAAAAGGTCATTCTAGTCTACATTACCTATTTATTATCTACCCCTCTAGCAACGTTCTTTTCTTCTGGAAAATGTTTCCTTATTGACAAAAACATCTCTATTTTATATTCTTTTTAAAATCTAATTGATGACCTTTTTCACATAATTTGGTCTTTGGAATTATTCCGAACTAATTCACAGCTTGTTTTTTCGAAGACGGTAATCCTTAAGTGTTATTCTATTAAATTTTAATAGAAAATAACAAGCTTGAAAAGAAAAAAAAACAAATTAAATTTAATTGACAATTAAGAATCTTAAACAGACAATAAACATATTTAACAAGAAAACAAAACCACTAAAACACAATACGGATTCAATTTAATAAAGCACACAAAAATAACTCAAACGAGACGAGTATTAAGAAGAGGGTATACAAGATAGGAGGTAGGTTCCATGGTGACCTACTAAATCACAAGTAGTACCCAAATTTTTGACACTTTTAATACAATAGCTTCGCCTGTATATACGAGTACGTATATCGTTATAATGATTGGGTTGAAAAGAAATCCATTATTTTTGCGTGAAATTCAAAACTTTGTTTAAAATGTTTCGGATTGTCGGATTTGGGTCAAATATGCACCGTTTTGTTGTATAATTTGTTGTCGTTTTAAAGGTAGCTTCATAATGCCTCTTTCATAGAAGTCTTGGTCCTTATTGGCGAAAAACTTTAGTAATTCATTTTCACAATCTTCTCTTGATCCCAATTTCTTATCACTCAGGAAGTTTTGCAATGCGAGAAAAAGGTGGTAATCGTTTGGTGCCAAGTCCGGACTATATGGTGAATGCATTAAAACTTCCCAAGCAAACTCCCGGAGCTTATGGCGAGGCACTACAGACATGTGCGGCCTTGCGTTGTCCTGATGGAACACAACGCCTCTTCTGTTGGCCAATTCTGGCCGTTTCTGGTAAATCGCTATCTTCAAACGGTTCAGTTGTTGACAGTAGAGATCTGAATTTAGTGTTTGGCCATACGGAAGCAACACATAGTTAATGATTCCTTTCAAGTCCCACCAAATACATGGTAGAACCTTCCTGGGCGTTAGTCCTGGTTTGGCCGCCGTTTGAGCTGCTTCACCTTGCTTTGACCACTGCCGTTTTCTCACAATATTGTGTATGTGACACATTTCTCTTCCTCAGTCACCTTCCGTATAAGAAATGGGTCGACTTCATTCCGTTTGGCCAAGGCTTCGCCGATGGAAATTCGGTCCATCATGTTTTTTGGTGTTAATTGGTGTGGCACCCAAACATCAATCTTCTTTTTGAATCCAGCTTTGCGCAAATGGTTAAAACTGTTTTAAGGTCGATCTTTAACTCCTGGGCGTACTAATACGTGTGCTAAAGCATATATGCATGTAGCCTATGGTTACTGACAGAATCAACTGGGGAATTTTTATATTTTGTAAAAAAAATAATAACAATAAATAATATTTAAAACAACCTTTTATAGGCAGCAAAATTAAAAAGTATAAATTAAGTAATACATTTAAAAACAAGTATAAATAAAAGTATAAATTAAATAATAGAGAATGGAGATCGTTGGGGGTGCAGTCAAGAAAACACCAAATAAGTCAGGACTCTTCACCCTTCACCAAACTCTATTCTTCACACCTATTTCTCCCTTCATCAATTTGGCATCCATCATATGTTGCAATCAAAGAGTTCAATCAAAGCATTATTTTTATTTTTATTTATTATAATACTATCAACTACATTTATATTACATCCCATTCTTATATTTTTCAAATTTTACATCACTACCTGTCATTCAATCAGAAACCTATACATTACTTTATACATATTTCCTCTGTATTTATTCTTTGGCATCATATTTTGTATCATTTTTCATACATTTTACTTATGTATACATTTTATATTGTATCTGTTATTCAACTAGGTTTTCCATAACTTTATATTTCACCTTTTTATATTTTAATCTTTTTCATTCTGTATCTTTCCGTTTACCTTCTCATTTTTCTTTCACCCTTCTGTACATTTATTCTGTAATTTTATATTCTTTATACTTTATTATATATTGATTATATATCTATCATTATTATACTTTTCTTCACTGTATATGTTATTGCATTCTTGGTACTGTAATGTTTTTTATATTTTTTTTCTCTCATAGCCCTGAAGATACCTACAAAGTAGGTCGAAACGTCGGCACAAATATAAATAAGTCCTGACTTATTTGGTGTTTTCTTGACTGCACCCCCCAACTATCCCCATTCTCCATCATATCATCCAGTCAACTATTTTTCCTTTCTAACAAAAATAAATAATAGTTTATAAACCGAAAAAACACGCTTTTATAAGATAAAAACTAAAAAGTAGAAAATAATTGTCAATAAGTTATAATAAGAATTATTAAACATAATAACAAATAAATCATTTTATCGTAAACAAGAGGAGGATGCTTGATATTAATTTTTGTTAATATTTTATTGACTGAAATAGATTGATTCATATTAATAGTAGTCATATTAATTTAATTGAATCATAATGAAAATATCTTAAAACCACCTATTCCGAAAATTCTTTAGAAAAAATATTAAAAAATCGAATAATCTATTCGATATAACTTTGAAGATGGTAATTTATTTTTCAAGAGAAATTATTATTTTTTTATATAACATCATTAATATAAAAAAGCATTTATAATTTTCAAATTATAAATAAAATGCGAATCAGTCTTCCTCTCTCTGTTTTATATACACTTTTAATATAAAACACTAGCTGAGTCAACAGTTATATGATGTATATAGTCAATATACAACTCATATTTAATTTGAGTTAATTTCAACTTAGTCAAAATTAATTGTCATTAATCATCACTGTTCTCAATAATTGAGAAACATTACCTTTAAAATAAATATATTAGTACATAATTTGTAGTAGCTATAATTCTAATAAATAAGTAGCCTAATAAAAAGGAACATGAAAAAAAAAACATGTAAAATAAAAATTTTTGTAGAAAAAGAAACGAAAATGATTAAAAAAAAAATTACTACTTGAGTATATGACAAAAAAGTAGAGCTATAATGAAAATATCTTTAAAAGCAGATTATCTGTTAGTAAAATTTCTTAATCAGAAATATTATAAAATCTAATCATCTATTTGTTATAACTGTGAAGATGCAAATATTTTTTTCAAGCGAAATTATTAGTTATTTATGGAACATCTTTACATGTTCGCTGTTAATATTTGTTAATATTATGAGTATATTGACTGATATTGGTGAAAGTAGAGCAATAATGAAGATGTTTTAAAAAGCAGATTACCTATTAGTAAAATTTCTTTGAGGAAAAGATTAAAAAATTGAATCATCTATTGTTATATAAATATATTTTTTTTTCTCTCATAGCCCTGAAGATGACCTAAAAAGTAGATCGAAACGTCGGCACAAATAAAAATAAGTCTTGACTTATTTGGTGTTTTCTTGACTGCACCCCCAACTATCTCCATTCTCCATAATGTAAAATAACATAGTATGTTTCAAGAGAAATTATTATTTATTTATATCTTTACATCTTTATATCTTTACTATAAGAAAGCATTTATAATTTTCAAATTATAAATAAAATGCGAATCAGACTTCCTCTGCCTGTTATATACAATTTTAAAATGCAGCACTTGCTGAGCCAAATGTTGTATTTTATATTTAGTTAATATACAGCTTTAGTGATCCCTCACAGTAGATATGTAAAAATATTACAAAGGTTTATAAATAATGTTTGTATTCAACGCTGTTCTGAGCGTAATTACATATTACATTAATTATATTACATAATAATAATGAATGTAGGAATTCTTATATTAAGTTGCAGTGTATAATATATAGCATCGAAATGTTGAGTAGAAATGTATGTGTAGGCGAAAGAAGACTGATTCACACATTATTTTTTTTTTCTGAAAATATTTGGCAGGGTGTGAGAGATATTATTATATCAAATTGGATATGACCCATTAAGCTTGAGAATAAAAGTCTGCCAAATGTCTGACGAAAAAATCCGTTAATCCCAGAGGAATTTAGCACTCCTTTGAACGTGACCCGTACAGAAATAAATTTTAATCCGACAATATATTGATGAGGCTCCTAGAAATATTTTTGGCATTAAAATTTAATTTGTTTTAATATTTGTTCTAAATACTAATTGAGAAATTTTACCTTTATAAAAACATAGAATAAATTGATTATTAGTAGTTTAAACTTATGAATAAGTAGCCTAACAAAATTAAGAGGAAATATCAGCAAACCGTTTCAGATAAAAACCGGTGTGAGACAAGGGGACGGACTTTCACCTTTTGTTTCAACGTTTTTCACGACAAAGTTATGAAGACATTATGGGAAAAAGAAACATCAGCAGCTAAAGAAGGAAATCAGAATCTTTTGCGGATGACTTAGCCCTACTGGCAGAGTCGGAAGAAGATGCGATTAGGCAAATAAATTCTTCGAAGAAAGTAGGTGAAAAAACTGGACTTAAAATCTCTGTCCAAAAGACCAAATTGATGACTACAGACACCCACTTTAGTAAGAAAGAAGTGAAAACAGAATTCGCTAAAATTCAGTGGTAGATAGAAAAATCTTCCAAGACAGAAGAAAAAAGAAAAATCTTCAGGGAAATCATGAGGCAAAGATGGGCCTAGAAAAAAATGAAAAATCTAAAACACTGCATCATAGTAGCGTAGTCCTTCAGGGCTGTTTCCAATAAATAATAAATAGATAAGTATCCTAATAAATAAGAGCATAAATATTATAAAATAAAATATGCATGGGAAAAGGAAAATGATTAATTGAGTATATCGGCGAAAAATCTAGGCTGTTTAAACATAACCGAACAAACAAACTAAAAGAACGTTTATTCCTTAAAAAAAGGACTACAGTTCTCGCCCGAAGTTTGTTCAACAATCGTAACATGGAAAATAAAAAATACAACTAAATCGAAATGCAATTATCGAAATTGCACAAATTTTATCACCCCTATACCACTATATTTAACTAATATTTTTCTTAAGAAAGAATCTTATTTAATGAGATTTTATTTTTATTTTAAATTCTGAAATTTTGTGATGTCTCATTGCTGTCTAGTAATTTTTCTATAATAGTCAATAATAATAGTTTTCCTTAATAATTGTTTATTGAGGATAAAAAGATGAATATATTTGTTTATCAATATTTTTGAAATAATTAATGAATATTAATATTTTTAATTGGTTAGTTCGTAAAGTTATTTAATAAAATTGATTTTTTTGTTTTTTTTAAGTAAAGTTCCATTAAGATTTCGGATAGGTATTTTTGTATAGCTACTGCCACGGCGAATAAGTGGCTTAGTGGAAATTTCTCCAAAATGATATTCTTGTTCATATAGACGCAAAATTGTTTTATTTTCTTAGCTCATAAGTGGTTAAGTCAGGCATCGGCTTGAAATGGAGTTATTGCTTATATTATACCTTCATTTCAAGCCAAAAACTACAAAATTGATACGATTCCGCTTCCGTCATTATATATTCTGTAATTATAAGTTTAGTAAACTCTATCTGGATTAAATTAAACTAGTTATTCTTCGGAGCTACAGCTATATTTTTAATGAATTGTAAAAGGAATAATTTTTTTCTTTCCTTCAAAACACTAAAAATAAAAAATAATAAAAAGCTTTATACTGTTTTAAAAGAGTACTAAGCCAATGAATTAATATCAATAGCATTTCTGACAACACCATGATTGTTCTCGGCACGCATCCTTACTAAACTTATAATTAAGAGCAATTATCGGTTGTAAGAAAGTGAAATTTTCCCAAACTTTCTTTGATTGCTCACTAATTTCCTTGGCGACTGAACCGACTTCTCGGTCTCACGGAAATTTCCTGTTGCATCTTTAATTATCTTATTAGAAACTTATCGTTTGTTCTTATTTCAGGAATTAATTAGAAATGCTGATCGATGGGTAATTACTTAAAAGGACTGGAGATTAGATTGTAGAGATGCTGTAACGGATAAAGTGAAATTTCACTTCATCAATGAATTTCATACGGTCGAAAAGTTATTAGACAATCTATTTAAGGAATAAGTATCGGATATTAACTAAGAAATCAGTTGAGAAATCGATAAATAAATTTAAATAAAAAGTAATTGACATAAATAAAGAAAAGTGTTGGCACCATTTATTCTTTACGTAGGTTATACAGATAATTCGGTTTAAAAATAAACAATTTTAAAAATAAATAATTAATTAAATCACCAATTTATATTATCATTTACATCTAATCATATAAAGATTAAATTTCCTTAGCACATCTTTCATTTCGATCACATAAATTAAAAACATTATGATTAATAATTGTAACTACCGTACTCTACATCTCTGAATGTTTTCTGATAAAATTTTCAGTTATAAAGCATTGGGTCCGTAATGTCTTTACGATGTTTATATAGAAAATTTGGTTTAAAAAATATAATGAAATTAATAAACTTATGTTCTTATTTAAACCTAATTTTATAAAGATTGAATTTCGATACCACATCTTTAATTTTGATCACTAAATTAAAAACAGTGTAATTTATTTTTTATTGATTGTTATAATTTTTATTTTGAAGAGAAAAGGTATGTCCAGGGCCGAGATTCGAACCCGAGTTTCCCACGTTTCCGTCGTGGTGCTCTGCCACCTGAGCTATCCTAGTTCGTACCTCGGTCAGACAAATCTATTCTCTTCACCGATCCCATATCCCCGTGTTCTCGCAATTTGCGGTCTATACAAGGGGAAGAATGTTCATTGAACAATACTTTAATAAGGACCTTGTTGACTTACGTCATTATATTATTTGTAATTTATTTTATTTTATTTCTTTAATAATTGTTATAATTTTTAAATATTTTTATTTTTATAATTTATTTTATTGTTATATGATATAATTTTTTTTTATTATTGTATTTGAAAAGAAAAGATATGACCAGGATCGGGACTCGAACCCGGGTCTCCCACCTGTCCGTGGTGGTGCCTTAACCATCTCGACCATCCTGGTTCGCTTCTCGGTCAGTCATATCCCTTCTTACCATTGATCCTATATCTCCGTGTTCTCGAAATTTGCGATGTATACACAGGGAGAATGTTAATTGAACATTACTTTATTTTTGGATCTTTTTGACTTTAAGTCTTTAATAATATTATGATTTATTTTATTGTTATATTATATTTTTTTAAAATATTTTATTTGAAAAAAAAAGATATGACCAGGACCGGGACTCGAACCCGGGTCTCCCACCTTTTTTAATTTTTATTTTGAAGAGAAAAGATATGTCTATAGTCGGGATATGAGATCGGTGAAGAGAATGGATTTGTCTGACCGATATACGATCCAGGAGAGCTCAGCTAGCAGCACACCACGACGGAAACGTCAGAGACCCCGGTTCGAATCCCGGCCCACTTTTCACTTCAAAATAAAAATATTTATAAACTTTATAATAAATAATTGCTATAATAATTACCGTACTCTATATTATGATTACGATAATACTTGCAAAATAAAGTTCCCTGAAATAAAAAAGCTTAGATATACAAATTGAAGGTATATAAATTTGAACCCAAGTGTAATATAAATTTCATTGCTTTAATCAAAATTAGACTTCAAGCGAACAGCTATACTATATATATATATATATATATATATATATATATATATATATATATATATATGTGTGTGTGTGTGTGTGTGTGTGTGTGTGTGTGTGTGTGTGTGTTTGTTTGTTTGTTACTGGAGCTCTTGGGTAGGATGATTTCCTAAGAATCAGATCAATCGTAATTTTAGAAGTCACCGAGGAGTAAAAGGAGATCTCACACACGGAAAGAAATCACCTCCTTTGCAAAACCATTGTAACAAATTAGTACATTGCCTCTATATATATATATATATATATATATATATATATATATATATATATATATATATATATATATATATATATATATATATACTGACTCTTCATAGGTTGCAGTGATACAGGTTTCTTAAATAAATTGACTTACATGTGTGTTAAATGCATATTATATAATATATGATAAAATTTGATATAATTTACCTCCTGATAATTACCATTTACCAAAACTCTGCAATTAACAGAAACTCGTTAAACCACGATGTGTCAGGATGTTTTGTATGATTTTAACACAATATTTTTGTTCCGTTTTGTAAAAATTATAATAGGTTACAGGATTTTCAGATTAATTGTATTTCAGGTTATGCAGCTTAATTGAATTCTGTCGGTTTATCGACCTTTAGAGTCTTACGGTTAGGAGATAATGAACAATTTACACTTGCTAAGATAATACTTAAAATTAAACAAAAAACACTAAAAAAATAAAAATGAAACATATCGCTTATTGACGCGATTGGTTTAATTCAAATATTTTTCATGAATTGTCAGTAAAATATACAACTTGAAAAACACTCCTAAGTTTCGTAGGTAGGCTAAACATTGTTTAGAGAAAATTTAAAATAAAACTAATAGAAATATCACGTTTGTGTATATACCAAATACAAACGTATATACCTTCAGAGATAAAAATATCTATAGCTGTGAGTTTGGAATCGTTCATTGTATCGTTTGAATTGACAATTTTCCTCAGGCGGCGTCCTACGTGGGTGATCTTGAAGTGAACGCGAGGCGATGCGGCATCGCACGAAAATACCCAACAGCTGAAACCTACAGGAGTGGCCTATGTGACCGAATTCACGTAGGCTCGCTGAGGCGCGATGCGACCGCGATCAATTTGCTTGATATTTTCGCGCGAATTTGATTTGGTGCGGTCTTGATCTATATATATTATTATAAACATTGTGTAACTATTTATATTATTATAATATTATAAATATTATTTATGTAATTATAAATGTCTATAACAGAATTGTTAATTAATGCTATACAAGAACGTCCTATATTATGAGATAAAAGAAATAAAAATTATCACAACCGATTATTATCGATTCGTGAATGGGAAGATTGGCTAAAATAACTGGGACTATAAGTAAGTACAACACATTTATTTATTTATAATTCATTACACATTGTTTGTAGCTATTTTCTTTTTTCTTACCTTAAAGTCACTATTAATCGTTCTTTAAAAGAAATAGGTCGCTGGAAATTAATACTAGAAAATTGTAAAACAGGATTAAACAGGTGTTGTTGGCAACGTTCAACAATAATCCTTGAATAGCAAGGGTTGGATCTGCAATTCCTCAAACAAATTGTGATATTCTCCATAAATATGTCTTTCTAAGTATACAATATTAGTTATGCTTCTCTACCTTACATACTTCTTGAGTATTTGATATTTAAGTAATGAATTTTCCAATATTATTTGTTTCCGTCTGTCCATGATGATTGCACAGTGTACACTGAAAAGCGGTGGTGGGCGCGCAAGTAGGACAGAGCCGCCGCGGCGACCACAGCGCGTTGAATTCGGGCGTCCACCGCATCGCGTTCGCGTTCCCTTTTAATCGCCCACGTAGGAAGTAGGTTATATATACTTATTTATATATACTCATGATATTGAGTTTCACCGAATAAAGAAAACTATCTTAATAATTGAATAATAGCAAATTATGAAATAGTAAAATAGGTGAAAACTGCCGATGGATATTATCTTCATCATTTTCATTCTTCATATCTTCAAAAAAAGCTAGACAATTTTATTATATGGAAAATATTACATCATATATTTATGATATATTTTAGCGATTTATTATTATTTTATAATTATTTAATTTGTTTTCAGATGTACACCCGAATAAATGACAAAGTTGTCGGCCTTTTGATAGCAGCGAAGAAGAAAGGGTTTGTCTATTTCGAAAAAGAAATTCTTTTCCAGGTAATTTGATATTTATTTACTATCCAAAGATTCAGATTATGACAAATCAATATCTAGAATGCTAAACTCCATTCTATCAATAAACATGATCAGGAGGCAATTCCAGTCTTCAGAACTAGAATTTAAAAAAATTTAAACTAAATTTGCAACTAGTTTTAAATTTATTTTTACAAACTTTAAGCGACCTGGTAGTTTGGTACCATTTCCGCCAGTTGTCGCTTCGAATTAAGTCACAAGTATTACTTTTTCATTAGTTTCCTTTTTAAAATTCTCGAAAATGAAATTAATTTATTTACATTTAATATTTGTAATACAGTAACTATTACTAACTATGCATAGATTAATGAACAGACTTATACGTACTGTTTAGGTTATTTCATCATCTATACTTCGAAATGCTTGTTGAAACGTTCGTTAATGAAATGATTACAGAAATACACACATACATCCCATAATTAAACTCTTTTTAGATTCTAAAACTCACTATAATTGTTTATTTTCGAGAATATTAAAAAGGAAATGAATCAGAAATTAAAACTAGTTCTTATTTAACTCGAAGCGACAACCTGCGGATCTAATACCGGAAGTTTATTTACTAGCCACAATTTGAAACTTACATAATTTTAAACTTTCTATAAAAAATTAACAACTTATTATAATAAAATAAAAAACAAAAGGCCACTATACATGGTCAGTTTGGTGTGTTCAAATCGAACTGGCACACCGAACTCACCATGTGTAAGCTAAATTGATGTGATCAACCCCTAATAGCAACCGACCTGACTTACATACAAGTATCTTATTTGATCGCCGAAAGTTTCTAGCCAGAAAGCACTAATCAATCTGTACATCTATACAAACACGGAGATAGGTTATATTTGGGTTTGGGAAAACCCCTGCTGCAGCTGCTGGCCGGATAAACCAATATTGATAAAATCATCCAAACCGAGCCAGAAAAGATTGCCCAAAATGGTCTAGGTCTTGAAAGCTTTTTGGATATTTTGGGGTACAAAAAAAAGCATGACAAAATGTCGAATTTATCAGATTATTCATAAGTATACTCAGAGGATCTGGGGCTTTCTAAAGTCGCAGTATGACTCCTGGAATTCAACTGATTTATTCTATTGCTATGATTACTTTCACCTCAAGCTGTGAAGGGTGTGCAACTTAAACAAATATTAGATTAACTTGTTTTGAAGTATTTCTTACAATATTCCAATACTATATTTCAGATTTCTAAACATGACTTTTGTCATAGCTTGTACTAATCGAAACATTGTGCGCTGCTTTGATTTTTCCGCCATTTATCAGAAATTTTAGAGGAATAGTTAGCCAATCTTATTTTAATTTTCCTTTCAGAGTCCTCTGCAAGGTTTATAACATTTAATTTGGTCGAAAAGAAAAATAAATAAAAAAAGGGTGTTCTACCATTCTTTAAAAAAAAAATCTTCTTGAAAATAAGTACTCTAAAATTAAAAAAAAACAATGGTCTCGAGTGTGCAGGCTATAATGCACCTTATTATTAATGGGAGAGACGCAGCTATGAAATATAAATATAAAATTTAGCTGGGATACAAATGGATACAATTCATTTTCATCACTTCAAAGTTTCAAAATGAGGAAAATTCCTTCATGCATTTAAAAATAAAAAATTGATACAGTTTAATTATCAGAAGATTTTTTTAATTGAAAAAAATAGCACCTATGAGTACATATATTATCGATATTCAACAATTGATTCATATAAAATTATTAATATTTTGTGCGGTTGAAATGGAGCATTGAATACAACTGATTTAGTCTATTTCTATCGATTCATTACTTCGGACTCTATTACTGGCGAGATGAAGTGTGCCAGGCATAAACAAATATTAGATTTCTAGGTTTTGGACAATTGTTTACAATATTCCAATAACAAATTTTAGAATTTTAAATATGACATTTGTCCAGCTAGCTCCTACTAATCGTAACACTGTGCGACGCCTATGTGTACCCCTTGGACGCTTACGAGGCTGCTCGGAGAATACTAACTGTTTCTTATGTAAAGGAGATAGTTGGGGGGTGCAGTCAATAGGAACACAGAATAAGTAATAAACTTATATTATGTGCCGACGTTTCGACCTACAGTGTAGGTCATCTTCTTGTTTCTTAATTCGTTCGTTACTAACACCACAATTGTTGCAAGCCTATATCAATCTTCGTGACACTATTATTTCAATTTTATTAATTTGGTGCATGGATATGACATAATAGCTTTTTAATTTTTTTTTTTTTTTTGGGGGGGTTGCTACCGATGGGTAGTTTTTCCACAAGTGTTTTTTTTTTTTCATGTCATTTGTTCATATTAGCAGATTTACTTGTAATATAATACAGTTGTAAATATCAATAAATTAATCTAAAAATTTTGTTTTTACGTTTCTCAATATCATCCCCAATAAATATATTTTAATGCCCTGGAACTGACTGTATATTAAATATTCTGTTTAATCTGATGAAAAAAAGTATGTAATGTGTTGGTAATATATTCTTCATACCAGAAAACTGTTCTTTATTTCAATCCCAAGCATAATTAACAATAGGTATAAGAAGAATTTTGTGTTATATTTTACTGCATCCACCTGACCAATTCAATCCATCATGATATAAACATATATTGGTATCTAGTCACTTATATTGGTCAATGAATTTTACATTGAACTTATTATTTTTTTTATATTTTAAATATTTCATAACATTTCGAATTCGTAAAATACTTATATCATTTACAGAATACATATTTCCTGTTGCACAAAACGAGAAATATAACCCTTTGATTTTTTAAAATTATATTTTACTCGATTCAAAATAATAAGTATTCCGAAAATGGAATTTAAAATTTAAATTTGGAAAATTTAAAAAATGAAGTGTATATTTCACTTCATTATATAATTTTGAAAAATTGAAGTGTATATTTAAAACGGGGATAAGCGTTACTAATTTAGTAACGGCCGTTTCTGGTATATTTTTATATGGCTAACACGATGGTGTGGAGAAAAAAAAATAGTATAAACAGCTTAAAACGACTGAAGAAGAATGTCCGTACAGAGAAAAAAACTAGTTTATCCGAGCGGTACTGGGGAAGATCGAAACGTCACGGATGTAACGTGATCCGCAAAACACCTACAAACCTCATTTTTTCTCTTGCTAAGCAGGACTTTTGGCACTTCACGGACATTCTATGACCTTATTTTACAATGCCGTTTCAAGTTAAACATATGTTACTGTGTTAAAATAAAATTTCAAGTTAAAAATATGTTAAATATGTAAAGATTTCGAGGTCAATTTCTCTCTAATGATTATTTAGAAAAAAGTTATAGTTACTTCATTCCTCAAATGGGTTTTTCAAATAATAATATGTATATTTTTTACTTTTATCGTCCAAAATTTACAAAGTCGTGAATAAAATTAGCAAATTTTAAGTTAGGCCGTGGCAGAATTCAATATACTTTCATTTGATTAATACTGTAGAAAAATCTGATTTATTGTTCACGCTGTAACATAATTCCTCATCAAGCAAAGTTGTGAAACTAGCATAATACCATTCGATCTCCTAGAAATCCATCAAAAGGATCTAGTAATTTTTAATATTTAATTACAACATCCCTATTCCTGTCGCACACTTACTTGCAATCAGTCTGTCAATATTCTTAAAGTAAAAAGTAGTCATATGAAAATCTTCTAATTAATTTTTAAAATTGTTAAGATAGAGAACTATGGATGACACGAATAGATGTTCATTTTACAATTAACATTGCAATTAAATTATTGTCCTGAGCCCATATATTTGATATAAATTTTCATTCTATGATACACCACTTTACAGTATATTATAGAAAGAAAACTTTGAGGTTCTCAGTCAATTATGATGCATTATAATCCTTGTGAACCCAAACCAAATATAATTTTTCGAATAGAGAATGGAGATGCTCGAAATATTTTCCGATATCTGTTCCACAGGTTGTCGCTTCGAGTTGATTTACAAGCTTTATCTGTTTATTCGTTTCACTTATATTATTTTACAAAAATACTAGTTATCATGAGCTCCATTATGGGAAAGAGAATGCCAACTAACAATTCGAAGTATAGATGGTTTATGTTTGTTGAAACGTTCATTTCTAGATTAAATGATTATCAATGTATACGCATTCCCCATAATTAGATTTTCTTTTCCATACTAAAGCTTATAACAGTGACTTTTTATTTTTGAAATATTATTATTATTATTTTTGGAAATATTTAGTATTTTTGGAAAATATTAAAAGGGAAACGAATGAAAATTTAAAACATAAGTTAAGACTCAGCAAGTGACAACCTGCGTAATAATCATATTTAATAACCATAATAATCATCAATTAAATTATAATGAAGGGAAAAAGATGGTCCGGGTGGAAATAAGAAAAAATTAATTATCATCAAGTTTAATAAGAAAAAATATTTAAACAAGAGTGATTATTAAATTGATTTGTCGACTCACATTGCAGGACATCTTCAGTGCTTGTTATGTGGGTTTCTAATAATTATTTTATCACTATTGTGGGAATTGTACGTTTTTTACCTTCACCTGGTTCATTTTCTTCCCTATTTTTATTTTATCTTCTAATTGCCGTTTATTGATTGAAAGGTATTTCTTAAATGATTGTTAGTTCAATATTTTGCCTTCACCGTTACAGAATAAAAATATTTTCAACTTTTAAAATGATTCGAAATACTGTAAGAATTAACAGCATCTTTTTATTGCACCATCCTGTAGTATAGTCAAACAAAAGTTCAATTTGTTACACCTGAAAATAATAAAGCGCAGGAAATAGGACGATATTCAGTTTCCCGATACTTTTCGATTGCTTATTATGGACCATTTCCAAAACCTTTTGTACAGACTTGTAAATTTTCATAATATAATATACTAAAATATAATCAATCAAACAGGTAATTATATAACCAGGAAAATATAGCTCTTTGCTCGAAAACATAAATTTATATTACGAATAATCAAACTTATATCAGTTGCCCTTTATAAAAAGGATTCTCAGTACATTGAAAAAAACGTCTTCGGTCCAGACAATTAATTAAATAAATTATAGACCAGGAAAAGTTATTAGGCATGCAAAACATATATTTCATAAAAAAAATGTTTATCTCCACAAATCTTCAAGGTAGGAGCTGGTGAAAAATAAATTATTCTAAATCACGAAAATTATGGCCGATTTAATTCTAAAGGCGCCTCTAAAAAATATGAGTACTTTCAGTTCTGCTTTGTTGCCAACTGATATTAAGAGGAATCTTAAGCTGGTAAACGCGATAGTTATTTAAAGCAACTACGGCATCCCAGAAACGAATGAAAAATTTAATAGGATATAAGAAAAACAAGATCTATAAACGCTAAAAAAACAATTATTCTATTACAAAAGACTTTGTTGATTTCTTCTGGTTTAGATCGTGTAGATAAATTTTTCGCCAACGTTTCCCCAACCTTGCTGCTGACTTCTTCAGGGCTGAGATCAGAATCCTCAGATTCTACACGATCTAAACCAGAAGAAATCAACAAAGTCTTTTGTAATAATTGTAGTCGTGGAAACCTAAAACAATATTTAAATTACTGTATTATTTAAAATAGATTTTATTGTTAATATAATATTTTATTTTACATATGTGATATGATTACAGTGCAAAATAATAATAATGGTAGTAAATCTAAAAATGTAACGATTGGATATAAATGCTTGATTTTTTTTTTTCCAGCTTACATCATATAGAAAAAAAACATATAATCAAAACTACAGAATACATGTAAAATACACTTATACTATTTGAGCAACGAGTATTGTACTACTAAATAAACAGTTTTATAATAGCAAAACAATGGTTGGATATGCTATACCCCCATAATAACACAAGGGAACAACATTTTTGTTGCATGAAATATTTTGACTAATATTCTACTTCCTCGAGGTGCTGATTTAAGATCTGAAGTCAGTTTGTTTGTATCAGCTTTACTTTTGGGGTTATAATTATAAACTGTTTTTTAAGATGAAAATATTTTTTATTAAGAAAACTATTAAAAAAATTACCACTACATATCAAAAAATTTTCTTTTGTAAGATTTTCTGGCTTGATTCGGTTCACGGGGGCTGTTTTTAATGCTCCAACAATAGTCCGCCATCATGTGAGCATTCCAGTGACCTTGGTAACGTTCCTCCATAGTTCGAATGTCCTGATGGAACCGTTCCCCTTGTTCTTCACTCAGATCACCAAGATTTTCAGGGAAACGGTCCAAATGGCTGTGGAGGAAGTGTACTTTGATGCTCATATTACAACCAAGCTGCTGGAAGTGTAACAACATTAGTTCAATATGCTCCGCATAGCTTTCTTCCTTTTTGTTTCCCAGAAAATTTTGAGCAGTCCAAACGAATTCATTCCAGGCATTTTTTTCAATATCAGTCATGTAACTAATAAAGTTTTCATCCTTTATCAACCTTCTTGTTTGGGGACCATCAAAAATTCCATTTTTAATTTTTTCTTGGCTCAAATTAAAGAACTTCTTAGAGATGTATTTATAGCAATCACCACCCTTGTTCAAAGCTTTGACAAATTGTTTCATGAGCCCTAGTTTGATATGCAAAGGTGGCAGTATTATTCGATCCGTGGGCACAAGGGGCTCATTTATTACATTCAGTTGTCCCGGAACCATAGATTGCCTGGAAGGCCAATCTTTTCTAATCCAGTGCTCAGACCTAGCTCTGCTGTCCCATAAACAAATAAAACATGGATATTTTGTATATCCACCTTGTTGTCCAAGAAGAAAATTCACCATTTTTAGATCAACACTTATCAACCACTTTTGTTCGTTGTATTTGATTCTATCCATTACAGAAGCTACAGTAGCATATTCTTCTTTGACTGTAGTTGAATGTGCAATCGGTATCGAACCCAGCTTATTGCCGTTATGCATAAGTACACATTTCAGGCTACGTTTAGAGGAGTCAATAAATAAACGCCATTCATTTGGATCATACTTCTGTACTCCCATTGCTTTCAATAAACCAGGAACATCTGAACAAAAAGTCGTCATCTTTAGAAAAGAATGACAGCAATTCTGCCTCTCGGTTACGATAGTATGAAATTCTTGTTTCTGGGGTTAAAAGATTTCTTTGCTTTAATCGAGAAGCTAGAATCTCCGATGTCTTTTTAGAAAGACCAAGATCTCTGATTGATGCATTGAGGTCTTCCTGATTAAAGAGCTGGGGCTCAGAAGTAAAATCAGGGTAAGAATCACTTGTCCGACTTTCATCACTTGAAGAATAGTTTTGTTTTTCTATATCATGATCATTTTGTACAGATGAAGAAGCTTGGGGTACTGGTGCATCGCCAGAGAACAAGACTGGTCGAGTAACAGATAACAAGTTTGGATAAGACCATTTCGACCGGTTATTTTTATTAATTCCATTAATATCAATCACACAAAAATAACAATCATCTTGATGATTATTAGGTTCCCGCCAAATCATTGGTGTTTGATACTTAAAATGGGGTCTTTTCTTATTTGCCCATAATCTCAAAGACTCAACACATGTTTTACATACCATATGAGGGATCCAGTACTTGTCACGGATGTCCAAAGCGAATCCAAAGTAATCAAAATATACCTGTGTTATAAACTCTGACACACTTAGCCTACAATTTTTGAATGTATATTCACCACAAATGTTACAGAAATAGTTTGGATCGTTTCTACAGATATTTCTTAACTTGGACATTGTTATTTAACACAAGAGCACAAACTTTTTCACTAAACAACTCAGTTGAATTGAAGTTTGAATGTGACTAGTACAAATATATGTCTATCAGCTGTTTGCCAAAAACAAAAGGTGCTGGAGAAAAACTGAGGCTAGATTTGTAATCACCAACCTCTAATTAGTAAACAACAGGCCTAAAACTCCATGCAACAAAAAATTAATAAAAATTTGTTCCCTTGTGTAATCATTAAATAAATTTTTATATCAAAATTAATGCGAAAATGACAAAATGTTTTGTTTAAGTTGTACTTTGAAGGAAGGTAATATCATTTCTGAAATTATATATTTACAGTGGATGCTATAAGTTTAATTTCCACAAACTTGGAATTACGTATAATTATTACTTACATAATATAATTGTAATTATAATATACTTTTTATTAATTAATAAAAATAATCAATATTTTGGTACAGAACATTGAAGGCTATATCGAAAAATTCTAAAAACATCATTTGTTTCCAATATTCCAAAAAAATCGGTATTGAAGAAAATATATTAGATCTAGAATTTACTATAAAAATAGCAGAGGAAATAAAAAGTTTTCTTATCAACCACTCGATCAAACGTTTTTGTATGGTCAATATTGTCAAGATTTCTCCTTTTAATATTTAAACAAATTTTAGACGAAAATCCGGTTTATATTTTAATTTGTCCAAATAATTCCGCTATTAGTTATAAGAAAAAGTGATAACACAAAATAATTAGGTTCAAAGCTATTTTGAAACTTCCTATTCAGCGGTATTATTCTTGAATCCGTATTGTATGCATGTATTTGTATCTGACCATGTAATCCGTCGAATTCGGAAAATCAAATATTAAAAAAGCTATTTTATTTCCAAGCGATATTAAAGCTTAAATTTAGCATATTATATTTGTGTTTCAATCTATTATTGCACCATATTGTATTTGTATCCGTGTAAATGTGTTAATAAGAATATTTTTATTTGACCATTTAATCCACCGTGTATGTATCAGGAAATCTAGTATTAAATGAGCCAAACCAGAATATTTTAAAATTTAATAAATAATAATTTGTAGTTGAATTTATTACTATTTATTCTTAAACCGTATTACATTTTTATCTTATTAACTGTGTATATTTGCATTTGATCATTTAATCCTCCATTCATGAATGGGGAAATCTAAACTTGGATACTCGAAATCTCGAAGTAACTTCCAAGTGATTTTGTAATTTTAAGTCATCACATTATAATTGTCATTTTGCTATTTAAAATTTGACAGTATTTTTGGGATCTATATCAATTCTAAGCTCAGGGAATTAAATTTGGTTCATGCCAGATCGCCAGACAAAATCTGACACATCAAATTTTCAAAAAATCTGGAAAACATTTTTTGGCCGGTTATTCAAAACATAACCCTGAGAAAAAAAACAAGAAAAACGCAATCGTCTACTAAACAATTTTTTACTTCCCTCAGCTGTTTTCTGATAATTTATCAGATTATTAAAAGGCAATTATTTATTGGAAGGCATCTAAATGCCTAAATACTGAACGATTTAAACTTTTATGAATTTAATTTTTTTAAGCACTAATATTTTGAAATGTATATTGTTTTAAAGTTTCAGAATATAGTTGTCATGTTGTTTTAAGATTCAGATATGACAGAACCTGTTTAACAAAAAAAAAAAACCTGTACCACTACAACTTAACACATAATATTTTATGGAGGCTGGGTGAGCCCCAGGAGGGTCCTAGATCCTATATGATCCATCTCTGGCTGCAAACAGACTAAATAAAAGTCTTTCCTGCAGCGGGATTTTAACCAGGATTTCTGGCATGGCAACTCAGTGCTCTACCACTGAGCCACAAAAAATGTAAAACGGATGCCATTGGTTTGACTATTTTCCTCAAAAGTACCGATTGTTCACATTCGATAGTTGGAAATGGCAGGGACGATATGCTGGCTATAGCTAATCATACGATGATGCTACAGTAAACGTCCTAAATTTTGCCAATCCATGTAAAATTAGGTTAGGAACCGGTGTCGGCTTTACGGTGTCGTACCTGACACCGTAAAAACTCTGGAACCCTATCTTACGCCTCGTCTGAAGGAGGGTATGACCAAGAATTTTTATTTCTTTTTAAAAAACCTGAGGCCACTTGTGAGCCGCTACACCACAGATGACTTCTATTTATCACTCTGTGCGAGATTTAATCGTTAAATATATGAAAGAGATTTGATATACACAGTAGGACATCTTACTAGGTTTCTAATCTCTTTTGATTAGTTCAACTTTCATTGACACTATTTCCGTGATGTTCACAGGTATACACTCACAGCCGTGGTGCATAGATCTATCATGGTAGCGGTTTCTTTCTGGCTTGGTTTCCCGATCTATTTCTATTCTTTGTTCCACTTTAAGTGATATTAAGGGTCACTTAAGTCCATACACGGTCAGTATTACTGACAGTACTGGAATGACGAAAATACTGAGGAGTCACCCTTCAGTATATTTACACCATACAGATCAATATTACTGTCAGTATTACTGAAGTTTCTAGAGCATACACGGTTAATATTACTGTCGTCTGTATTTAATTCATTTTTCATATTTTGATGTGGTGTCGACACAGGGCTATATTTTTTATTTTATCTTCATTACAATGTTTATTATTATAATTATCTACTTTCTTTTTCTGTATGTTAATATTTTGTTATTTATTTATTTATCATGTACTATTATTTTTTTAAAACTTATAACCAAACTCTCTCTGTATTTCACTGATGTAAAATTCAGAAATAAATAAATAAAAAACTCAGTTCACAGTTAGCTCGCGATAAGAACAGTCATTTTTTTTCCACGCAGATTTATACCTACTTTTTTAATGGATACAGCGTATTTAGTAATCGTGATCGCCATGGCATTGGAAAAAAAAGAGGAAAAGACGCTTGTGGGTGAAGTATTGGCTATTGGACAGCGATAAGTTCACCCATTTAAACTTAATTAACGAGATTTCAGTAAAGGAACAATCAGATTACTATAATTATTTTCGGATGAATGAAAACGTGTTCAATAATTTATTAAATATGATATCTCCTCATATTATAAAACATGATACATATATGAGGGAAAGTATATGCCTAGAGTAGCGGTTGGGAGTTACCCTACGATATTTAGCAACAGGCCGAAATTTTGAGGACTTAAAGTTTTCAACGCTAATTTCTCCATCAGCCGGATTGTGATAGAAACATGTGAAGCTCTTATTTAGAAACCGGAAAACCATAATTTTTTTTCGATATTCATCGAGTTCCATCCTGTTGTTATA
This sequence comes from Arma custos, assembly GCA_037127475.1. Lineage (NCBI taxonomy): Eukaryota > Metazoa > Arthropoda > Insecta > Hemiptera > Pentatomidae > Arma > Arma custos. The sequence continues at coordinate 89,669,447 of CM073764.1, forward strand.
AGAAACAAATGAAGTTTTAAGAAAAACATTACATAAATCATTTATAACTATTGAAAAATGTGGCTATGTTTTCATTATTGCATCGGAAATCAGTCAATGCATTGCACTCAACAACTAAAAAATGAAAGAAAAGGGCATTTAAGACCAGTAAAACTGTCAGTATCCTCTTCCCTACGCCGGGTTGAACTAAGGAATGATGGATTATACGATCAGTATAACTGACAGTATCTGACTGTACTGTCAGTAATACTGATCGTGTATGGGCCCTTTACATTATATAAGTTTTTCCTATCATTTCTATATCATATAAGACAGATTATTATATATCTGTCATAAGTGATTAACGCACATAAAATGATTAACATCCAATAAACCTTCCTTTGTTTACAACCTCCTCCGATTCAAGTCCTCTATTTATAATAATTGTGGCGTTGACACGAAAAGGTAGCAAGTTATAACTAGGTAATATGGCCGGAGAAGCAAAACATTATTTTGACAACTTAAAATTAAAGTTTCATGTGGAGAATTGTAACTGTCAACGTTCATAGAAACCAAATCAATCCCAATTTTTTCTTACTCCTCTTTCTTATTGACGTGATTAATGACATTTTTTTATGAAAAATTATGTTTTTGACTCTTCTACATCAACGCTTCGATTAACCTTATTTCATTGTTAATCTGGATGGGTACATATTAATTATCAAGGGGTTGTATATTTACCAAAGGAGAAATATATGAAACTGATTTTGGGAATTGAAATGTGTGGTATAGAATTGCAATACATCAATAATTCATTAGTAAATATTTTCTAATATCTGAAAGATGATGAATATTAGAAAAAAAAAAGCATAAACTTATTTGTTTATTGTAGATATCTAGTTTTATATTATTCAATTTTATAAAAAAAATAATTAAGGTTTCTTTGGAATCTAATTGTAAATTTTTAAACACTTTTTCAGAAAACTTTAACACTTCCAATTAATTACCAAATACTCAAATACATGCCTATTATAAGACCCTTTCGGACTTGCGAGTACAGCTTTGGTGCTCCACTAAGCCATCGAATTTCTCTCGTATCCAAAATCCTTCGTAAAATCCTCAAAGCTCCTTGCTTTGTATGATAAAGTCATTCATAATGACCTTAATATCTCATTTGTTGCTGATTTGTTGATACCAATCCTTTCATGACAATCTATATTCAAATCATGAAAATTGAAAATCTAAATTCATGGTAACCCTACTAGTTGCATACCTATCTACCTTTTCAATTTCCGATAATCCTCCGAAGCGTCTGAAATGAAATTATAATTATAATTATTTATTAACATTTCTTAATAAATATAAATAAATTCCCCAGTCAATGGTTGTTGCCTTCAAGGTGATTCACATTTTCGAGTTGTAAAGTTATAAACAAAAAAAACACTGAATGTTTAATTTTTTTAGTGTCATTTAATTAATTGTATTTTTGATCATTAACAATGTTTTGTTTTTTTGTTTTTTAGCGAAGAGATGACGACGTTCTGATAGCTCTTATTAAACCAATTAACGAAATCAGGGCAATAATGAAGGAATCTCATTCTCCAGCACCAAGCCAAGACAGAGGAGAACAGACGATAAGCTAAATATATATTTAATACATATGTACTTTGTATTTGTCGAAATATCCATGAAATAGATATAATTCTTAAATTTTACACAAGGGTACAATACTTCTAAGCCACTTTGTAAATAGATGCTTGTGGGAAGCTATTTTTTATCTATAGGAGTAAATTTTAACTATGTTCGTAAACAATTTTTGATATTCTTCAGTATTTATATATTAAAATAGGTTAGATAAACTCTGCAACTTGATTCAGTAACAGTCAACATCAAGTTTGAATAACTGAATAACGTCAACTAATCATAGTGTATTCGCATTTTTATTTATTTCACGTACAATAAAACATATACTTATATATTTGTTTAATTTGGCTAACATAAAACAAGTATATGTATTTCAGCTTTATTTGATGATATTTCATTTATCAACGTTTATATTTATAGTTTGTTATATGTTATTTCGTTGTCATTATTTAAGATTACTGTTATTTATAATTATATACATATTTATAATAAAGAGTGATCTAAATGAAGTAATGGATAATCAAAACACAAATGTAAATTTTGATAAATAAAAGAAATTTAATATTTTATATTTGTTTTAAAATAAATCGAACTAAAATTTTTAAATATTTTATTTAATATTTTATTAGATGTTGCTTGTTCTTACATTAAGTTTAATTAGAACTATATTTAATAGTGTTATAAGTAATCTCACACAGACCATTTATTATTCTATGAATAAACATTTATTTTAAAAATTATTAAAATTATTTATTTAAATATTATGACAGGATTTGGTAACTTCCTAGATATTAAGACTTTATTATGCTTTAACTGTAAATTTACAGTTGCTGCAACGAACAAATGTTATGTAATTTAATTTTTAGTTTATACTTGTATCTTTTATTATATAAATGAAAAAATGTATATTAAAAACAACTTGTACTGGAAATTGTGTATCAACAAATAATTATACTTGTATATAAGAAAAACGTGCGACGATATATTTTAAATTTGTTTAGAAAATAAAATGATTTAGAAAATATTTAATTTATTCTTTTACCACCCTATTATTTTTAGTATTAGTGATTGAATGGGAAATTTATTTTAAAAATACAATAAAGTAATATTATGTATCAAGAAGAAATACAAAAAAGACAGTTGAAATGACATGGTCTTTAGTAGGCCAATATGAAAAAAAAGTTATATTACATATAACTTTAAAAAAAGTTATATTACATATAACGCGGCATAGATGTACAGTAGTAACCTACGATGTATAAATCCGCCTAGGATAACTAAAATGAAAATTATCTAATTTAATAAGAAAAAAAATTCAAAATATTTATCAACAGAAAAATAATTATTTAAAATCGTTACTTTAATTTATTTATTGTATTATATTAACAACTATTAATTAATAATAATAACTTAAAAACCCTTCTCCATTAAAATCTTTTTACTGATTAGTATTTGGGATAATGGTATTGATTTATTTATATTATAACACAATGTAACGTACTACCACTTTATTGGAAAATATTTCTTGATCATAAAGGTTGATTTGCCGTTTATTAAAAATGTTAACAATTCTACATAAGGAAAATTCGCACTTAAACCGAAAATCCATGGATCGCACAATACAACAGCATTGAAAACACCTAAATGTCTCCTTCTTCAAGAAGAATTCTTGATGGATACGTTATTTTATGTTTATAATGAAAACTATGGGATTTAATAAAAAAGGATACTTTCGCTATTAGTAGCTGATAAAATAAGTACAGAAATAATTTAGGTGCTGTTGCAGATAGTAATTGTGATTAGAAAAGAACTTGGATAACAAATGGGATTTTAAAAAAAGGTTGAAAATGCATTGAAATAAATCAATGTAGCCAGATTATTAGAATATGGTTCACTTTACCAGTAACAATTATTTATTAAATTAAATTAAGTTTATTAATTAGAATGCAACATAAAAAAGTGTACTAAGTCTCTAAATTCTGGAAAGAACTAATCAATTTCGCCAATTTACGCATCTGACGCAGTGTCTTTCTCTCTCTATTTGATAAGTCCTGACTGTTGATGTGAGATGTGCTGCGCTTCATCTTCTTTGATTTTCTACGATTCACTGTGACTTTTGGTGTGTCTTGATGATGACTGAAATAGCGAAACATAGGCAGGATATTTTTTCCAGAATTTTAGACACTCAAGGCTGTGGTTTTTTCCTTATTGTATTCTAATTTATATTTTATATCATGTTTTAGTTTTGCTCTTTTTTATTTATTGATTTAAAAATTATTATCATAAAATCTCTTTAAAAAATTAATTAAATACGGTCTTAAATATATAAACCTGTAATATAAAAAAAGGTCAATCAAATATAAACAATGATTTATTCTTTCCTAATAGTTATAAAAATTTAGAATTTTATTACTTTATTTTAATAATACGATAATAATGAGCCAGGTACTCCGTGTATATCTCATATTCATCAAAACAATAGTTATGAAATCCACAGTATTCAAAAAATGCATAGAACAAATTCTCAAAGCGTCTGTTGTTTTCAACGGTTAAAATAAACTTGCGTAAATAACCAAAGTTGCTGGTATCTTTTCGGAAATAATTCTTACCACCAATGAAAAATATGACAGAAATCTGTTGGAAACTAAGATATAGAAAAACATAGTTTCATTAAAATATAAATATATATATATATATATATATATATATATATATATATATATATATATATATTAAATGTCCTTTTTTAGATTTATTTATTTTAACGGCAGAAACCGTTAAATTGTAACTAATATAACGAAAGAAAATAATCCATATGATGTTCACCGCTCTCATATTTTTGAGATTTCTACTATACTTCTTACTATTCTCTTTATTTTATGATCAAGGAATATTTTTTTTCATATGTTGAGATGTACGTAATTACAAAAATTTTAAAATTCCTTTAACATATTATAATGCAATTGGGAAAAACCACAATGCAAAGCCTTATGTTTCAAAAAATACACCTACTTACCAGTCGACGTTTCGCCTATTCAGGCATTATCAAGACACCAAAATCAAAAAGGGGTTATGTGAATCGCATCTCTAAGAAAAAGGTGCAATACATCCCAACGATCAACAGCCCAAACAGGCTCCAAACATGAGACAGCACCCCACCACCAAGACGTTCAACATACAACTGACCGAAAGTAATACGCAACCAGCTGGGAAGGTTATAGAATCAGCTGATCCACAAAACATATCAAGTAATATTAGCCTATAAAAATTTATACATATTAGCAAAGTTAGCCAAATTTTTATTTTAAAATATTCAACGTTTCCGAATAATATTGGTTCAAATTTCTGCAATCTGTTTTATAATTTACCGAAATGTCAATCTTTTGTGCAATCTGCATGGCCTCGAACAACTTCCTTCTAGAGCCATCACTCTCTTTGTAAATAACTTTAGCATTCTCAAAATCAAATTGATGCTTACAAGTTTTGGTATGCTGGGCCAATGCTGTGTTAGGTTCCTTGCCACCAATATTTTTACAATCATATTGATGCTGATACATTCTTTTGTGCAACAATTGTGATGTTTCACCAATGTATATTTTAGGGTATATAACCTTTAACATATTTAAGATAATTTTCTATTCATGTATGAAATGTTCGACTTAAATTTCTAAGTTATAACCAGACACTATAAGTTGATTCGTATTCAGGACATAACATTTTTTGAAAAAGTATCATCATTATATAATGTATTATATAATATACATTATATTATCGTAACTTCTAATCTTGATGGAATAATTCGAACGGAATTCAAACGTTGCGATAGAATCAAAGCAAGAATATTTATTATAACAGTGTGTAATATTATTTTTGTATAATATAGGTTAACCCATTAGAATGCTCAACCGTTGAGCTGCTATGTAAGTACCGATAATTTCAATAAATATCTAGTTATTATTTGATAGCTGATTTAATAAATCTGAAAAGATTAATTAAATTCAGCTATCAAATACCAAATACCTAATTGAATTACTGGTTATTTGCAGTCTTAGGTGAATTGTATGCGGTACCTGAGTAAAATAGAGGGGAAGACCAAGGAGATACAAAACATGATGATAAGGAGTGCCCTAAAAATATGCTTAAAGAAAAAGGGATTAAATGGGCGACAGCCAGGAGAGCAGCCCTTGACAGAGACTGGTGGCGTTCCTTATGCAAAATCTCTACACCGCAAGGCAGAAGATATGTATGGATAAGAAAGAAACATGATAACTAAATATCAAATAATTATTCACGAAATAAACATAGGTAATTAAAACATGAAAATAATTAGATATTTTCTTCTTTTTTCCACAGCCAACTTCAAATATTGAAGGAGATATCCTCTTTAGAATCCCAAATGATCCAATTCGTACTTTATCGGTCTTCCTTCTGTTCAGTTTGTTTCCATTCTCCACATTTACTTGATCTCCTACTTTGAGTTCTTTAATTTCTGTGTACTCTCTTTTTATTTAGAAATGTTTCATATCTATCTTCTTCAAAATCATTTTGATTTAGTATATTAATCGGGCAAATTGACGATTGATTCTCAAAAATATTTGTTTTTAACAGTCTTAGGCGAATAGTCACAATGCATGTTAACTAAATATAAAATAAGTCTTCACAAAGCAAATCACTTCACAGCTAACTAAATCATGAGATAGAGTTTACAAATATTGAAAAGAATACGAAATAAATCTCGAAATCCGAAATAACTCACAGATTCTATTTTCATTAATTTAAAAGACGTTGTTGAGATTTGTTCTATAAATCCGTCAAGTTCCACGATACTACTTATGACTTATGCGACAGATACTTATCACACAAATATACTAATAGGGTGTATAAAAAATAATGACCGTCTACTGGTCATTTTCACCTTCCCCATGGAGAGAAGATAGTGACGAACAATATCTTTCGACACATCACACTCAATGACAAGTTCGCGAGTACCTGTGGACGGATATGACTCAACATCTTTCTTCAGAACCTTATCAATATCCATTAATGGACGCCCGGAGCCTTTCTTCCTTTTCAACGTCGTATCTCCACTGCTAAATTTTTCAATCGCGGCGCATTACGCTGGTCAAGGACACCTTCCCCTTCATATTTAATAATTTCACGAGTTGCTTCAGTGGTTGTGAATTTTTTTCCAGTAATGTCTTAAAATTACGAGAATTTCGTAGGACACTGTCAAGTTTCTTCTATGAAATAAATAACTAAACTGAAGCTTTTTTGAAGAATCAAATGTTAGTAAACAAGCTTAGAGAATACTCTAAAGGGATTATTAAGTGTTGTTAAATAGTAAACAGCATTAAAATATTTACAGACTTTTGAACTCAGGAATTTGATAAAACGGTCATTTTTTTTATACACCCTATTAAAACAGAGTTCTTTACCTATTATATTAAATACCTATTGTATTATTCTTGAAATAAGGTATTTATTACGGATAACTATTACTATTGTTGTTTTCGAGCAAGATGATTGTAGAAAACAAAAAACTTGAATAGTTGAGTCAATCGTTTCTTCAATTCGGGTGCCGTCTTCTGTGGAAGGTTGGTGATCATTATTATCGTTTAAATATTGTTGACTGCTGAGCTGAAGAAATAGTTCGACGAACACTTAAACCATTCTCAGTATGCTACGGCATTCGTCTTCTTCCTACGCTGCACTTTTCTATGATTTTTTCCTACACAATCACCTACATCATTTGATATCTCCTCCCTCTCACAATCTGGAACTACTATTATTATTTATTATTTTATTATTATTATTTTTTTTATTAATTCAATGTTTGATTATTTTTCAATTTTGAATTCTCGCAAAAATTCCTCTTCGTAACTGCATCAATCCAAGATATTCTAAATATTATTTTATAAAGCTACATCTAGAAGGCTTCGGTTGTTTCTCTCCCAATCAAAAAAAAAGAAGACGTTTTCGCTGTTTAATTTTAAAAATTAAGTATTGAGCGAGCTAGTTCTTGCAGGTGATGTCTCCTTATTAAAAAAAAAAAACAGCAGGAGCGAGAGTGCCACAATCTGTTGTACACATCGATCCGGGAAAATAACCCTGTGGAGTGAAAAATATTAAATATTTTGTTTTTGAAGAGAAAGGATTTGCCTTTGCCGGGATTCTATGTGTACACGTAGACCGTGAGTTGGCAAAGGGAGAAAAAAAAAAAGCTATTAGGACATTTCATATGAAATGTCCGTTTTTATTTTTTTTTAAATTCAAAGTGGAATTAGTGGTCTTCTTTTATTTACAATGTCGTCTTTAATAAGATTAGTTGCTATTATGGGCCTTTTTCGTTTAATTTCCGCATTTCTAATTTATGATTAGAAATAAAACACATGTTATGAAAAAAATAACTACATTTAATAACAGTCATTCTAAAGACAAAAATGATACTTAATTCTTCTTTACAAAATAAGGTGGTTGTATATTAGTTTAGTCCAAACGTTAATGAATGTCTAAGTCGTATTTAATGGAACTTTAGAACCAATGGGTCTTTTTCGTTTAATCCCAATATAAAAAAATGAAGTTATACGAGAGTATATACACAGCAGTGGGTTTTCTGTGGGAAGTGCCGGGGAAAAAAACAATGCTTCATTTATGGCAGTGTTGAACAGGAATGAAAACACACTATAAGCATGCATTCATCCTCAAACAGTTATTGTGTCTGAATCAAAAACAGAAAAAATAGTCGGATATGAGTACAAACATTATACAGTCATTCACTCAGAACATTTTCTGATCACTGTCAACTAGAGCGCACACGTCTCTATGGGCTGCAGAAAAAAAAAAAGAAATGAGGTAGAGCCAGGAACTCAAAGATCCTAGACTGGTATTTGTGTGAAATTATGTCGTGGCAGAGGTAAAAAGACAAAAATATTTTTGAGGTTATTATAAATCACATATCTACATTATGGTCTTTAGAATAACTGTTATTAAATATATAATTATTGGTAAACGGTTTTGATTTTTAAATATTGTTATTTTAAAGAGAAAAGATATGCCCCGGGGCTTCGAACCCGGAATCTCGGTCTGGTTTCACCTCTGGAATGAAAGAAGAGATTAATTATTCCTGCCGTTGATCTTCACACAGAAACCAATAATTTATTTTGGATGTGAAATTTGTTTTTTGGTATGTATCCCGGTCTTAAATTATATACAGGGTGTCCCGAATTTAAATGGCGAAACTTCAGAAACTTATAGGGGACCGAAAAACTAAGACAAAAAGTGCTTTAGAGATTTGCTCGTTTTTGCTTGGTTTTAGAGAAAATCACAAAAAAGAAACAAAACAAAAATGTTACATGTAGCGATTATCACCTTTCAAAGTTCGTCAGGCTAGGCAATGAGATATGTAAACACTTAATGTTATCCTTTACATTCTTTTATTTGTTTACATTTTGGCTTCCTTCTAGGATTATAATTCCTAAATCAGTCTTGAGTCAGTTACTCAGATATTTTTGTGTGAATAGCATCAGCCACAATGCCGCATATATATTCTAGTGTTGAATACGCTGATATGATTTTTGTGTATGGTAATGCTTTAGAAGCGGTGCGGGAGTACGCGCGCCGATTTCCAATAGAAGAGTGCCTAATCGACGAGTCTTTTCGTTAACTTTTAATAGACTACGAGAGACTGGGTCATTCTTAATACGTAATGAAGGCGACCAATTCGAGGCAGCAGTAAGAGCAGATTATCGGAGAAGAAAATGTGTCCAACGCCACTTCGATAACAATCCTGAGACTAGCATCCGAAGAGCATCTGCTGCATTAGCAATATCGCGGCAAGCAATATGGCGAACTTTAAAAGGTGATAATCGCTACCCATACCATCTTCAAAAAGTTCAGAATTTATTACCTCAAGATTATGTAAAGAGATAGAATTTTAGTAACTGGTTTCTTGAAAAAATTCGCGATGATAATTTATTTCCATTAAACATTATATGGACCGATGAAGCTACCTTTACAAGAGGAGGAATTGTTAATCAAAGAAATTATCATGTATGGGCTTTTGAAAATCCCAGAGCTATTAGAGAGAATAGAATTCAGAATGAATTTGCTATTAACGTTTGGCTTGGAATTTGGAACGGATTATTGGTGGGACCATATTTTTTACCTGGAAGATTGAATGGTATCACATTTACACATTTTTTGGAGAACGACTTTTCTAATTATATAGATGATATTCCCTTACAACAGCGAATTGAAATGTGGTTCAAACTTGATGGATGTCCAGCTCATTATAGCAGAGATGCTCGAGCTTGGCTGGATATAAATTATCCACAAAGATGGATTGGACGTGGAGGAGTAGTACCTTGGCCACCCAGATCACCTGATATGACATCCATGGATTTCTTCGTATGGGGAACCTTGAAGCAGAAAGTTTATTCGGTGTCAATCAACTCAAGAGAGCAATTAAGAGACCGAATCATAGATACAGTGCACCAAATATCATCAGAACAATGTTTAGCTGCAATTTATCAAGTGAGTGCTAGATGTAATGCTTGCATTGGTGCAAGAGGACAAGATTTTGAGCAATATTTACATTAAAAAGAACATAACATAAATATAAATGTAAATAAATAAGTATAAAAATGAAAACTTGTTTTGTTTCTTTTTTTGCTATTTTCTCTAAAACTAAGCAAAAACGAGCAAATCTCTAAAGGACTTTTTGTCTTATTTTTTTGGTCCCCTATAAGTACCTGATGTTTTGCCATTTAAATTCGGGACACCCTATATATACAACACTTTTCGCAATGGTAATGTTCCCCACAACTTGGGCCATAGTGTTTCCCCGAAGTTTAAACTCCCATAAGTTTAAACTCATACAAAAAATACACAAAATCGCACGTTTCCATGGTCATATTTGATAGCATAGTAAACCATGTTCGTTCAATAGTAGTGGTAGAAAATATTATCACTGTCACGGAGAGACAGAGGTTCCGGGTTAGAATCTCGGCCGGGGGCATATTTTTCTTTTTAAAATAAAGTTATTAAATATAGCTCTTTTTTTAATAACATGTGTTTATTTATTTTTTTATATCTTTATTTTAGTTATTTTTATATCTTATATATAATATTATATATGTCGAAGAAAACGGTCTGGTTGGAGGTAAATAAAAGGAGAACTATTTATTCAACTTGCAACTGAAATCAAATGGGGTCAATGTCAACCCTTGACCCATTATAAGCTCTGAAGAAGATCTTCAATGTGAGATGAAACGTCGGCTTTAAAATAAACAGTTCTTCTTATTTAAGAGATTTTTTTTTACCTGGACCATTTTCTTCCTCTTACAATTTTAGGTGTACAAATCGTAATGAGCTGTTATTAATCCTCTATTTTTTTTATAGAGCCAGTGATAATAGTAATAATGATTTTTTTCATAATATTTTCTACCACTACTATTGAACGAACATGGTTTAGTATGACATTAAATATGACCATGGAAACGCGCGATTTTTTGTATTTTTTGTATGAGTTTAAACTTGGAAACACTATGGCCCAAGTTATGACACATAAAGTTTCGTGACAGATCATTTTAAATAAATATTTTAATTTTCTATTAACTATAAGTTACTCCCACATCTGAAATTTCAGATGTGTAACTTAAAAATTGAAAGATTCCATACAATCTTTGAACCCCTATTATATTAAGAGGGAAACCCTTGGGGTGGAATTGTCCAAATTTCTTTCTTAGTGCTCATTTAAGCTATGCAAAGAATCTATCTGCGAATTTCAAATGCTAAGTTCAGTGGTTTCTGCTGTGCGTTGACCGCTGGGAGTGTTAGTCTATCAGGTTACAGTATAATATAAACTTCGCCTATGTGGTGTATAAAAAAGTAGCCTATGTCCTTTCCTAGGCTTGAGATTATCCATATCAAATTTCATTACAGACGGATCAGAATAGAATAGAATATTATCATTATGAATAATAATATTATTGGGAACTTCCTATACAAAGAGGAGTTGGCTTGGCAGCCTCACAATAATAAGAAAACAAAGCATTAGTTATCACAATTATAAACATAGAATAAAAACAAATAATTAAAAATAAACGTACATAATATAAATACATAACATAGCACAATACAAAGTAAATCCATCAACTCAATATTCAATGACAGATCTAAGGAAGAAAAAAATGTTATTCAGCTTGTCGATGCTATTTAACTCCAATACACTTTCAAGAGATTGCAAACAGTACTTCTCAATAATATACTTATGTAGATATCGCTGGCTTTGAGATTCTATTGCAGGACAATCGAATAGCAAATGCTTCCAACAGCCTTCAATGCTTGTATGGCACCATTCGCACAGATCATCCACTTTTACCACTTTACATCGATTTATATAAAGTATTCTTAAATATTCATTGTTACACACTCTTAGCTAACTAACAGTTCTTAATGTTCGTATATTTATATTAAATGTTAAATATTTTTCTGGCTTAAGGTTAGTAAAATTGCAAATACTTCTAAGAGTTGTATTTTGAGTTAAACGCTCGGTTTATATCTTTCGAAAATAAATTGTTTTTTAATTTTTCTATAACAGTGCTTTTTTTTGGATGATAACAGGTTTGCATTAGAAACATAAGAGAAGTTATCAACAATGTTATTGGCGGAGGCTATCATTTTAATCTGTGAGATCCAGTTGTAATTTAAATCTTGTTTATGGGAGTCCAGAGACAAAAGCCTCTCAAAACATTTGCGTGGCAGTCTATCTTCCGTTAATGCCAGTATTTTTATGCAGAAATCAAGAATTTTCGTAATGACTATTACTACAAGGGGGTCTCGGCCTGTTTCCAGACGGACGATATAATTCGGAGTACAATTTGGCCAGAAGAATAATGCTTTTAAAAATTTAGTCTGTATTACTATTGTACTACTGTATTACTATTGCACAATGTGTGACGTTAACTAAGTGTTTTAAGTTTTTAATGTAAGGTGATAAGAACATGGTATATTTAACTATTTTTTTTCATGACAAGTTACTTTTTTGTTTTTATTTACTTTTTTTTTTATTTATGTAAATACTATCTGATTTTTATAATGTAGTCTTCTTGGCCAGGTGGTTTTTCTATTAATGCTGTACACATTTGTTATTATTGTGCCTATTCATTCCAGAATAAAATGATTTTTTTATTCTATTCTATTCCAATAAGTAAGAAAAAAAATTATAGTTTCAATATTTCTTTACTCCATAGAACTATTATCCATGGAAGTACTCAAGAATGGTTAATAGTAGTAATAGTAGTACATGAAATAATGAAGTGTTTATTATATTTCAAACTGTTTAATATGAGAAAAAAAATAGTAAAATTAAAATAAATATATTAATTTATTATTTTAATTCAACTTCATTCAAACTTCATCTCTTGCACTAAATATTTTTCTTTCCAGAAGTAAATAAATATTACTTTATTTCTATAAGTTCAATTGATGGAGGTCAAAGTTAGTTATTAATAATATAGTCATGGTTCGATTAAAGATATAAAATGTATAACTTTTATTTCTTCAACAACACTGTTTATTTACACACTGACAAAGTAGATCAAGGTTACACTTTTTGAAAACATATGGCCAACCTCATGCTCACGTACAGCTTCAACCTCAACAGGCCGAAAGGTCAGGGAGCGACCTTAAATGAGTCGGATAATAGCACAGGTTATAGCATTATCATAATAAATAACATGGTTAAACGAAGGTAGATACGTTGATTGTGTATCTTAAAAGCATTATTACATGCAAGATTTTTTTTAATTTAAAAAATCATATATAACATGAAACGGCTACAAAAAATTGCTATTATTCTTTTTTGTTCATTTAACGTCACTTTATGCTGCTATGACCAATCGGGTGATGCTACAGTGGGAATCCTAAAGTTAGCCTATCCAAGTACAATAATAGGGTGTATAAACAAAAAATTACCGTTTTATAAAATTCCAGAGTTCAAAAGTCTGTAAATATTTTAATGCTATTTATTATTTACCATCACTTAATAAACCATTTAGAGCATTCTCTAAGCTTGTTTACTAACACTGGACTTCTTCAAAAAAAGCCTCAGTTTAGTTATTTATTTCAAAGATGAAAAATTACGGTGTCCTGCGAAATTCTCGTAATTTTAAGACATTACTGGAAAAAAAATTCACAGCCGCCGAAGCAACTCGTGAAATTATTAAATATGAAGTGGAAGGTTTCCTTGACCAGCGCACTGCGCGGCGTTGGCTTGAAAAATTTAGCAATGGAGACACGACGTTGGAAAGGAAGAAGGGCTCCGGGCGACCATTAATGGATATTGATGAGGTTCTGATGGAAGCTTTTGAGTCAAATCCGTCCACAAGTACTCGCGAACTTGCCAGGGAGTGTTGTGTGTCGAAAGATAAATTAGCATTAAAATATTTACAGACTTTTGAACTCTGGAATTTTATAAAACGGTCATTTTTTTCGATACACCCAATTAGGAAAAGGATTATCGAGACCATGGACCCCAATTTTTACGTCTCTCCCGAAGGACGGCATAGTTAAGGATTTTCTTATAATGGTCAGCTTGTATTTATCCATACCATTATGAATCATTCATTACATTTACACACAAGAACAACACACAAGAACACAAGGTTTAAATAACCATATACTTGACTTTATTACAATTCCTCGAGTGTTTAAAAATATGAGCAAGTAAATTTGGTACCAAATTGGGATTAGAAAGTATAGATAGACTTTATCTCAATATATAAAATGTCATTTAACGTCACTTAGCACAGCTAGGAGAAATCAAACGATGCTACAGTGGGAACCCTTACTTTTGCCAATCCAGGAATAATTAGGATAGGGTACCTTAACGAGTACCTGATATCACGCAGACCTGGGACCGCCATTTTACTCTTCCCACCGAAGAACAGCACAACCAAAGATGTTTTACTCCCTTTCAAAACTCCTAAAGCTGACACTGTTATCGTTATATAAGACGTCACACATTATTAGAACCATATATTACTTACTATTATACTAAATATTATTATTGATAATTTTATATAAATTTTTAAAAATACATTCGAACCAGGAAGAAGCAGTGTGTTGAATTATTATTCGTAAGGTCTAAATGTGGAATAGGTCTCTAGAGTGAACTGTCTATATCATGTCCAAATGGAGGAAAGCCAAATCTTCTGGTAAATGGGACATTCTCACCTGACGCTTCGGATGGTAATAATTTAATTAAACTTAACGCAAATAAATTATTATATTCAAGAAAAGACAAGTTTGTTTTTTTGGCAAACTTGACTTCAATTAAAATACCACATTAGTAAGTAAGCAGCATAACAAGTATTTTGTAATAATAAATATATGAAACACATCATCGAATTTAAAAACCACTGTGTCTTCATCATCATCACCAGTGGCGCAACAACCCAATTATTGAGTCAGTACCTCCTTGTGCAGTTTTGTCATCCTTACCTCTTGTGACAACACTTTGGTCTTGTTTATAAAATCTTATTGGTGATCTGTTCAAGGGTAGGGTGGTAGCTTAGTATTTGGAGTTCTGAGTAGCTTTGCTAAAGGTCACGCGTTTAAATCCCGGCAGATAAATAATTTAATCTGCTAGAAGCCAAGTATGGATCAACAAATTTCCTTAATTTGGGGAAAAACCTGGCTGTCGGGCTTCAGACAAGTCACCAACTTTCACAACCTCTGTTCTTGAAACACTAACTTGCACTGTACAGGTAAAAGTTAGATGGTCTGAGTGGAAAGTATGTTTAAGATACAAAATGAAATTATTACTGTATGAAAAATGATTCTTCAATCTAAATAGATGTGAACTGAAATAAGTTTTAATTGTAAATTTACACATTAGGCTTTACTTTCTTCCATCTTAATTTATGTGCTCTAGTAAGGGTGCAAAGCGTTATCATTTTAGTTAACATGAAATAATGCCTTAATATTTATTTTAAGCTAAAGTGTTTAAAGGGTAAGCCTTATTAATATAGGGTATAAATAGTTGTAGGGTTTTACATAACAGGAGAATGCCCGATATATATATTACTTATATATATTACTAGTATTTTATATATAATACGTCCGTGGACAGATGTTTGTAAGCAGAGATTGGTGATATCGGCATCGAGCCTTCGTGTTCGTTACGCCTTATTATTATTATGTATATATAATACATTATATTTTGTGTAATCTTTCTTTAACTGCACCCTCCGACCATTTCAATCCACTATATATATATATACATCCTTATTCGCATACACTATACATTTAAATAATTACCCCTATAATACATATTAGTTCAAATATGTGCTAAGTACCGAAAACAAGATTTTACAGGATTCAACTTCGATAATAGTTTAACACTAGAAATACATTTCAACTTCAAGCACACAATATATTTTTATAACGTTTTCAGCTTCTCTGTTAATTTTATACCAACATAGGATCTATGACTTCCTGATCACAACTTAACAATATTATTTATATAACAAAACCCATTTTTGTAAAATTTGCACTTTACACATTTGTTAACTAAGGCATCGATATATAAACTTACATAATACTTATATAAAATTTCATTTTATTATTCAATTGATATTTAAATTAAGAAAACAAATTGTTAAGTGTATTTTTTTCCGTGTGTAACGGAAAATCGATGGTATTTTTCTAGTATTTGAGATAGGTTCTACTCTATTGATTTTACCTTAAAACAAATAAATATATACTTTCATGTGGTAGGAAAATCCGGCGTTACTGCGTATATAGTTTGTTTATACAAATAAATAAACAAAACACTTTTTTAGTTGTCGCTTTCAAGCTTGTTTTAAAATCCAAATAGGTGAGAATCAGCAATATATTTCCTAAATATAAACTGTGAACTCCTAAAAGAAAAAAATACATGGAAGAATAAACAGAAAACTTGAGGAATAAACAAAATTTGGATTCCATTTGGAAACAGTAGCGCAGAATTCTTAACCTATATAAAGAACAACATGATTGTTGAAAGAAAATTGTCTTAGACATCCTCATGAGTTGAATCTCATGTTGATATAAGAGCATAAGTAAACAAAAAAAGTTATATTGGGTGGTGTCATATGAAATTTTCGTTTAAATTATTTCTAAAATTAAAAGTGGAATTAATTAAACTGTTAGTAATCCTCTTGTTTTTAATGAGGTTATTATTATTATTACTTTTATTATTACTAAAATTGAACGAGCATTGTTAAGAACGCCATTACAGGCATCTATCTATTCCATAGGTGTTCACATCGATTCGAGTAACCACAAGTTAAAAAAAATCTTTTGTCAGTTTCTAAATCAAAAGAGTGGATTGAATATTATGATATCGGTATCTGTTCCGCAGGTTGTAGTTTTGAGTTAATTTACAACAAATTTTAAGTGTTTATTCGTTTCATTATTAATATTTTCCAAAAATATAGCTTTAGTCTAGAAATTAGAACGTAATTATGGTTAATGAGGGTATTTTGCTAATCATTTGACCAAGAAATAAGTTTCAATTAAAATTTCGAAGTATAGATGGTACATGTTTGTTGAACGTCTAATCTTTATCTCCATCTTCAATTTCATTATGATGAAATTTTGGATCCGTATTAGGTGTATGTTAATAATTCAAATTAGCCTATACATTAGTTCCTAGCTATACATTATACAGCAAATATTGACCTCGCTTTTCGAAGAGTAGTACATATCGACAATCAATCCAAACGTTAATTTCGGATTGTGCAATTAATTTTTACGCGGGTTACTTTGAAAATCAATTCGAATTAGCTGTTCATTTCTTTCTGATTCATCATTTTGATGTGGAATTCTATTTTCAAACGGTAAGTAGCCAGGGAATATGTTTATTTTGTTAGGTTATGACATTTGAGCACATGTTTTCATCGATGCTGATTTGTGAGGTTATGACATTTATATTTATTTATTTATGTATCGATAATTCCTTAATTGCTTTTGTGACATTCATTTTTTACTGTTATTCACAATGCTGCTAGCCAGAAGATCTAATCTTTCGCATCGAACCCGTCATGCAAGTACAGTTCGGAACATGGCCAATCAATTGAATATGGATGAACAAGAAATCGCATGAGAACAGCGCATGGCCCGACTTCGTGCATCACTAACAAAAGAAGAAAGACACATGGCAGTGAAACGGCTCAGTTGACAATGAGAAATCGTCGAGCAAATCAAACAACTCAACAACGTGAAAATCGAAATAAACGCATAAGAAGTTCAAGTGTTTGAATCGAGTAGCATTTCATTAGGATTGCCTAATTGACTACAGCTCGCATCCTACCGTTCAAATTGGCCCAATGGAGGTTGTTTGCAACCATTGTGGGGCATTGAAGTTCGCTGGAGAAACGCCTGGATTGTGCTATCTCAGTGGCAAGATAAAATTACCAACATTGCCCTTGCCACCAGAGTCATTGCATTCTTTGGTTCTTCGTGGAACACCAGAATCACGTCATTTTTTATCGAACACTCAGAAATATATCGGATGCTTTCAAATGACTGTAATGGCTCTAAGTCATTCTTTATAATATGGAGTTCATTTATGGAATTCAAAATTAACTCTCCGTTTAAACTCAACATAGATTTATATTTAAAATCAACGCGGACGATGTCGCGGGCTAAAGTTAGTTTGAAATAAAAAAGAATTAATTTACTTTTATTTGAATTAATTAATTAAATACATTAAATACTTTTTTTTGAGCTTAAAAATTTAGACGGTCCGAGGGACGACGCTGTCCTGTTGAGCGACGGAGTGGTACTTCTGGTGGTACCTCTTGTGTCTCTTGTGCCTCAGGAAACCCCGTTGTCTCTGTTGTAGCAGGCCTAGTCAACCATAACAGGGTTGACCAATCAGTTTGTGTTGGTTCTTCTATTTCTTTACTTGCCGTTGGTGTTTTGTCCGGTTCTTCATTTGCTACGCCAGCCGCGTATTAAGCTGTATCCCCCTTGTAACGTTACTTGGTAGTGTAATCGCCCGAATTTTTTCGTAATTTTACCAATTTTCCATGTTGGCTTGTTGTTTTGGTACCATCTCGCCATTACAGTTTCTCCGATATCAAATTGTCTGGCTGGCGGTAAAGGTATTGTAACGTCCGTCTTACTGAGCCTTGTTCTTGGGGGTTTAAAACTATCTAGTCGGCATCTTATTTTTCTCTGTAAATACGATTCCGCCGGTGTTTTCCCGTTCTGCAGTGGTGTAGACAGCGATACCCGATACCTAAATAATATTTCCCTTAATTTAGGTCGTATTAGTCCCGATCCGTTCATGCGTTGTAGCTTTGATTTTAATGTCTGGACGTATCTCTCCGCCAGTCCGTTTGTCGCCGGATGTCCGGGTGCTATGTACTTCTGGATTATGCCACTGTTTTTGCATAATTCCTTGAACTGCTCACTGCAGAATATTGTCGCGTTATCTGAGACCATTACTTCTGGGAATCCATGTGTACTAAATATATCCATTAGCAGTTCTATGGTTAGTGCTGTTGTTGGGACGTCTTTTGTCAACGTCTTAACTTCGGCCCATTTTGATTTCGCATCAACCAACACTGGAGAATGGTGATTCAACAGTGGTCCTGCGTAATCGATGTGTTCGCGTTCGAAGTTGTTTCTTGGTTCATCCCATTGATGTAAGGGGACCTTAGCCGGACTTTTTTGAGCTAGGGTGCATTCCTTACAATTTTTTACGATCTCTTCAATGTTCCTGTCGATGTTTACCCAAAAATACTGTCGTCTGGCATCACAACTCGTACTGCGTCATCTCATGCGCGTGCAACTCGTGGAGATATAACACTCAGTCTATGTGCAGAAGCAGGTCTACCTCCATTGTTCTATAGACGACAAAAATTGGCGATAAATTACATCTCCAAATTATTTCCCTAGACAGACCATCCCACACACAAATACACCTTTCAATCGAAATTCTGTACAGCATTCCGGCAAAAAACATATTTAACCTTTCCTCAGGCATACAAAATTTCTACTTTTATTTTAGCTCTTAAAGCAATTAAATTATCTAAACCAGAAATCCAGAATCCACCTTGGGCCCTACCACCATCTAGAACAGTATTGAATCTTTCTAAGTTTCCAAAAAACAATTCCACTCCTTCAGAATATAAAATACGGCCGTCTCACATCCTTAAAAACATCCCAGGTCATTTCCTAATTTATACTGATGGATCCAAATCCGAAAACACATCCGCTTCGTCTTTTGTAACTCGCAACTCAACTCACAAGTTTAAGCTGCATAAGCTAGCTTCTGTTTTTACTGCTGAACTCCACGCGATATCTTCAGCCCTACATTACTGCTTTTCGTTGACTGAGAAGACAATAGTCTTATTGTCAGATTCGCTAAGCTCCTTAAAAGGTTTGAAAGATATGTACCCGAACCATCCTCTTGTTATCAAAATTCAAGGTCATCTTATACGACTCATAGAGCAGGGCAAGTCCATATATTTTATATGGATCCCTGACCACATTGCCATTAAAGGTAATGAACTTGCAGATCAGGCTGCTCGAGAGGCACTTATGCTACCTGGCCGAAGCACCACTGTTCTCACTCCATCAGAATTAAGTAGGCCTCTTAAAATAGAAATATCGGAGAAATGACATGCCACATGGGAAGAAAGTCAACCTAGCAAATTAAAAATGATCAAAAAAAAAGTAACAGCATGGTCTAGCGCTTACAGGAACAGCCTTTGAGAGGAGGTTGCCTTGACTCGCTTGAGACTGGGCCACACTCCGCTCACTTATCTACAAATCATTATAAAACTACAACCTCCTTTATGCCAACATTGTAACGCCAACCTTACAGTTAGTCACATATTTCGGTCAACAATAAATAAATTAGGACTAGTCCCGTATTTGGCGAAGGCACTTGGTGACAATGAGGCTGCTGTCTCGTTGGTGTTTCAGTTTTTGAAAACACATCGACTATTGTCCGCAATATAATATAGTCACACGTTGTGAGTGTCAGTCTGAATGTGATATGATATGAACAAAGATTTTCAACCACAACAACAAGGCGTTGATGACCTAAGGGTTTTACGCCTTTAAGCACCTACAAACAAACAAGGGTAAAATTTTTGAAAATGATTCTCGAGCAAAAAACACATTTTTAGACAGAATAAATTTTATCGTAAATCCCTGATTTTTTTATATCTAGGATTGAGAGTTTGACAACTTGTTGGGTGAAAATTTATAAAAAATGAGCGTTTATAATAAAAATGTTTTGGCTTCTTGCAGTGTTTTACTAAAAAACAATTACTTTGAAAACGGGCATTTCATATGACCCAATATTTTTGAGGGGGTGCAAAATTCACACAATTCACTATTCATTCGACTATGTTAAAGTAACTGTAGTAGTGTTCAAACAAACGAACTGTTCAAACAAGTTCTGGATCCATTAGACATGCCAAGTTAGTTGTAGAGGCATTTGTTTCTGATAACAAAGATTGGAAGAATTGTTTTGAATTATAAAATTCTTGTTTGTTTGTTGTTTTCTTGGGTTTAGGGGGGGGGGCGTAAAACATCTAGGTCATCAACGCCCGTTGGTTATTAAGTTATGGTAACCCACCTATCCGGGTCCGAGAAAGAACGAAGCGAGAAGCGCGCCCAGACTCGTAGGGGCAGGCCGAAGTCCAGAAGGCGCCCAAGTCCCACAAGTCAAGTGGTGGTTATATTGTTATTTATGACACGAAGATTGGTCAGAGGATGTGGATAAAAACCGTGTTAACCACCCAACTACACTAAGGACATTAGTACAATCCGCTAATGTTTACAATTGACTATTCATGGGAAAGTCCAAATCCTCTCAGATCTTCGGAGCTAACATGCTCTGTGGGACAAGTGGCGCTCCCATAGCCCCCAGCACCAGCCCCCTGGAGCCCAGGCCACTCCTACCCCCCGCCCACGCGGGCCCGCACCAGTGAACTTCGTTTTAGTTTGTGTATAGGTGATATATCTACTTTGCTGTAATAGATAATGGGTGATATTCACAACACTTGGTTATTTATCGAAAAATTAGCTTGGAACAAGGTGTGTAATACATATACACACCCACACATTCCTATACATATAAACATACACACACATACATACATATATACGCATACACGTATATATTTCACATCAGTTTACACTTGGTAATGAATTTAATGACCGCATCTATTGTGGATTTGTCATCTCTCAGAGCCATTGAGATATTAAAAGGTAACCCGAGTTGGTGTAGCACAGATCGATAGTAATGGCATTCTTCGAATATGTGTCTGATGGTCAAGATGCCATTGCATTTTGGACATTTCGGAGGTGCTTCTCTTGTCATGAGGTAAGCATGGGTTAGTCCGACTATGGTCTATTCTGAGGCGGGTATATACTTCTTCACGGCGTTTGCTACGGTTGGAGGTAGTCCTTGGATTTACGCATTTCTTAATACATTTTAATTTATTGGATGGACTTTCGTCCCACATTGATTGCCATCTATTTTTTACACACTCCTTTAGAGGGCGTGTATAAAAAATAGGGCATCTTACGCTCTGGGCCAGTTAAGATTGCTGTGCCTGTACCCGGGAGGGATAGTGCTTCTCTTGCAGTTTTGTCGGCCATCTCATTTCCTATGATGCCTACATGGCCTGAAGCCCAGACGAAATGGACTGACTTGCCTATACCTTCTAGCATTATTTAGTATTCGTGAATGCGGTGAATGATCGGGTGGTCTGAGTACATACCATTCAATCCTAGGAGAGCGCTAATTGAGTCGGATTCTATATTTATATTATCTATTGGTATTTCTGTCATGCAAAAGTAGAGAGCGGATGCGATGGCATTTAATTCGGCTGAATAGACATTACAAAGAAGGAATAGTTTTCGCTTGTGTGTCGAGTTTGGTGTAACAAAAGCAGATCCTGTTGAGCTATCTGACTTCGATCCATTAGTATATATAGCTGTATGTTTTGGTAGGGTATGGATGAGCTGCTGGTATCTTTCCTGATTTGTAAAGATTTTGTATTTTGTTTGCGGAATTTGGAGAGCTGGAGGTATATTTTTGGAGGTTGTTAAGTCCACGGAGGTGTTAACATCTAGAATTTTAACGTTTATTGCTTTTAATTCATTGATAGCGAAAGAAAATCTTTCTGCGATTGGCAACGTTGCATTTCTTGTCTGTAGGAACTGTCTGGAGAATTTAGGTTGAAATATATACTTATAGGCTGGATGTGAGGGTTGCAAGTATAGTCGGGACAGATAGTTCATTGCTAGTTTTTGACGCCTGAATAATAGTGGTGGGACCCCTGACTCAGCACATATACTTAAAATGGGGCTTGTCCTAAACGCATCAGTGGCAATGCGAATTCCGATATTGTGGATGGTATCGAGTTTGACTAAGCTTTGGAAGCGAGCTGAGCCATATACAAAGCTCCCATAGTTTATTTTGGAACAGATCAAAGCCTTATATATTCTTAGCATCGTTGATCTGTCTGCTCCCCTTGATGTTCTACAGAGGACTTTTAAGATTTTAATTTTAGAAATACATTTTTCTTTAAGATTATTAATATGAATATTCCACGATAATCGCCTGTCGAATAACAGCCCTAAACATTTGCATGGTTCAACATATGGCATAGGTGTCTCTCCTGGAGTAAGTTCAGGGGACGGTGGGGTTCGTCTTTTTCGGCTAAAGTGGACACACTTAGTGTTTTCTGTGGAGAATTCAAGACCTGCGGATTTTGTCTAGGCAGTAAGTCGATTTAGGGCTTCCTGGAGTTGCCCTTTCATTGAATCTACATCGTTTGAGCGACACATAATAGCGAGGTAATCTACATAAAGCAGCGCCTTTACTCCTCTGGGCAAGTTTCTTCCAAGGTCATTAATTGTCAGCGCAAAGAGAGTTGTGCTCAGAACACATCCTTGTGGTACTCCTATTTTTTTGATTGACGTCTCGGGACATCACGTTTCCTATTCGAATTTTAAATTGTTGCTGTGTTAAAAACTGTTGAATAAATTTTAGGAGATTGCCTGAAAAATCTAAAGATATCAGCATATTCATTGTAATATCTATGCTTTCGCGGTTAAATGTTTCAACCATATCGAAGAAGATTAGAACTGCTTGCTGCTTTTTAATAAATGCGTATTGTAGTTCGGCTTCGAGTTGGACTAAGTGATCGACATTTGTTCTTCCTCTGCGACAGCCGCTTTGGAAATTTTAGAGAGAATTGTTTTTTTTCGAAGATCCATACAAGGCGTTTATTAACCATGCGTTCCATAATCTTACATAGGCAGCTAGTGAGAAATATGGGGCGATAGCTGCTTACTTGGCGCTTGTCTTTACCAGTTTTCAGAATTGGCACTATTTCTGATTGTCGCCAGACGTTGGGAAATTCGCCTCTTTCCCACACATGGCTATAATTCAGTAGCCAGCTTAGACATGTTTGTGGGAGCTGTTGGATCATTGCATAGTGAATATCATCTGGGCCGGGTGATGATCCTTTGAGGTTTTTTAGGGTTGAACTAAGTTCCCACATGGAGAGTGATCGATTATATATTATATCGGAGGCTTCAGAGTGATGGCATGTGATTTAATTTTCCGGATTCGTTTCATTTGTGAAATATGGATGAGTGGGAGGTAGGTTGAAGGTTTCGGAATAATATCCAGCGAACATTTCAGCAATTATCTCAGGGTTGTCCGTAAAATTACCATCATAGAGTAAGGTGTATCGAGTGGCTGAGTAATTTTTATGAATTTTTCTTATTTTATTCCATACGAGACTAGAGGGGGAATTCTTTAACCGAGAATAATTTTTAGTAACTCTGACAGCCAGCCAAAAATCTGAGTCGCCAATAATTCTTCATTGAATAAAACAGTATCCTCATTAAATGTGTTGTTTTTTAAACTAATGGCCTTATTTATTTTAAAAACCATTAAAATTTCTTGGCATCTGTTCCACCATAGTATCTTGAAATTCTTAGATGCACTGTTCAATTGAGCATAGTTATTTAAATAAATCTGGTTGTAAAAATGTTTAAAGATCACAGTACCATTTTGTATACGTCTAATTAATTTTTCTTTAAATCAATATATCTATTTGTACTGATATATCTGATATAATATATCTAGGGAGCAGAATGTCTCAGTGGTAGAGCGCTCAGTTGCCATGTAGAAGGTCCTGAGTTCAAATACCGCTCGCTGGCAGATTTTTATTTAAACTATTAAAGGGCGGAGATGGATCCTATGGGATTTAGGAACCTTTGGGGGCTCGCCCAGCCTTAAGTATCCCTTAAGTATATCAGCTCACCAGTAACCAAATTAAGAGGTAAAATCTGCGGTAGACAAATCACACAACCGTTTTCCAAGAAACATTACAATCTCTAACATGTACTTGGATCTGGGGTTTAACCCCTCAAGGTTTGTAGTGGTACAGAAAGGAAAAGAAGAACATATTAATACATTAATATATCTATTTTGAATAATGTAAAATTCATTTAAATGTTTTGAATTATATCGCCTCATCTCAATTTTAAATAATATTAAATGCATTACTAAATAAATTAAAATTAATATAAATCGGCAATAAAAGTCTAGTAAGATTATTGAAACCCAGCGCTTTTCTGTTACACATATTCGAGTTGTATTGTTCTCTTTGCGGATGTTTCAATTAAATATGTCTAATTAAAAAAAATATCAGTTCAAATATTTTAAAGCTGACCGGATGGCAAAATTTACTTCTACATTTTCCCTAATTTACACTGTTTTCGCAACATTAGTATTAATTGGAGAAATAATATTATTCACAATTTTCAGGATTATGACACGTCGCCAATTTAAAAACTGTAATAAATACATACTTCGACACTCATTAAGGATTATATAAGACCAAGAAGAGTTTCAAGACTGATTCGAGTCGTAAAAAATATTTTAACTATAGAAAGATTTTTTTTTATAGCTAGTGAAACGTGGTTTTGATTTTTAAATGAGCTAAATATTTCAATGAGTCTAATCAAAAATATTTCACACTTTAGTAATTCGTTGAAGATTGGAAATAAAAGATTTCCAAGAGAAACATAAGGCTAGAAGAAAATAGTAATCTTGGAAGAATGGAGAAAGGCAAAATCGAAAATGTTAGCGAAAGCAGAAGGAAGTATCTAAACAACAACCTAAAAATAATTGATTTAACGAATCTCAAAGCGAATGATTCGAAAAAAAGTGGTTTCGTTTGTTAGTTTAAAATTCATCTCGTGTTTGCGGTAAATATCCTTTGCGAAATTGCTTAGCATCACTTAACATAGCATCACCAGTGTTGACATTCATAGTTTATAAATTTACTAATGATATATGTATATGTATATATGTAATTGGCAAATTTATAAATGATTATTACTTTATGACTATTTTCTATATATTGGGGGTAACTACTGTTAATTATAAGTAATACTAAGTTCGAGAAAACTAAACTTATAGGATCCCATTATAATTTCAGAAATTATATTACCTTCCTCATAACTGTAATTTACATGTATTGTTTAATGTAAGTTTCTTTTTTCTTTTTTCCTTTTTCCCCCCAAGTAACTCCATGGAAGGACCGTTTGTTTATATTGGAACATGTACCATGCCTAAATAAGCGTATTGCATGTCATTGGATGTGATTTTTATGATGATTCACAGATCAGTTTATAGTTAATGAAAACGCATATATGAATAAGTTAACAATATAAGAAGTTACAAATTTATAGTTGGACTAAATTGAAAATTTACATGTTACAGTAAAATTAGCATCAAATTTGTAATCATAAATTATAAAATAAAGAAATAATAAATATTAAAATTTAACAAATATAAAAATAAATACGATATGAAATGAAATTAATATTTTAAGCACATCAAGAAGGTTTTTATACAATAACTTCTATAATTAAAAACATTAATGAATAAGTTATATATGGAATATTAAGTTAAAAGATATTAATTAATACAAAAAAGTTACAATAAATAACATGAAAAACTGTGTAACGAGCCAATTGCTCGTAGAATCAATTTTTCCAAGAAATGATAGTAAGCATGTTTTAAATTTAGAGAAAATTAAGTGCACTGCCTCAGGCCAAGTCCCTCATTTGAGTATTAAGTTTTTTTATCAATTTAATTCGTTGTGTCTCGTATTTTGAACAGTCATACAATATATTTCTAAAAGTATGAGTCTGTCCATCTTCATCACACGCTGCTGTTCTAATAATGTTAAACCGTTTCAAATACTATTCTGTGTTTCTGTTTTCTGTTAAAAATTGTGTTAATTTGAAGTCTTAACTTTGTAATTGTTTGTAATTTTCGAGTTTTATGCGCGGAATGTATGCGTAGGCTGGGTGATTTTTAATTTGTTTATGTACCATAAAGAATGTCATGAAAAGTTTATATTTTATTGAAAATAGTCACGAATAGTCACTTCATATCTCACGAAGGACAATTTTTATCAAAGACGGAATGGTTTGTAGGTCTCTTGCTGCGGCTAGTTAGGTGTTTGTTGAAATTTTTATAGGTGACACACTTCAAAACTTCCGAAGTGCAATCGCTGGATGAATGATCCTCGGCACATTTGGAACATGCTACTTATCCTTGGCAATCTTTGTTTTTATGCTGGAACTTCAGACATTTCCATTTATCGTAGAATCCTGGAATAAATAGTCTTGTATAACGACTTTCACACGTCCTAGGCTT
Source organism: Arma custos (assembly GCA_037127475.1). NCBI lineage: Eukaryota > Metazoa > Arthropoda > Insecta > Hemiptera > Pentatomidae > Arma > Arma custos. The sequence goes on from CM073764.1 coordinate 89,696,838, forward strand.
ATCCTGGTATACAACAATAATTCTCTCAAAGCGGTATCAACTTTGATCACAGCATGCCTGTTGGAGGTAAGAATTACGACTGGACGAATCGTTTCCTTTTTGAGAGGGTATGATATAGTCAACAGTATTGGTTGAGGTTATGTCATTCTCAATATTTCTAATGATTAATCAAGGATTTCTTTACTTCAGTTTTTTATCTTCAAACTTTTTAGGCTATTTGGCAGCTTCTTCTATTATCGTTAAATCATTCTCTCTATGAGTAACAACAATCAAAGAATCTTTTCTATATAACCTGTAGCTCAGATTGTATTACTTTTTTCAATATATTGTAAGGTTAATAAAAGTTGGCTGGAGTAATATCAGATTTTATTAGTCTGAAAAGAATAATTCGAATAAAATGGTTTAAATATAAATACTTTTATTCCCATCATTATAATTTTACATATCACATATGTAAAATAAAATATTACACTTTCACTAAATTAAAGATTAAATACATATTTGGAGGGAAAAGGAAAAAGTGAGAGGCAGATGATGGTTGTATCTTAGACTGGGATCAGAAGACCCTCATGGTGCTCACCCAGCCTCTATAAATTGGGTACCCTAACAGGGAGAAAACCTGGCGATTGAGCGTGATCATTATAGATCCTTCCTGCGATGCCGTTGTCCGTTGGAACATTCTCAATCACGCATAGAACCCAAGACAATTTATGGATTTTTTTTCCAACGCCATGCCAACCATGTTCATCATCATCTCCATCCTAGCCAGGAGTTGGGTGAGAAGGACTTGCGTATTCGAGGCTGGTAGCTCTGCTCTCTGTGCTGGCTGGGTCTGGAATGAGCTCTGAGCCTTTTTTTTTCCCCCAAGCCCCTGGAATGATGATCACCTGAAACAGACTTACATACTAATGTATATTAATATATTTATATATGTACTTATGCACAACTCTTTTCCTCCACCGGGTGCGTTTTAAGAGAATTTTTAGGATGTTTAAGGATTGAGGTTATGGGGTTATAACTAGGATCACATATCCAGTGATGGGGCTCACTGGTTGTTTGAAAAATGATAAAAACTAAAACTAAGACTTAAAACTAAACTAGAACTAAGAGTAATGATAATGCACCTCAGTCGATACTGAGGGAACTTACATACTGTTGCCAGCGCTGTGGCCGGCTCGCTGGTCTCAATGTGCTGAATAGCGGGTTAGTGCAGTGTTGGAGGCTATCAAAGAATTTGATATGCCTCCGTGTTATAAGATCTGTGACCGTCGGTAGTCCGAGAGTGTCATGAATTATGTCTGTCTTTGAGCGCTGTAGTGTAGTATGTCGTACTATACGCCTTAATATGGTGTTTTGAAACTGCTGAAGTCTCTTCGTGGTAGTCGGAGATATGTTATTGAGCATTGGTGCTCCGTAGAGAAGGGCAGGTCTGAGGACCCCCTTGTATATCATTAGTTTGAGGCGTATTGATAAATTCGGTGAAGTAAGCAGGTGGCTCAACCTGTAGTAATTTGTCCTAGTCTGTTTGATATGTCTAATGCAGTGCTGGGTCAACGTCAGGTACCTGTCTAGGCGACACCCAGATACACTGTCTTATTGGCTGGATGGTTCCCGCTATCCCCCACTCTATAGACCGTCGGTAGAGGGCGATTGTTTTTCTAAAATGAAAATACAACACAGTCGGTCTTCTTGGGATTGAATGTAATGTTTAATCTCTCCAGCTTGTCAGTTATCGCCTTACAGGCCATCTCTGCCTGAGGTAGAGTTGGACGTCACGGGAATGACCGTGGATGTAGATGGTTCGATATCTTAGTAGCAGAAGATCCCTTGTACACCGAAGGCCTTGAGCTAAACTTCTTAGGCATCTGGCAAATATGGGAATTTGTCTTCTGGGGGACATCCTGTCCTCTTCTCCCCTCTATCATCTTAATTGCACTCCAAGGAAGAGCTCTCATCTTCTAGTTGCAGGGCGGTAGCCGTCGCCCTATCATATGCACCGCACTTATTGTCAATGGTAAACACTGAGGTGGTGGCTCTTGCCAGAGCAACGCTATCCGTTTAGCTGTTGACTATCTGTCCACAGGAGACGTGTGGAGTCAAGCAGCCTAAGGTGCAAATCTAGGCGAGATCACTTATGGTTGAAAGAATAGTAGTCTTTTTACAAAGACTCCTATGCCAAAAATGTATTTCTGTTAACAACGTATTTTAATTCAACGAGAACATAATACTTATATATGAACAGAATTTGGATATAATTTTTTTTTGTTTCAAATCTCCATTTATTTATATAATAAAAATATTTACAATATATATATATATATATATATATATATATATATATATACATATATATGGAAATAACTATAATAGTTTTCCTACCCGGAGGTATTTTAAGTAAATACATAGTATGCGTCCGCTGAAGGCGGGTTCTCTAAACCGGCACAAGGCCGCTGATTCTATACATACAAAGCAGGGAGAGACCGCTTTACGGGATTAGGTGATAGGAAGAAGAAGAAAGGGGGGAGAGGAAGGAAGAAAGAAAGAAAGGCTTGGACAAGGGAGTCCTCACCCCATCCCAAGGCCAATGAGAGCACGTCGACCAAGGGGACACTGCCTTGCCACCTCCCAGGTCTGGGATGAGGAACTATGTCTCTAAAGAGTGGGTTGATACACGCCTTCAGCACATCAAAAAATTTTATGTGCCTGCGGCTAATGTAGTTCGGTATAGACGGGAGTTTCAGCTCCTCATAGATTTTAGTACTACCCGCCCTTTGGAGCGACGTGCCTTTAACTATGCGCCTAAGGATGGAGTTCTGGAACTGCTGTAGACTTTTTAGTGTGGTTTTATAAACATGTTTAAGGAGCGGCGCACCATGGAACAGCGTTGGTCTAATAATTGATTTATAAATTTGGCATTTAAGCCGTAACAACAGTTGGGACGAAGTGAGGAGGTGGTAGAGCCTATTGGACTTTTGTCGGGCCAGTTTCATATAAATGGTACAGGTTTTTAATATATACAGGTTTCTGCTTACAAAATTTGTTGCTTAATTTAGCCAATCATCGAACAGCAAATTGGAAACCATTCCATCAAATAAGTTGGAAATCATTTTAAAAATAACAAATGGACTTAGCATGGATTATTGTAGCATGGATGCATATAAAAGGCAATGATCTCATTAACTAATTGTCCAAGACTCATCAAATATTTTATTAAATTACGAAGTGAAAAGTCTAAGACGAAAGAGAGAGAAAAAAGGAAGGTTTTCCATAGCCAAGATTTTTCACGTCATGTCTATATCGGGAGAGTAAATATTAAGAGTTTTAACTCCTTTTCGGGCCATGTTAGCGCACTATGACGAATCGCTTTGGCATCTCCTTACTCTTGACTTTATTCCAACATTGTGGCATCTCTCAAAGTAACTGTAGCTTTGTCTAGCCAACTAACAATAAATTTCTTCATACAATTTTTACGACACGCCATGAAATGTTTAAGGAATGGGGTCAACTCATTTTTTTTTGTTAAAACAACTGGGTGAATTTACTTGAAATATTTTCCTGTATTGAAATTTTTAAGTTTTAACAACGTATAGATCCCCAGTGAGTGACATTTTTATGTTTTGTGAAGAGAAATATTGAAAAAAAAATCAGTTATGTTCCTGATTAAAAAGAATCATTGTATAAAATCCTCTCTTAGTTTTACTGTTCAATATTAAAATTAAACCTAACTAGGGCCTACTGTTATGACCACTACTAGCCTGTTTTTTAACACGCTTTTTTAGCTTCGCCTGTATGTTTGTATGAAACGGAATCTTTGAACTCGATTTTCGGCCTCTTCAAAACAAAATTAAATTGAAACTTCTCCAAAAAGCTCCATTTTAAAGAACCAAATACATTACAATGGTGAAATATGTTTTTCTCATTATCCTGACCATGGTCTTGAGGATTAGCGATTTTTTATATTCGAAAACAGTATCAACATATCAGTAAAACAGTAAATAACAATTTGAACATTTTTTGTAAGCTGTTTCCATGAGTAACGAAGAAAAAAAATTTAATAGTTCAAAGTTATGGAAAATTGGCTCTCCTGAACAAATACAAAGATTAAAAAAATTGTGACAAAGTGTTCTTTACCCCCTGTGTACAGATTTGCAGATAACAGGATCAATTGAAGAGTTTCGTATATTTTGCAACAAAAAAAAAAATAATAATAGTTTTAAATAACACATATTTGTAGCTATAAGCCAGCTTTTTGTTCATCGCTCTTTTCTCATTTTAAACTTATTGAACATTGTTTTCTAATTTTTAGTTTTATTTTCTATTAAAGCTAAAAATGGTTTTTAGTTTTTTAAACTATTATTTATTTTGATTTAGCTTGAACCATAAAAGAACTTCAAAAAAGAAATGCGTTCAACATGTTGGTATACAAAAACACCAGGAGCTTTTCCAACAATAATTAAATCAGGCCTCTCTTTAACAAACAATAGTGAAAACATAAAACTTATATCCAGGCAACGCAGACATAAGATCTTGTTACAATAAAATAGAACATGAAAAAGTGTTACATACCAGACGTAACTCAAAAACGTCAATTTTGAAGGTACTTTTTTCTACCATTAGGGTAACATTTTTTATTTGAATTCTTTGCTTTATCTAGAATTAACTTCCTTCTTCCACAATTCCAATTCCGGTATTAACCAAGCCATGCAAACCAATGTTTTCGATATACTCAGACTTTTCGATATTTGAATCATTTATTCGTATTTTACTTGTCCCATTAGACCACTAATTGGTCGAGGACATAAATAGATGTGACCTTTAAAGAGAGAGGTCCTTATCCTAGATGTCACTTATGTGTTTATTCGTGGTTCGATTTTAGTGAAACGTTACAGTGTTTTCAACTTTTTTTTTTCTAAATCGCCACTTAAATTTAGTTATCAGGTTCAAGTTTAGTCCATTTGACTGCCATAAGCCCTAAGTTTGGCTCCATGCCAAGGATGACCTGCCAAATCCATTTTGGTGAACCAATATCGTTTACAATTTTTTGTACAGTCCAAATGAGAAATGACTCAGAAGAAAAGTATTTGACTCGAGAGTTTCTCATTTCAATGTAAGACTGAAAAATACTTTGTGCCTTTAATAATAGTCATCAGAATATAATGATTAATATTAACAAGATAAAGGAAGTGTATAAAGGTGCACCACTTAAACACAATGGTACAGCAGTATCATTTGCTTCCTAATAACTAAAATAAATGCATGTACAAACTAAAACCCATGAAGAGTTATGGGTACCACAAATAGTAAAGACTGTACTATTTCTAAATCAATGGTTGTACAAGGAAGTGATTTGGACGAGAACTCACTGACCCGCCAGGTATTTCCTCCCATTTATCGTAACCGCTTTTTAGAAGCTGAGTAAGCCCCAGGAGGGTCCTTAAATCTTAGAATATGAGATTGTTAACAGATTAAACAATTTATCAGCCATAGACGGATTCGAACCCGGGTGTATGGGTGTGCGTATAATTTTTCTTGAAACTGTTTGTAGTATGGCCGTCGACTATTGTTATTTTTAAGTCAGTGTCCAAAGTTTTGTTATTGAAATACGATGGTGCTTTATTTTTATTTTTGTGGTATTAAAGTACTTTTGATTTATAAGTTCGTAGTCATTGTCTGTGAGTGTTTAGCTAGCGAGCAATAAATTTGTAATGTGTAGATCCAAACTGGTTTTAGTAAGTAAGCGTACGTGTTTATTTTTTTCTTATTTCTAAAGAGAATATTTCTTATATCCGGATTATTTTCTGAAGAGAGAATACATTAAATTGAATATATCAGTGACTGGTGTTTCTACTAGAATATCAATTTAATGGAATGATGCAATAATGGTGATAGAAATCGATATAATTCTGAATTACTATTCACTCGATTAATTATTATCATTATTCTTGAAGTGAAAGCTTCTTTAGCCACGTTTAGCAACTTTTTTGAACTAGTTGAAAATTTCGTTATCTCTAAAAGATTTTATTTTGTCTGAGTTAAATGTCTTGTTTTATGAAATGGTTGAAAGTACAAATGAACTAAGTATTGTACAACTTAGCGATAATAATAATGAGAAAATTAAAATAAATCTCATTAACATCTATGTAAATACAAATACAAGGAATAAGTAATGTAACTATATACAGTAAAACCTCGAATTAACGGACACCCCTGGTGCAAATATTTTTGTCCGTTATTTAGAGGTGTCCTTTAAAGGGAGGTTTTATTTTTTTATAAATATGTATTTGTACAAATTAATTCTCTCTTATTCAATTTCCCATGTATTTAAAAGGTAAGTAGAATAAAAAAAAACATCGCACGGTTTTTGAGTGTTCCCGAAACTTGTGTCCTACCGATATCGAGTCTTTCGTCTAGCGCACGTACCCTTAACTTTTCAAGGTCATAAAAGTCGATTACATTTATTTTTTGTTCTAAAGTGAGTCTCTTACGTGAGGGAGACATTTTCAGCCGCCTGCCACGAAGGTTAGAACAGAACTAAATTTTAATAAAGCAAGTCCGAGAATAAAAAAAAGTATTTATGTGGAAAACCTTTACTCAAAAATAAATACTGTCCCTGTTTCCTTAAACCGGAAACAACTAATTGTTTCCGAGAAACGGGAAAGGGATAAAGTCATACTGTCCGTCTTTTAGAGTTTTTTTTAATCGATTTCTAACCAACACAGCCTGTCCGTGACCGTTAATGAGAGGTTTCGTTAAATAGAGGTTAAAATGCCTTAAAAATTGTAATAAAATGTTGGTGCAAAAAAAATTATGGTGATAGAAATCGATATAATTCTGAATTACTATTCACTCGATTAATTATTATCATTATTCTTGAAGTGAAAGCTTCTTTAGCCACGTTTAGCAACTTTTTTGAACTAGTTGAAAATTTCGTTATCTCTAAAAGATTTTATTTTGTCTGAGTTAAATGTCTTGTTTTATGAAATGGTTGAAAGTACAAATGAACTAAGTATTGTACAACTTAGCGATAATAATAATGAGAAAATTAAAATAAATCTCATTAACATCTATGTAAATACAAATACAAGGAATAAGTAATGTAACTATATACAGTAAAACCTCGAATTAACGGACACCCCTGGTGCAAATATTTTTGTCCGTTATTTAGAGGTGTCCTTTAAAGGGAGGTTTTATTTTTTTATAAATATGTATTTGTACAAATTAATTCTCTCTTATTCAATTTCCCATGTATTTAAAAGGTAAGTAGAATAAAAAAAAACATCGCACGGTTTTTGAATGTTCCCGAAACTTGTGTCCTACCGATATCGAGTCTTTCCGCTAGCGCACGTACCCTTAACTTTTCAAGGTCATAAAAGTCGATTACATTTATTTTTTGTTCTAAAGTGAGTCTCTTACGTGAGGGAGACATTTTCAGCCGCCTGCCACGAAGGTTAGAACAGAACTAAATTTTAATAAAGCAAGTCCGAGAATAAAAAAAAGTATTTATGTGGAAATGGGGTCCGGTAATGGGGAGTGACCGCTATTTAGGGGTGTCCGTTAGTAGAGCTTTTACTGTAGTAATTATTATTTCAATTAAATTATTTCTACTTTATATTGAGCTTGTGCATCCAATCATATTTTTTGATTAAAAAATAAACCACTTGAGGCGTGGAGATGCAAAAAGGGATAAATCCATATTTTATCATTTTTATATTTTTTCACAAATTTCACAACTCTATGCGGTGGTACATGGTTCACCTTCAATTATTCAAAACATGCCAAAGCCAATCTAATTTTTCGAAAAATAATTGTCTCAAATAAATAATCATTTTATTATAACCAGAATTATGCATATGTTTGTGTTTCCTGAAAATTTTTCAAATTGGGATTTATCCCTTTTAGCATCTCAACGTCTCACTTGTAAATGTGTATAATTATTGTTTGGAGTGTCAGTAATAATTTAGATTTACAAATTTGAAATTTAAACAATCCAGAATCTAATTTATTTATAAATTCAAAAAAAGGATCAAGTTATTCCAAGGCTTTGAGTTTTTCGTTTTAGCGGCAGTCCTCAAGACTAGATTTATACTTTTTTTATTTATTTCATTACTTTTAACCTCCCAAGTTCTATTTATAAATAATAACAATATGAAAAACATTATGAACTTTATATACAATGGTAACATCTCCTTGTGTAATTATTAAATTATGTTAATTAATTATATTGTATTAATTATTAAATTATTACTATTATTTAAATCTTTTAATTCATAATAGCAAACAATGTCCTCGAAAACGAATGAAATTCAGAAGTAGACAGCTGCCATTGGACAGTGTGAGGAACTATTCATAGAAACTAAATGCACGGCCAAGGTTTCAGTCCATTCAGGGTTGTTTTTTAAGAGTGTGAGCAGATTGAGGTATCATCAAAGAGGCAAAATTATATCGAGATATGTATTAACAAATAACATGTAAGAATTTAAAATCAGAAAAAATAACATATATAAAAAACAAATAATAATTGAAAAAAGTAATAGTTAAAAAACACGCTTTTGTAGCTAACCGTGCGTAGAAATATTAGTTTAAAAAAAACTAAACATCACGCATTTAAAGCGGCTGAACTATAAAGTAGAAAATAAATAATATAAAAACAATAAAAAAACAAGATTTCATAGAAATCAAAACCAAAAATTAAAAAATAATTTTCAATGACCTTAAAATAAGAATTAACAGTTATGAACAAAAAATTAATTTTATTGTGAAAAAGCGTGCTGTTCTTTGTTTAATCGTCATTATAAAAATATCTTAAAAAGCCCTCCTAGCTTTTTTATCGTTATATAATTTTTTCGTTCATAACTATAATCTTATTTTAAAATTATTGAAAATATTTTTCCACTTTTTAGTTATTATTTTAAAATATAACTATTTTTTTTTGCAAATATACGAAATTCCCCAGTTGCCCAACATCCCAACCATGAATGCCTCAATTCTTGGTACAAAACACAACCGTGTCTTCGGATATGAAAAATAGCTCATCCTGAAAATCTTGTCGGGATAATGATGAAAACTTATTAAATTATTTATTTCCATCTGTCCTTGAGAATAGTGCAAAGATTTAATTTAATTATTTGTTTCAAAGTGGCAAAAAATCAAATTTAAATATTCCCTTGCATACATTACATAAAGGCGAAACTTATGTAAAAAATATTGTTAAAAATATTATTGCAGTCGGTCTCATTTCTAAGAAAATGAATTTGTATGCTTACTGATAGTCTCCAAGCTTTTTTCAAAAACTTGTAGATTTATCTTGAATTAAAATAATATTATAAGGAAAATATATTTTCCGAAAAAAATATATATCTGTGCAGTGTACAAATATATGCAAACTAACTACAATATATTCCATGTTTCATAATTTTGTACATAGCTTGCATTTAAGTACACTTGTTAGTTTTATAGTTCGTTTAGTGATTTAATAAAAAATATATATTTTGTTAATATATTTTGGATTAATCCGTTGTCCAAAATGTCTACTGGGTACTAATGTCGTGTTTAAATATAACTGACTTTCGTAACCATCTAGTAACAAATTATTGCAAAAGATTGTTTTGTTTCAAAGTATTTCGATACCTCGTTTACTATTTTTAACTTTTATTTATTATTATTTTTTTATTTTCATTTTAACGTTGAAGCCACTGGATTAAATATTAGTAAATATTTTATTAATGTGATGAAAATCTTTTTCCAGTCAAATCTCCTTTATTTAAAAAAAACGTTTCGATTATCTATAGAGTCATTTTCAATTTTTTGCATAAGTATACTTCATTACATTAGTGTGTCCTGAAAGACTGACAATAAGTATAGATACCTCAATATAGTTGTCCATAAATATTTTAAATAGTATCGAGGTATAAATAAAATATATTATTACAGTCCAAAGTCTAATTCATAAGATTAGAGATTGACCATGGAGAATATTGAAACTCCAAGTAGGAAAATTTTTAAAATATTTATGGACTATATTGAGGTATCTATACTTATTTTCAGTCTTTCAGGACATATTTTTATAACTTATGTATTTATTGTATTGTTTATTATTTTATATTGTTCTCGTTATTAATTACAGATTTAATAGAATGATAATTCAAATTAATTGACTTGTAAGTAGTAGAAGTATTCTTTTGCAAAAAATTGAAAATGACTCTATAGATAGCCGAAACGTTTTTTTTAAAATAAAGGAGATTTGAGTGGAAAAAGGTTTTTATCACATTAATAAAATATTTATTATGCAAACTTTATCTTTGAAAAAACCAGCTTCCAGTCAATTAATTTTATTCTTTCATAAACAAGACGTTTCGGCACTTAAATGTCATTTTCAATATTAAAATACATCAACTTCCTAAACATAACTTTTAAAAAAGTTATAAGTCGGTAAAAAAACAACAATCATAAATAATTTATACAATCAAAAAACAAAACCAAAAAACTTGTCCCAAAACAAAGCATAGATACCTCAATAAAGAATACATAGTAATATTTAAAAATTATTTTTCTCATTTTCCTGGGGATTCACTATCCTCCCATGGTCAATTGTCTACTAATGGCTTAAACTTTGATCTGTAAGGTAATATGAGTTTAATATGATTATATGATTTATACCTTACTCCTATTCAAAATCTTTATGTATTAAATTATTTTTAAAAATTGTTTATTATTTTAAAACAACAACAAAATTTAAAATACATAATTCTTAAATTAATTTATTTTAGATTTAAACTGTTTAATAACAATATGAAATTTACAAATATTGAATGGAAACAGTCAAAAGTCAAATGAAATATATTGGTAGGTTATTGGATCAGGTTGTAAGTATTCATTACTGGCCTTGCTTTGAAGTTAAAAATCCTATTATATATTATTGCTTTTTTAATTTTAAAACAACGGATGAATATAGTTTGCTTATTTCGGTTAGGAAATTCATATTTCATTAGGAAATTCATTCATTTTTCGATAGGAAAATGAGAAAAATAATTTTTAAACATTACCATGTACCTTTATGAGGTATCTATGCTTGGTTTTGCTAGCTTGTTTGGGACAAGTTTTTTTGTTTTTGTTTTTGGATTGTATAACTTATTTATGATTTTTGTTTTTTTACAGGATTTTGACTTATAACTTTTTTAAAAGTTATGTTTAGGAAGGTGATGTATTTTAATATTGAAAATGGCATTTAAGTGCCGAAACGTCTTGTTTATGAAAGAATAAAATAAATTGACTGGAAGCTGTTTTTTTCAAAGATAAAATTTACATAGAAATAGAGTCCAGTATATTAGATAAGAATTAAAATGAATAATTATTATTTTTTTGAAATAGAAAAATGTAATTCACCAAAACTAACATTCTTAATCGGAGCATTTCAAAAATAATAAATCTCTAATCTGCCAACTTAAACATTAGTCATTTTAAAGTAACGATATTGATATTGATACGAGTAAATTAATCATATAAATCATAAAAATACTCCTTAGTATCATATTTTATCTATTAACTAATCTATTATTTTGTACTTATGTTTTACTTTAAAATATTCTCTATTTTTTAAGGATTTCACAGTTATTTAGTTACATTATTTATCCTATTTTTTCCATACAAAAATAAACTGTTTATATAAAATAAAATTTTGTTTTTCTCTAATTATGAAATTGATACCTTTACGGTGTTAATACACCAATGTTTCTTACAAATTGATAAAAAAAAATGTTAACCAATAGACTAAATCTCCAGAATGGAAAGTAAAATTCATGTATTTATTTAAAAATGAAATACTTAAAATGAATGCAACATGCAATCAAAAAGATAATAATAATTTTGCTACCGCACTATTTAATATATCTACAATCGAATGAAATAATTAACTTAAATGATCATCTAAAATATTGCACAATGATAAATTGAAATTATCATTGCAAAAGTTGTAACCAATAAATAAATAAAGGAAAAGAAGCACAATTCATGAGTACTTATTGGTGCTTGTTTAAACTAACAATAACCCTTGATTATATGTATAATGTGTTTTTCGAAAAAAAAAAAATATTCCGTATTACCTTTAACTTGATCACTTCAAATCCAATCCAATTGAATCCAATAATGACAACATATTATCAGAAAATTTTGAACATAAGGTTTATCTCGGAGGAACTTCTGACGCAAAGGATTCATTTTGAGAAGGCATCATTCACTTGGCACATGATTCTTCAGTTACAATAGACAAGGATAAAAATACATTTTTGTGAGGTCTAAAGTAAGCATAAACAAGTAGTCCGGGTATCAAGGTTGCCAAAATGTCGAACCATCATCGCTTTAGGAGTCAATAATTTCTTTCGATTTCGACAAAAAAAGGTAAATGCTTTACTTGTTAAGTATTTTAGATAATATTTAACAAGGTAAATATTCTTCTTGTTAATTAATATAGATAAATATTTTGAAAATTCTATTAGACGGTGGTCTCAAGAACTTTAAATCTCATGATTTCTACCAGATTCTTGAAATTAAACGTTATAGACTGCTAATTGTATATCTTACTGCCAATTTTTTTGTATCACAAAAGAGAAAAACAATGATATTTACTCTTCTATTTTTTATTTACTTTTTAAAATAAAATATAACTTATTTTGAATTATAGTTATTCAAAATAAGTCATAGTTCATAATGTTTTTCTCTTCGGTCTTTCTTGAAAGTCCTGAGCATTCTCAACTTCTTTCCCGAATGAAGAACGTCCTTCAATGTCATCATAAGAGGTCTCTAACTCTCCAATGTCTTTTTTAGTATCCTTGATTTGATTATTTGTTTAACATCACTTTATGCTGCTATGGCTGATCGGATAATGCTACAGTAGTCCTTGATTTTGCCTATAAAGGTATACTTAGGATTGGGTTCTTTAACGAGTTTCTGATGTCGTACATGCTCCGAACCTCCATTTTACCATAACAAAGGAATTTTGGCAATTATTCCGCAAATTGTCGCTTCTGGTTAATTTACAAGAAATTTTAACTTTTCCTTCGTTTCCCTTTTAATATATGTTGTGTATGATATGTTATAATATTGAAATGGTCGAGACCGCATAGGAGGCTGTGGGAAAACCTCAGCGGTAACCTTCCAGTATGATCGATTTGTGTAACAATTTTTTTTTTTTTTTTTTTTTTTTTTTTTTTATTTCTTAACCCCTTTGGTTGTTATAAATATTTGAAAAAAAAACATATTAAAAATTACTAATGATAGATTGTATCTCTTCTACTGCACCAGCTGCATTTTAAGAGAGGATTGTCTGAAGGATTTTCTGAACATTAATTAAATGGAAGGAGTGGGGGATCCAGTGATGGGGCTCACTAGTTCTGTCTGATTGGAGTTTGTTAGTAGTTTACTCAGTCCATGTTGAGTGTCTGTACGTGTGTTTGCCAGCGCTGAGGTCGGCCTGTCGGTGTAAGTGCGTTGAATAGTGGGTTCGTGCAGTGTTGGAGGCTATCAAAAAATTTGATATACCTCCGTGTGATGAAGTCCGTTACCGTCGGGAGTCCGAGAGTCTCGTGTATTATGTCTGATTTCGTCCTTTGTAGGGAAGTGTGCCTTACTATACGCCTCAGCATACGGTTTTGAAATTGTTGGAGCCTTTTTGAAGTTGTTGGCGAAATGTTATTCAACATAGGCGCCCCATAAAGGAGTGCTGGTCTAATAACTGCCTTATAGATCATTACTTTGAGGCAGAATGATAAGTTCGGTGAGGTTAAAAGATGATTTAGCCTGTAAGATTTGCTTCTCACCGACCTGATCTTCTTATTGCAATGTTGGGATAACTTCAAGTGCCGGTCAAGTGTGTAACAATGTGAATCATGTTTGTTTATATTGTTGTTTGTATTTGTTTTAATGTGAGAATATATATTATAAAGCATTTCTAAATCGTGTTTATTTTGTTCCTTGAAGGACTACCTGAGTACAAATATAATAATATGTATACCAAAAATACAAGTTATCGTGAGCTTCAGTTTGGAAAAGAAAATGTAATCAAGAGAAATGTCTATACTTCGGTAATCATTTCATCTGGAATTGAGCTTTTCAACAAACATATATTATCTACACTTCGAAATGCTAGTAGAAAATTTTATTTCTAGATGAAATGATACCGAAATCTGCTCATTACCATCAATTACACCCTCTTTTCCATAATATAAATAAATTGGATTTTTGGAAACTATTAAAAATTAAACGAATAAACAGTTAAATCTTGTAACTAAACTCAAAGCGACAACCTGTGGAACAGATACCGGAAGATAGGAACCCGCGAACTTGGGAAAAGAATGTTGTTATGCTGACAACTAAATAGACAAGCCACAGGTTACCTTTTTATTCTTCTAAATCGTGTCCTGGCCATTAAAGAATTCTAAAATAAATGAATACTCTTTTGGTACTTCTTCTTAGGTTTTTAGCCTTTAAAGGTATTCATAGAACTGGATTCTTCGTTTGCTTATTGTGTCTGTGAGTTTTATATTTGCGTTTCAAGTTCCCGGTTGTGGCGTTGTCTAAACTGGTCGTATTATATAATCTTTCTCTAACTTTTTCTCATATCTTTCTCTCCGTGATTTCTATAACGTGCATCAATACTTTTTTTTCAGGATCAAGTATTCTGCCAAATACAGTGGGCAAATTACTATTGATTAGGGCTTAAGTTTAGCGTTAATTGGTATTGATTTTTTATTGTGAATACCTTTGGTTAAGTGTTGCTTTCATCTTGTTAACTCTTGATTTAATGGCTTCCTTTTCTGATATATTTTTTTCTATCACTTCTCATAAATATTTGAACTGTTCAGATTGAATTTGACCATATAAAATTTTTAGTTTCTTATGCCATATCTTAATGTTTTCCATGTACTTAGTTTACTTAAAAGAGATTTTCAATCTCACCTGTTCGGCCTGTTCTTACTATACTATACTGTCTTAATAATAATAATAATCTAGTAATAATGATAAAAATAAAAGCAAAGTTCATTAACATCCAAATAAATACAAATACAAGGTATAAAAATTATAACTATACTCCAATTATTATTTCAATTAAATTATTGATATTTTGTACAGACCTTGTGCACCCCAGGATGTGTTTTTATTAATAAATGAACCACTTTATGTAATGTTAATAATTTACAGTGATTTATACGCACATTTGACTTTTGATTGAACAATCCATATTTTTTCATTCGATGTCTACTAAAGAAGAAAAAAAAACAAATATTATTTGTTTTTGTTTTTTGGACGGCTATTATATTCTCTTTACCTAAGTAAACAACAATTCTCAACTTAAACTGTATAAAATGTTTACAGGTCGGTTTTCGGGTCTTGTACAATCTAAAATGCCGACATCGATTTTTAAAAGGAATTAGTAATAGTTAACAAATAGTTGGGTATATATTACAAAAAGGAATAATTTTTTGGTCATATCGGTCATATTGGTCATATAGGTTTTTTTACCACACCGTTTCATTGAGTAGTAGGTTATACTGTATATAGTTTGATAGCAGCTTTTAGTTAACATGTGTTCTTTATTTTAATTGATCTTGTCTTTAGTATTTGTAATTATGTGGTGTATTTTAACAAATTTATTTATGACGATGCATCTCAATTAATATAACATATCCATATCCATATCGATATATTGCTTTATGAACTTAAGTATTGATTTATTAAAACATCGCATAGGTTTATCATTCTTATGAATATGAATATGTACCATTTCCCTCGTTGCTGGTGTTTTAAAAATTCTGGACGAAGTATTTAGATTTTATTTTAAACTTATGGCACACACTCAGCGAACAAAACTTCACAGACGCAACCTTTTTAGCATAAGTACATAACAATGGAATTAGAAATAGTCAAAATCATTTTCTATTTTTTGACTATTACACGGTGGTGCCTGAGTACGTTCGCATGGTTACGAATATTTAATTATCTTATTTAGGCCTGTATATTCCTTCAGATCACTTTGGAATGATCGCACATTAAGGCAAACCATTAAGCCTAATAGATGTTCAAGTTTTTTCATTTACAGAATGTCTCCTTTCATATTTTTCGGGCTTTTTTGGTATAAGCATTTTAGGTTAGAAGAAGACTGATGATAACAAACATAATTTACAGTAATTAAAGATGAGATAGTAAATAATATATTTTTTTTGGCAAAACTTATTTTGATAAAAAGACTACTGCACTTAGGAAAAATAGTCACACAACAACTGATAACCAGAACTCGCAAATGATTCTATTATTCATTTATGACCTGATACAATAGTTAACACATGTAATAAATTGCTATATATGAGCATAATTAGGTAGTTTGTAAATTTGGAAATGGACCCTCGTGAATAAGTATGTTAACTGAAAATATTCTTCTATGTAGGTAGAGAACGTGTATCCAGGTAAATACCCCTTAATTCATTATATATTAAGCATTCGTTATTAAACTATATATACGAGCCGGTTATAGTCAAAGAACAATAATTTTATGCAAAATAATTTATTTGTGAAGGCATCATTATTTCATTTTCTAAAAAGAATGATTAATATAATACCTTCAAATTATTATCATTTCCTCTGACAATACATACAACATAAAATATATCTGCACCCTCGGTAAATAAGTGATTAAGTCGGATATTGTCCAAAACTAGTTATTTGCTCCGAGGATAGCGGAATCGAGTCATTCTCGTAGTGCAGAAGTAAGTATTTAAGTCATGCCTTGCCTTAAAATGTAGTTATTGCTTATATTAAAACTCCATTGCAAAACAGAAGTTGCGAGAATGATACGATTCCGCTTCCTCAGTACAATTAACTCGATTAGGGACATAATTCGACTTAACCACATATTCACGGGGGGCTGCTTATACATAATCACAGATAATAGTGATTATAAACAGTGTATGATGTGTTATAATATAGTCTTTGATAATGGGCATGTGTAGGAAACATTTGACGAAATAAATGGTAATCAAAGTTTGAAAATTTTAATTATTCTTCCAAAGAATTTCAATACAATTTGTCATTTAGCAATGTATAAAAAAATGTTAGCCAATACCATAGTTTATAATTTATAAGTATACCTATAAACTGAATTTTTTTAAATGTTTTGACAGATTCCTGGTTTTGATGAAACGATTTTTTTTTTAAAGCATTTCAAGTGTATGTTTATATAAACAATAGATGGCGTATTGATTGTTTTAATTATTTAAAAATCACATTTAAAAAAATATATATTATGTAAAAAACAAGAAATATGTTTAAAAGAATATCGTCCTCACTGAACTAGATTTTTGCTATTTTCATCCTGACCTGCTCGTATTCTGGTATGCAAATTGTTTTTTATCAATAGCTATCTTTTAATAATTAGTTAATGAATAAAATTATTTAATTTTAATAACTTTCAAGAACGTTAAGGTTTCGTTTATCAATAACCAAAACTACCTTTATTCAACTAAAATGGGAATCAGGAGAAGCCTTCGCCTTCAAAGAAGGAATGGAGGGATTAAAAAGAACAAGAAGCATCCAGTTAAAAAAAATAAGTTGCCAAGGAAACGCGAGGTATGATTGTTCTTATTAATTTATAGTTTTCTCATTAAGAAATCTAATCATTGTTATTTTAAGTTTCATAGTGTGAATTCAATAATAGTTTTCAGATTGAGGTGAAAAGTGAATTCATAATGGTTATTTCATTTTATCTTTAATGAATACCTGACACCGTACATTCTCGAGAATCTATTTTACGTATCGTCCGAAGGATATAACCTAGAACACTTACTTCCAAATTGACTCAAAAGTTACTTCATTCAGTAGAAATAAAATAAACACAACTAACTTTAGCCTTGAGCTAAACCAATAATTAAACTAGCCATGAACTTACAATGTAAGTCGGTTTTAAAATTTCACATTCCAAAAGTTGAGTATATGCAAACCAACAATCATACATACTTATGGTTTTTCATGTAATATATAGGTCCTAAATTCCTTGGAAACAAAATTTTGCTGATAATATAAAAAATAAGTTCTCTTTTAGTAGGTACTGCAACCTTGTTGGTCTATTTTGCGCCAAAAAAAGATTACTTACAAAATTCAGTAATTCAATCAGTGTTTCTAACAATCCAGTTAAAATGTAGGTGTTATCAAAACAGTATAATATTGAAATTGTTGTTTAACAAAGGCATAATTTAAAATTAGTGCATTTGCAACGTTAAATAATAACCTGTACAGAACTTGATTTAAAAAACAAATAAATAAATTACGCATATGTCATACTCTTCTTACTTATGTGGCCAAATAAAATTTAAACCCCTTCTACACAGCGGGACCGACCTTGATCGGGTTAATGTAAAAATAGACAGTGTTGAAGTCTGTTGACCGACCAATATCTGGCCGGTCCCGACCGTCTGGAACACTGTCGGCCGACCAAAGTGTTTCGATTAAGATAGTTGGAGCAAGCTGGACCAAATTCTTAAAAAACTTATTGGAATATTGTAAACAATTATTCAAACCAAGAAATCTAATATTTGCTTATGCCTGGCGCACTTCATCTCGTCAGTAATAGAGTCCGAAGTAATGAATCCATAGAAATATAGAAGTATTCAAAGCTTCATTTCAACCGCACAAAATTGCAATGTTACTAATTTTATATGAATAAATTGTTGAATTAGATAAGATATGTCCTCTTAGGTGTTATTTTTTTCCAATTAAAAAAAATCTTTTGATAATCAAAGTGTAAAAATTTTTTTAAGAAAGCAATTGAAATGATGTAACTGCACTGAATCTGAGATCTTTATAACTTCTTCCCTTAATGTTAGAAATCTTAATGTTGCAATTAACTGTTCTTCAGCAGACACAGCCTGACGCATAACTGTATTTTTCTTTGTAATCATTGGACGCACCATTTTAAGTAATTCATTAAAAGTGTTTTGATTCATTCTTAAAAAATTCAGAAAGTCATCAGAATCGAGAATCCGTAAAATATTAAGGTGGTTCAAAGTAATTCGCTCTTTGAGCCACTGTTTCATCCGTTTTCTTTTTTTTTTCTTTGTTTTTTTATCACTCAAGCAAAAAAAGTTGTTGCCAAACCTATCTTCTGTTGCTTTGAAAGGCAAGGAGCCATCGCGAATATCGGAGAAGAGCTGACAAGTTGAGTCAACCACCGACCGTGAAGAGAATTGAAAATTGGTGAATACAAAAATTGGTCGGCCAAGGTCACGATGGTCGGCGGTCGGTCCCGACCTTGTAGAAGGCCTTTAACTTTAAGCTTTGAAGATTTGAAAACTGTCCTTATAGGTAAAGATCCGTGGTGGTTAAAGAGTATAGTGTCAAGTTGGCCCAATTTTCTTTGATTGATTGTGACGTTGACATGGAAAAAGTAATAATTCCTGAAAATATAATTTTACAAGAGAAGCGAAAAACTTTTTTTACGATTATTAATCTGCAGGACGTTCTAATAACATTCTAATTTATAATTTGTATCTTTTTGAGTGTTTGTTCATTTTTATTCTCCTCATTTAAATGGACGATGCTTAGCCTTAAGAACAGCATTAACTTGTTCATAATCGCGAGAGGGAAAGGAATTAGTTTTCCGTTCAATTAAATATATAAATTAATAATTTAAGGAAAATCTTTTGAGTTTTAGAACAAAATTAATACTTAGCATTGCCTTTGATTTATTTTCAATTCCCTTTAAAACAATCATTTTCATTTTAGGTAAAAGTTAAAATTAATCCGAAACCGATTTATGACGTAACACCAAGAAGGAGTTTGAGAATAAAAACAAGAAATTCTTCCTGTACTCTTGACGAGATCCAATCAGTAAACGATCAGTTGAAGGGCGAAATTGTTGACGACTACAAAATCGAACCGTGCAAGGTAAAATTGGAGCAAATAGATATGCTCATAGAAAAGTTGAATATAGGCAGTCCAGTAAATGATCAAGAAAACCAAAAACCATTTGTAGATGAAGTGATAAAACATACGCTTGAGAAACCTACGGAAAATGAACAATATAAAAAATACAATGTTATTGAAAATTCAAAAGAAAATGATGGGTTGAGTGCAGAAACGAACCAAACATGTCCCGATGAAGAATCTAGTATGTGAAAATAATTTATAAATAGCTATAACTGAAAAAAAAAATTGTTGTAAGTAGTTTGTTTTTAGATGCTACTGAGATCGCTAGCAACGAGACGGAAGAAGAAAAGTTAAAGGAACAAAAAGACAATTTAGAAGAAAAGAAAGAAACAGAGAAACAAATTATGGTGAAAAATGGCTATATATTGTATATTCAATATCACCTATATAGAATAGAATATTTTATGTTTAAAAAATAGTCTATAACTACATAACTGTTAGACTTCTCTAGAATACTGTTATACTACAATGTAAAACGCATTGTACTTCTATGTTCGATAAATCAATGTGTCAACAAATAATAATGCTTGTGCAAAGCATTAATGAATGTTTTTAACAAAAATCAATTCATAGCTGGAAGCATCAAAGTCCCTGTTTTCATAAACCGTAACAAAAAAAACCTACCACTACAAAATGCTACAACGCATGAAGAGCCTTGGTACATGGTACATGGTACATGGTAGAAAGACTTTACTGTCTCAAGGAAATCGGTTGTGCAGCGAGGTAATTAGTCCGAGACTACAATCTACCACCAGGTTTTCCCCTATTGCAGGTACCCACTATATAGAGGCTGGGTAGCCCGCGGAGGGTCTGTAGGTCCCTTAGGTTCCAACTCAGGCTGTTAACAGCTTGTATAATACACTAATAATGCCATAAATATCCGTATAACTCCATTTTGTCTTCCAGATCGGTATGATTTTCGAACTATTAATCCGTTGTTTTAGCACGGTCCAATGAGTGTCAAAGTTTGATCCAACATTCAGTATGGCACATTCTGGATGAAATGATCACTTTTTGATTTGAAATATAATTCTGAATCTTATTTGTTAAGCTAAATAGTCGTCGTTTATTTTGTATAAAATTCGAACACTTTGATATGATCTCCAAAGCACTCTGTACGGCTTGAGGTGCTTAGATCTCGTGGGTTCACAATTGTATACTCGTCAGTAGTAAATGACAACCTTTAGGCAGTCATCTGCTTTTGTGAGAAAACAGCGAAAAGCAAACTTGCCGTCCATACATACCATTACCGGTACTTGTAACACTTATAGACAATCTGTAAGGTTATGGCAAAACACTGGGATTCAATGAAATCCAACTGAGATACTTTGGAAACATTCATAAATAGTGAAGTTATGTGTAGAGAAATATTCGTACAAATTTGGTATAGCGCTTGGAATATCATCATCATCAATATAAGAAAAAGGTAACACTAAACTTATATAACATACTAATTATAAAATAATGTAGTTATAAAAATAAGAATGGCAAATGGGCAACAAATTTTTATTTACGTTAGCAAGGTTAACCTACAAATAATTGTAGAGATGGTTTTTAGGTATATTGATAAGTTTCCAAAAAAAAGAAAAGCATTCTATATTTTAAGAGAATGATGTATTAAAAGTATATGTTAACAGAATAGGGAACTTAAGAAAGTACATAGAGTTTTAAGTTTAAGTGTTACAACTGAACGAGGGGAGTTATAAGTATCAATTTCTTATTACCAAGTGTAGATATTATGAGGCTTTGAGGATCAAAAGCGGATAGCTCCGGAATTTCAATAATTGATTTTTTTCACATTGTTAGCTAATTTAGTCGAGCAATTTTGTATAAAACGACATTAGGTCATCTTATTTTTCATGTTTTCAGTCTGTTTCTGAACCTGAAGTTTCGCGAGCATGTATTATTGCTTGACCAAACTACGGAAAAATGTGAAAAAGGAAATTTTGGAATAATCCGTTGTTGATCCTGAACGCCCATATATTACATCAATGACAATATAGTAGTATTTATTTATTTAAACAACCTTCCTTGCCTTATGGTAACACGGGTTTTGACAATATTAATTATCACACAATAATTGTATTGTCTATAAACTTTTCGCTCTAATTTTCTATGTCTCCTACCAGCCATTTCCATGGGTTCTCCTTCCACATTGTGAAGAGTTTTATTCCCAATCCCACTTTCCACTTCCAGTACGGTAATTTTCTCGAGTCATTAACTGAGGGAATTCATTCTCGTAGAGGACGTTAAGTCCGGTTCCCCTCATTAATTTGGATCTTAGTGACTCAACGGCGGTGCAACTTATGACAATGTGCTCAGCAGACTCCGGAAAGCCCCAGCTAGGGCATAAAGGGTCAATATCCCTTCCATATTAATGAAGTTTAGCCCGAAAGCCTCCATGTCCTGTGAGGAATTGCGAAATCCAGTAGTCCGGGAGAACTACAATAAATAAATAAAAACTAAACACAGCAATTTATTTTGATAATATAGTAATAAAATTGTGTTTAGTTTTATGACACTATAATTACCCATGCTCATTGGCGGAAACTTATTGTACTTAACTATCTACATCCCCCATGAATAAGTGGTCGAAAACACTTACATTAAGTTTTAGTTTAATATAATTGTTTGGCAATCAACTATGGGTTTCCATTATGCTTTTATTGTCTTTAGAGCATGAATCTACTCCATAATTTTACGAGTATAGATAATACTCCATAAATTTTTGTTTCTCGCTATGTACGTAGATTATTATCTACAGCCCCGGCGTATAATTGGCTAAGTCGAATTTTCACTAAAGTTTCTTGAACTTAGTGAAGCAGAATCGTGTTATTTTCTTGGTGAATAAGGGGCTAAGTCAGGCATTGGCTTGAAATTAGTTATTGCTTGTATTAAAACCCCAATCCAAACCAAAAAGTACAAGAATGATAAAATTCCACTTTCCTCAATAATATTAACTCACTCTCTACGAAATTGCACTTAACCATATATTCTCCGGGGCTGCAGATATATCGTTTATAAATCATCCAATATCTACATACTATTGATTTTTAATGACATAGTTTGACTACAAAAAAATTATCTTTTGATTCTTTTAGTATGGCTTTACTTATAATGGAATAAATTAATAAAGGGCCATCCAAGAGTTGACTTTTCAATCAATTACCGTAATAAAACGTTTATATTTGATGAAATTAATCAATTGTCATAATGAAAGTCATAATCCTTCATTTTGATTCTTACACTGGACTGTAATACTATGTAATTATTATAAAACCAATTTAAAACTTAAAATTTAAACTATGTAATTATTATAAAAACCAGCTTCCAGTCAATTCAATTTATTCTTTCAAACAATGACGTTTCGACTCTTAAATGTCATTTTCAATATTTTACAAAACATCAACATCCTAATATAACTTTAAAAAAGTTACAAGTCAAAACTCTGCAAAAAAAAACAAAATCACAAATCAAAAAACAAACAAAAAGACTTGTCATTGTTTGAAAGAACAAATTGAATTGACTGGACACTGTTTTTTTCCAAAGCTAATAATTACAGTCATAATCATTTTAAAATCTAAAATAATGAAGCCAATTGCATAAAAGATAAAAGGCATAAGGATGTAAGCTTGATAACAAAATATTGATAAGATCTCAGAAAAAAAAAATGTACCTAACTCTAGAGACACTTCTTGTGCATGTCAGTATCTTTCGAAGTTGGGGATCTCATAGCGAAGGTTTAACGGTTCTCTGCCACATGCTAACATTATTGCAATTGTTAAATTTATTATTATTCTGTACATATATTCTGCAATATAAACAGATATCTTACTAAATATTTTAATAGCAAGCCTGCAGATATTGATTAAAGTTAAATTTAAAAACATCCGATGTACCAAATAATATAATCCAGAAAAAGAATATTGAAAATCACCTGTGTCCAAAAAAGTCTTGTAGTTCAGCATTTTGATACGGTCACACATTGATGTCTTCTTCTCCTTTATTGTGGGAAATCAATAGTAAAATTTCTCAAAGACTGGTTCCATCCGATTCTGGTTCATTGAATCTGTAGCCTGTGAGTAAGAGGAGGTGGTCTATCCAATGATAAATTTATGAAGGTGAACGTTTTTCACCTGATCTAGGAATCCGCAGGTAAGATATACTTAATGTCCTTCAATATGCTTAATGGAGGAAAATTTTAAATGATACATTTCACGGATTTTAAGCAGCATAATAAATCTAGTTTCTTCTTCTTCCTCTTAAGTCATTTCTAGTGTCGAGAATTCTCGAAAAATAGCACCTGTTTCTCTCGGTCCTGATATTACTGTTTGATCTGCTGGAGGGCGTTGCCTCTTTTACCTCTAATCCTCAGGATATTCTCCTAGTAGGAAATTCTGGGACGTACTCGCGGTCTTTCCCAAAATGGGTGGAGCTTGAAGAACTTTTTGGTTATCTTTCATCCTAAACGACACAAGTGTCCAAACCACTTAAGCTGTCAGGATTGCAGTGTGATCTTAGTTCTGTCACCTTAAACTATTCTCTCATTCATCCATATCCATCCATCAAGATGCAATCTCTTCTTGTCTTCCCAGCCAATCTCCTCTGAAACTTCATTTCTGCAAGAGTAATGCAGAAATGAAGAGTATAATTATCAAGTATGTAACAGAACCGTGGCGGGACTGGCCGTAAATAAGTTTAATTAAATCATTTAGTCGAGCGATCGTGGAGCGGAGACCGTCAAGGATGCTGAGGTTGCGTCTAGACGATGGCCAGCGTGGGAGAGGGAGATCGCGATCGCGGAGAAGTGAGTCAGTCGGTCCCGTGTGCAAAAAGGTGTAACGTCGCAGTGTCAGAGGTTGGAGACAATTGGTGTTGGTTACTGCGGAACCGATCAGATGGGAGGATCGCCACACGTTATACAAGGTACATGTGAACAATTTAATTTCTGGGGATAGACTCATTGATTACCGTGGAGTACCAGGCTATAATTTTTGTTCTGAGACTTATAATATTCCCTTATTGTTTTTTTTATTTTCTTGTCCTAGCAAATAAGTGGGGGAACTGGTTGTACCAGTAGTGTAGTAATTACAGAATTTTTAACCATTCTAATATTTTCAACAGTTTGGTTTTATTATTAAGTTATCAAACATTTTTCTTTTATATTTGTCAATAATTTGGTTTTATTATTAAATAACAATAAATATAGTCATTTTATTTATATTGCTTAGTTCTTAGTAAGAGTAAGTTCTCCTAATTTTCTTTATTCTTCTTATGTGTTACTATTCTTTCCTTCCTTTCACAACCCCATTCCCTTCCAGATAAGCCGGGGGTGCTACAGTGGTGTCAGGTGTGGGGTGGTTGCAAAAATACCACAAACTAAATTCACGTTTTTAAAATGACGGCTGAGAGTCAATTAAGGGCTAAATTGGATGAGGTGTTAAAACTAAACGAGGAGTTTCAAAAGCGGGAGGGGGAACTCAAGCAGCAGATTGTAGAGCTAGAGACAAATCAACCAGATGCTAAACTGGTTGTTAAACCACCTCGCAGAGATCTATCGTTACAGTCACTAGTGAAGCCATGGGGAGGGGAAGCGACTGCGCGGCCAGTGGAGGAGTTTTTGGACTACCTGGAGGAGGTAGCGGCTTGTGGGGCTTGGGATGACGGAGATAGAGTGAGGATATGTCGGTTAAAACTTCAGGGACAAGCGGCGACGTTCGTAAGGGGCGCTGAAGAGCTTAGGGGTGAGGTTACGTTCCAGCGACTTTCGGAGGTATTGAAGGAGCGGTTTGGCGATCCAAACACCTTCGAATATTACGGCAGAGTGCTGCAGGACATGAGCCAACAGTCTAAGGAGAAGATACAAGAGTTTGCCGACCGATGTATTACGGTGGGTGGAAAGATGGCCAGGCCAACCTTAGCCGGAGACGAGGGAACGTGGTGGGCGAGGGAGGTAGAAAGGAAGGTGTTAGAGGCGTTCACTAGGGGTTTGACTGGGGAGGTAGGTAAGCAAGTATTGTTCGGCCGCCCACAGACCTTAAGGGAAGCCCAGAAAATGGCGTTGGAGCTGGAACAGGCCCTACAGGAGCATCAACGGGGAAAAAACATATATGTAGTAAGAGAACCACAGGTAGAGCCGATGACGGGCGCACAAGAGGTGCAACCACCCGTATGTGTTTGCGCAAACTACCGGCAGCCCGGAAGGAACGAGGGGCGGGTAAACGCTCGGCCACCACTTTCGGAGGTCCAATGTTTTAACTGTGCTAAGAGGGGGCATTTGTCGAGAAATTGCCCTAACAGAGTTGGCCAGACCCCACAGCGAACCAGGAGACGACCAGACTACCCTGGAGCTTGTTTCAGATGTGGAAGAATAGGACACTTCGCTTCCCATTGTACCACCGCCGCTCAAAATGGGAGTGACCCAAAAGCCTAAGGCCGCCCTTTTGCCCCGAAGGGAGGCCCCAGGAGAACAAAAGGGGTAAGCTTGGTTTAATTCCCTGTATATCTGGCCAGGAGAACGACGGGTTAAGTCTTGAGGTTGTGATAGCCGGGCAAAAGAAAATTCTGCTGGTGGATACGGGGGCTCAGATCTCCTTGTTAAGGGAACCGGTCCAAGGTCATAAGGTGAGATGGTCAAACCTGAAGGCCAGGGGAGTAACGGGAAGGGCCCTGCGTATAAGAGGGGAACAGGAGGTTGAATGCCAAATAAAAGGGAGAAAAGTAAGCCATCGGTTTACAGTCGCGGACATTGAAATGGCGTACGACGGGATATTGGGGCTGGACCTTATGAAGAAGGTCGATATAGAAATTCACGCTCGGTCTAACACTGTACTGGTTAGAGGGGTGACGGCTGAGGCAGTCAAGCGTCAGACAGGGAAGAAGTGTCATCGGGGGAAGCCAAGTCCTAGTGAGTCAGAACCGCTTCAGAAGCCACAGCAGGAATACACTGTACGGGCCGTTGCGAGGTCTATAATCCCAAAGTACGCTGAAGCCATAATAGCTGGGGAGCTGGCAATGATGGACGGCAAAGTGGTCATGGTAGAACCTGAAATCCAGCCGCAGAAGGGGTTGAGAACGGGGAGGGGCGTTGGCAGAGTGGAAAAGGGGATGGTGAACGTCCGGGTGGTCAACTTGACCGGAGAACAGATCGTGGTTGACCGCAGACAAACCTTGGGGAGGGCGGTTGAGGCGGACGTCTGGGACGGGGAGGAGACCGTGATAGGAGTAGTGGGACTACAGCAGTCTAAGGAGAAAGTGGACCAGCGGAATTGGGACGCTGAGCTTGGTCATTTATCACCGAACGATAGATCGACTATTGAAGAGGTGTTAGAGCGGTATGGGATGTTGTTCGACCCACCAGATGAGAGGGGTTGCACCCTAGGCGTCGAGCACTCCATTGAAACAGGCGGCGCGTCACCAGTAGCAAAACGACCGTATCCAGTACCCTTCCATCAGAGACCTATTGTTAAACAACACATCCAGGAAATGCTGGATAATGGGATCATCCAGCCGTCATCGAGTCCCTGGTCGGCCCCCATTGTATTGGTTAGAAAGAAGTCGTACCATGGGGAAACCAAGTTTCGGTTCTGTACTGATTTTCGTGGTCTCAATGCGGTTACAAAAGTGGATGTTTATCCACTGCCATTGATAAATGAGACGTTGGAGCAATTGGGGAGAAGCCGGTACTTTACGACGCTAGACCTGGCAAGCGGTTACCATCAAATATCCGTCGCGGAAAAAGATCGGGAAAAGACGGCGTTCACCACAGAAGGTGGCCACTACGAGTACCGTAGGATGGCTTTCGGGTTGGCTGGGGCTCCTGCAACATTCCAAAAATTGATGGATTGCCTATTAAGTAGGCTGAAAGGGGTAGAATGCTACGTGTACCTGGATGACGTCATTGTTTACAGTGCGACTATTGAGGAGCAAGCACGTAGATTAGGGAATGTATTCAGTAAGTTGCAAGAGGCTAACCTCAAGGTCAACAGGGAGAAGTGCCGCTTTGTACGGAAGGAAGTTGCCTATCTTGGACATGTGGTGAGTGAGCATGGGGTAAGAACAGATCCCACAAAGATAGAGGCTGTGAGAGCCTACCCTCGGCCAAGGAGCGTGAGAGAAGTAAGGTCCTTCCTGGGGTTAGCCGGGTATTATCGCCGGTTTGTAGCGGGATTCGCGGGAATCGCTCAACCACTGACTGAGCTCACGAAAAAGAATGCCACTTTTAGATGGACGTCGGAGGCAGAGGATGCTTTCAATGAGCTAAAAAAGCATTTGGTGTCTGACCGGGTTCTAGTTTATCCCGATTTCCATGACCCGTTCATCTTAGCAACCGACGCCTCCTCGGTGGCATTAGGAGCAGTGTTGTCTCAGGTGCGCGATGGGGAAGAAAGACCCATATGCTACGCCAGCCGGCAATTACGAGGCCCAGAAAAAAATTACTCGGCCACCGAATTGGAACTGCTAGCGGTCATCTGGGCAACCCGCCAGTTTAGGTGCTACTTACTTGGGAGGGAATTCAAGCTTGTGACTGATCATTCGGCTTTAAGATGGATGCTAAGCTTAAAGGAGCCTTCTTCTCGGTTAATGAGGTGGACACTAAGGCTCCAGGAGTTCAATTATGAAGTAGAGCACAAGGCGGGAAGGAGGCATACGAATGCTGATGCCTTGAGCAGGGCGGTGCGGGGAGTACAAGTGAAGACACCGGGGTTTAATGAGAGCGAGCTACGGATAGCCCAGCGGGATGATTCGTGGTGCCAAGATCTAGCACAACAATCAGGATCAGGAGGAAAGGATGCACGGGGCGTATTGTATTGGAAAAACGGTAGTGACAGCATGGGGGACTGGAAGTTGGCAGTACCAACAGTTTTAAGAGGGGCCATTTTACAGCAGTGCCATGAAGCCAAATGGGCTGGACACCCGGGTATAGAACGTACGACGTCGGTAGTACAGCAGGGGTATTACTGGCCCACACTGGGTCCAGACGTAAGGGAATACGTCGCGAGGTGTGATAGCTGTCAGAGAAGGAAATCCCCACCAGGTTTGAAGGCCCCTTTGGAAGCCCCTTTCTTCCCGACCAGACCGTTTGAGCAAATTTCAATGGACATCGTCGGCCCGCTTCCCAGGAGCGGGCGAGGTTATAAGTACCTGCTCACCATGATCGACAATTTCACGAGGTACGCCGAAGCAATACCCTTGAAGGAAATCACAGCGGACGAGACGGCAAGGGCCTTAGTAGAGGCAATAGTAACCCGGCACGGAGCCCCCGATCGATTGCTGACTGACCAGGGGAGAAATTTCGTTTCCTCCCTATTGAAAAATACATGTCGGCTGCTGGGGACACAGAAAATTCAGACAACCCCCTACCATCCAGAGGGCAATGGAATGGTGGAAAGATTACACCGAACTCTGGCTGAGTCGGTGGCTCATTATGTACGACGGGACGGTCGTGACTGGGATCAATGGGTACCCTATGCCCTGATGGCTTATAGGGCCATCCCGCACTCGTCCACGGGATACTCGCCAAACTACCTTCTGTATGGACGAGAAGTGCAGATGCCTGTGGGCTTTAATATTATGCCACTGGACGGTGAAACGCCAGCAGAAGAGTTCGTGGAACGGCTGCAGGAGAGATTAAGTCAGGCTTATGAGGAGGCATCGAAGAGGATGGAATTGGCATGGACCCGTCGGACGAGGCAATGGAACAAGGGGCGAAAACACAGAGAACTCGAAGTGGGGGAGTGTGTGTTCCTGCATGTCCCCATTACAAAGCTGGGACATTGCAAGAAATTTCATCGTCCTTGGACGGGACCGTATGAGGTAATCAGGAAGATCTCCCCAGTCACGTATGAGTTACAGTTGGGATCGGGCCGAAAAGTAGTGGTACACATCAATCGGTTGAAACCAGCTATAGGTGATAGGCCTACTGAGTTAGGAAGGGAGGAGGAGGAGAGTGGAGACGAGAGTGACTGGGAGGAACATGAACATCGGGACGAAAATGAGAGTGAGGAGGAATGTCCCCCACACTGGAACGAGGACAGCGAGGATGAAATGGAAGAAGTCAAGGACGACAACCAAGAGGAGAGTCAAGCCGACGGAGCTTACTCAACTGTCCGCAGGGAGTCCCCGGTAACGGAGCGAAGGACGCCAGAAAAATTGTCAACCCCCCGGGGCATAGTCGATCACGTTACTCCTCATTGGATGAGGAATGACCCGAGTTCACCAGAGGACACCCAAGAAACAACCTGGGCCCGCACAGAAGATAACCCAGGTACACCTGAGGACCCACGTGACACCTCGTGGGCCCCGGAGGAGGATGATTCCCTGGTCACCCCCCGATCCCCCATACTACTGAGGCCAAGAAAGTAATCTAATGTTAAACGACAGTGTTCACAGGATGGCTGGTGCTGCAGTTGGCCCTGGGACACAGCGGTGTGAGGTTTTTGGATGAAAGGGACGTAGTAGTGAGCAGTGAGCGATGGCGGGTAATAGTGGAAGTGAACGTGACTCGCTTGTGTGGTGAAGCACTACGGATGAGGGAAGTAATAGAGGGAATAGAAGCTGAGTACCGACGGACACTGAACCATATCCCTGAACTTAGGGGGTACTGGGACGAGGTGGAGAGGACCAAGGAGATGGTCGCAGAAGTGGATGAAGCTGTTTTGTCCATCAGGAATCTGCTACCGGTTCAACGAGGGAGTAGAGGGCTGCTAAACATTGGAGGGAAGGTGATTAAAGCGGTGTTTGGTAATCCGGATGCTGACGACTTAGAAGGGATAAGGGACGATCTGGGGAAGCTAACAATGCAACAAGGGCGATTGGTCCACTTGGCCACGGAGCACCTCACAGTCACACGGAATTTGGGACAACGAACCGAGGAAAATACGAGGAACCTAGTACGCTTCGCAGGAATGTTGAAGAAGGAAATGGAAGCTACCCACCGGCGGATGTTAACCCTAGAGACACAAGTAGACCGGCTTTCCCTTTATACTAACCTATCCTTAACCTTGATATCCAACCTCCGAAATATGGAGGTGACGGCTCTGAAAGCCAGTGGTGACTTGAGGGAATTGTATTTGGGATTAGAGAGGGTATCATGGGGGGCAGTGAGTCAGGCCCTTCTGTCTCCCCACTCCTTGAGTGAGATTCTCCAAACGGTGGTCAATGTACTGCCCTCAGGAATTGGTTTGTTCACAGGTACTCGTCCCGAGGATGCCCACCATTATTACCAGGCCGCTGCAGTCCATGGAGTGGCCACATCCACTTCGGTGCATGTTGTTATAGATCTCCCTTTGATTAGGTCAGGTCAAGCCTTCAAGCTCTATAGGGTACAACCTATGCCGATACGGAGTGTGGATGTGCCGCACAAGGTGGTATTAGAGACGTCAGTGGACAGTTTTCTTGTGTCAGTGGATAGACAATATTATGCACTTCTGCAGAAAGGGGACCTGTCACGGTGCCGGACATCCCAGCCGTGGGTGTGCCCCGCGCTGTTTCCGTTGATGGTGCGGAGACGAGTGACCTGCTTAAGCACTCTCTTCTTTGGGGATGAGCGGAGTGGTCAACCGCTGTGTAAATGGAGGGCACTACGTGACCCGCAACTGGATACTTGGATTTGGGACGAGGCAAGAGAGAAATGGCTCTTTAGTATCAACGAGCCAACCAAGGCAACGATAGATTGCAGAAATCAGCAACCCAGAGAGATTATTTTGGACGGTGATGGAGAATGGGAGGCAACAGAGTCTTGTACACTGAAAACAGCGGATTACTGGCTGCTCCCCCGCTCCAGAGGGACGACGTACACGACGTTGGAGAAGGAAATACAGATCGTGGACCCTATATCTCTACACATAGGGTCAGAAAAAACGACAATTAGGAGGGAAGACCTACCAGAGGCTTGGAAGTCCTTGGAGCAGCAAGGAGACCTGGGAGCGGGTCAGTGGGCCGCTGATGAAGTTCGGGTCTTGGCCCTTCGGCGTGCGCTTGAAAGGATACAGGAAGAACGGGTTAACCGAAGATGGTGGACGTGGAGTGCCACAACGACCTTGGCGCTATTGTTGCTGGGTGTCCTTGGAACATGGGGCCTACGCAAGTGGCTGGGAAACAGACAGTCCAAGGCTACTCAACGAATACAAGATGCCAGAGCTCTGGAAGAATTGACAACTAGGACCATACATCGACCCGGTGGGCCCACAGAAGCCAGCACCAACTGACAGGAGTGTATACAGTGTAGTAGTGTAGAGTAGTAGTAGTAGTGTAGAGTGGCAGTGTATACAGTGTAGTGTAGGATTAAGTTTCAGCCACCATTGGTACTCCACGGCGTATTGTATGAGTGGACCCCGTGGTTCCACTCTTTTGTAAAGGGGAGGGTGATGTAACAGAACCGTGGCGGGACTGGCCGTAAATAAGTTTAATTAAATCATTTAGTCGAGCGATCGTGGAGCGGAGACCGTCAAGGATGCTGAGGTTGCGTCTAGACGATGGCCAGCGTGGGAGAGGGAGATCGCGATCGCGGAGAAGTGAGTCAGTCGGTCCCGTGTGCAAAAAGGTGTAACGTCGCAGTGTCAGAGGTTGGAGACAATTGGTGTTGGTTACTGCGGAACCGATCAGATGGGAGGATCGCCACACGTTATACAAGGTACATGTGAACAATTTAATTTCTGGGGATAGACTCATTGATTACCGTGGAGTACCAGGCTATAATTTTTGTTCTGAGACTTATAATATTCCCTTATTGTTTTTTTTATTTTCTTGTCCTAGCAAATAAGTGGGGGAACTGGTTGTACCAGTAGTGTAGTAATTACAGAATTTTTAACCATTCTAATATTTTCAACAGTTTGGTTTTATTATTAAGTTATCAAACATTTTTCTTTTATATTTGTCAATAATTTGGTTTTATTATTAAATAACAATAAATATAGTCATTTTATTTATATTGCTTAGTTCTTAGTAAGAGTAAGTTCTCCTAATTTTCTTTATTCTTCTTATGTGTTACTATTCTTTCCTTCCTTTCACAACCCCATTCCCTTCCAGATAAGCCGGGGGTGCTACAGCATGCAGTAATGCAGCTTCCGCATCCACATGTTAGTGTCGGAAAACAAACCGATTTGTATATTTCAATTTTGTCTCCATACCTACTTCTTTACTACAAATTGAAACATACATTGTTGTATCTTGTGACGGTAAAACTAAATATTTTGTTTTCAATGTAGTACTTATTGGTTTTTTTTTCATACAATTTATTGTGCAAGTGGGGCGTGTTCTGAATTTTATATGAACAAGGGGGGGGGGGACGTGAAAGGTTTTCATTTGAACAAGGGACATTGTACAAAAAAGGTTGGAAACAATAGCTCTCGATTGTGTTATATATATAACACTTCAATTAGATAACTGGACCAAAATACATAAGTAAATGATTTTTCTTTTTAATAGGTGATTTTTGTTATTCTTTCTATAGCTCATGTGTATAATTCATCTAACAATTTTAAATTTATTTCTATTATTGTTGTATAACATTTATGCTTAAAATATGCCATTTATACATATATTCTATTTAGAGTATGACCGGTATATTAACCTTAAAAAATAAATAAAAAATTCGTTTTTATCCTAAAAAATTTAAGAATTTGCGAATAAATTTAGCATGCAGTAACTTTTGAATGGTCGGAGGTAAAACTATAAAACGGTATACCTTCTGAAAGGTATTAAATGCATCGCAGGAATAAAGCTAAAGAACTTTAATGTAAAACTTGAGACATTTTTTTGCTTTACTTATTTATTGGTGAATCACGAATAATCGTATTTGAGAAATCATTTAGTACAAAAAAATTAATGAAGTCAAATTTGAAATGTTTGCCGGTCATAATATTTTAAAGAATGATCCCACCGGTAAGGATGTATTCTTTCCAAGATACCAGCTAAAACGTATGTTGGTTAAGGGTACAATTAAGAGTTGAATTACAATAAGTTTTAACTGCTTATTTGTTTCATGTTTTATATTTTCCAGAAATACAAGTTATCGTGAACTTTATTATGGAAAGGAGAAATAATTATAGATAATGAGTAGATTTCGTTAATCATTCCATCAAGAAATAAAACTTTCAACAAACATTTCGATGTATAGATGATAAGTGTTTGTTGAAACTTTCATATCAAGATGAAATGATCACCGAAGTATACACATTTCCCATAATTATATTATCTTTTCCATACCATAGCTCATGATAACTTGTATTTTTGGAAAACATTAAAAGGGAAACCATTGAAAAGTTAAAACTTGTTGTGACTCCACTCGAAGCGACAACATGCAGACAACACATAACATAAATGTTATTTTTCAATATTTTTATTTTGAAGAGAATAGATTTATCCAGACCGAGATTCGAACCCGGGTCGCCCACGTATCTAGTGGTGTTCTACCGACTGACCTAACCTGGCTAGTTACAAAGCCAGACAAATCCATTCTCTTCACCGATCCTATATCCCAGTGTTTTCGCAATTTTGTGATATATACAAGGGGAAGAAAGTTCATTGAACATTGGTTTAATTAGGATCTTGTTGACTTACGCCGTTATATTATTTATAATTTATTTCATTTTATTTTTTTATTAATTGTAATCATTTTTAAATAATTTTATTTTGAAGAGAAAAGATTTGCCCAGGGCCGGGATTGGAGCCCGGGTCGCCATAAACATTATTACATGTCATTTTCCATTAGCTCTGCAACACAATGGTATATGTATTTTTTCTGAGTGTAATAAATTGAAAAATTGAGAGAAAAATGGTAGAGGTATTATTTATTTTGCCTTGGGTTTTGCTATATTTATTTTAATAATCGAGAAAAGTGTAAATTATTGAAATCATCACGCTGAGCTTTTGTTTCTCTCCGTAATTTAGTTAGTTCGAGAAATACGTGTATAATCTGGCAATTAAACTTTTTTTTCTGATTTAGTTGGCCGTAATTAAAAATTGTGATGAATCACCTATAAGGATAGGGCTGCGGCATACCTTAATCACAAACTTTCGTGGAAAACGATTTAGTAGCCCATGACTCTCAAGAGATTTTTTTTAAAGATAATCTAATTATTACATTATTTTATTCCGATACCTTATTTTTTTTTAAATAGTCTTGTTTTATTTAATTTAATTTACAGAGAATTGTCATTTGCCATAAAATACGTTATTTTTAAGCTCCTAATCTTATTACTTTACTCATTTTCTAATGGGCATTTTTAATATTGGTGAATTAATGCAAATCTAAAAATGACCCTGCCTTAAAAGAATAAAATCAAAATAATCTATAATTTAATTACAGAATTTATGATCAAATGATTTTTTTGTCTGTTCGGGTTGGCAGCATTGCTCTAAACCATCTCCACATCACCATTTTCTTTGTGAACTCATTGTCTCAACTTTGTGCTACCTTTCATAGTCTCTGGACCATAATTGTTCAATATAAAACAAATTGTTATATCTGGGTTAAACTTGAATAGGCACTCAGTTGCTAACAACTACAAATAAATTTCAAATTCAGATTTATACTGCTTATCTAAAACCTTCTATACACTGCTCCATCCATATTACAGTAAACATAAGTAAGAAA
Source organism: Arma custos (assembly GCA_037127475.1). Lineage (NCBI taxonomy): Eukaryota > Metazoa > Arthropoda > Insecta > Hemiptera > Pentatomidae > Arma > Arma custos. Next base: position 89,732,404 of record CM073764.1, read on the forward strand.
CTGCAGCAATTTCATAAAAAGCCTTTAGAAAAAGAAAGAACAGAAAAACACCACTCATAAACAGGAGAACCACAAAAATAGCTAACAAATCTACAATTTGATTGCCATATAATTCTGCAAGCTAATTGGAGATGGCAAGATAGAATTTCTACATAGTTTTAAGACTAAACTAATAGTTTCAATATACAGTTGTGCCCAATTATCTTAGTAAGCATTTACAAATTTGGTAAGATCAAAATAAAATAATTACGAACATTTTAAAAAGTAGCAGTAATACAGTAAAAGGATCTTGGGCATTATTTAATAACTTTTAAGATTGAGTTCAAGAAAGAAAAAAATAATTGTTCAATTACTGTAATCATTCAGAACTTTTTTTTTTCAAACCACACTATAATTTAAAATAGCTATAATTAAACCAGTTAAGTATTTGTAAAGTTGAAGTGTAGCATTAACAATGGCAAAAATGTTTTATATTAAAAATCTTGTTATATCAAGATGTCCAACGATTATTATAAAATTAAAGCGGTCAAGTAGAAAGATTGTAATTGTAATAAATGGAATAATATATTCGCAAAGAAATTATAGTAAACATGTTTTGCAGGAAATGCTGAATCAATATAAAACTGAAAATCAGATCGATTTTGATGAAATAAACAGCATTTCTCGCACTTTTCATGAAGAAACCGCAACTGATACCTCTTGGGAAAGAGAAGCAGTTCCTAATTGCTACAGAGAAAAAATAATAAATAATGTTTTATTTAACAATACTAATGCATACAACTTCAAATCATGTTTTAAAGATCGTGCATCGCTAACAGCAGCTTTTGACCGCCATTCAGGTCAAGTTTCAAACGCAACATACCCTTATGATATACATGAAACACCCGAAACTGAAAAAGTAAGAAGGTTTTACAGGAAAAACATTACTGATCCTAGCTTGCATTCTTGGTATCAATACAATGTAGCTACGAGTAAAAGATTTTCAAAGCATGAATCCGAAGAACTAATCTCCAAACCACACAATGGGAGATATTTATTAATCTAATTATTTATTAAAACATTAACACAAAAGAAGTTAATAGTTTGCTATTTTTCAAGAGATTTTATTTTATGCAAGCATGAGAGCTTTCCCTTTTAATTTAGAATTTGACCTTTATTTAAATATATTTATTACAAACTGCTCTGTTAATTATTGTAAGGACTAAATTTTAAATCCTAGATTGTTAGATGAAAACAATTGCAATGACATCCATCAGGTTTTCCTTATTTATCATAAGGTTTTACAATAACTGAAGCTAAGCATACTAAATGCAACTTCTGAGAGAAAGTATAAGTTTTACTGACACATTTTAATTTGATTTAGTTTGAAGCATATAGTGAGTTTTCAAAATGCTAATACAGGCTTTCAAAAAGCATTTTTAAAAGTTGAACATACAGTAAGTAATACCATCAAAACAAAATCAGTAATTTTATCACAATTAAACCTTTATCTTTATGGTAGGCTTTATGCTTGTTTTTATATCTAAGATTAAAAAATAAACATGAAATTCAAAAACATACTGTTTTGAATATTAATTTAAAATTATTCCAGTTTGTACTAAAAATAATTTTCTCATATGATAAAAAAAAACCTCATACTTTTACCAAAGAAATGATGATAATGAGTAAAAATAAATTGATCTTATACAACTACTGCAAAATAGTCATATGATGCAATTAAAATGCTTGAAAGATGACTATTTTTTAAACTAAAATTTTACAAATCACAACTAAGATGATAAAAAAGAAAATATAGCATAGTTACAGTGAATCTGGAGACAGTCTATAGTTGAAGAAAATAGGATAAATATATATTTTTAGCATTCAAAAATAATACAAGAGAGATTAAAATATATGTCATTTATAAGGCAGCAAAGGGGAAAACAAAAGATAATTCAAGTTGTTAATATTTTCATATATGGTGAATTGTTTCTTCTTTCTATAAACATTTTTTTTTTATCACCTAGTAATTTTTAAATTGTAGACGTCCATATGAGACATGTTGTATGAGTCCTGATAAGAATTTGAGAATGACCCAAAGGGTCGAAACGTCTTTATAGTAAATAAAAAATTAAAAATTGGACTGGAGAATGTTTTTTTTTTTGCTTCATAATTAAATATCATCAATTATAGTCCAGTAGAACCCATATTATAAATCTGTTAATCATTTGAAAAAGTTATCTATTTTATAGCATTTTAACTGTATTTGGTGTGTAATCTGGATACAAAGTGAATAATTTCTTATGCATACGAAGAAGAAAGAAAAACCAAATAACAACAAAAATTGGAATCCATCTATAGAAAGGTTTTGAGATTCTACAAGAAATAATATCAAGTACTGTTTAAATCAAATATTTAAAAAACATAACTAACAAGTGAAAAGTAATACATTTTTTCTAATGACAAAAAAGAAAGCATACATATATAGCCGATTTAATACTTCATTCTAAACCACTTTGACTTAATCAAGTCTAAAAACAGCACAAAAAATAAAGAAAAGAATGATAATGGGAGAGAATCAGTAGAAACAACAAAAACAGATTTGAAATCTCTTGTTGTAAAAAAAAAATTTTTTTAACATTTTTTCTCCACTAAAACAAATAATTATATTTCTCTCTGGAAACTTATGAATAAGTTTCAGAATAAAAATATATAAACATTCCATTTTACTAAGGCTCAAAAATATTGAATTAATACGAATAAATAAAGAAAAAGGCGGTGTTATCTCTGATTGTTAGCTTCATAGATAGTACATCGGAAACATGATAACTTCATGCTTTATATTTATATACAAATATTAGGCAGATATACCTTTGCTTTATTTATTCTCTTTCTTTCCTGCTTATGCCTGAATTAGAGAAGTATGCACAGGTTTTCCTTTTTACAGTCATTTTTGAGACAAGGTTTCTTATTTTGATTTTTCCATCGATTCCCTAACAATTAATTTATTTTTCATTTTGATTGCAAATTATCTCTTCATTATCTTCTTAGGACACATTCAGATTGGAGTAACAGTTTACTTATAGTTTTTTTTTTTTTTTAATAACATAAAAGTAGCCTGCAAGTAATTTTTGTACCTTAGCGATCTATTAATTTTTCAAATGACCCTAAAGAAGAGGACAGTTCAAATTTATTATTAAGCCATCTTCCATCGTCTTAGGACACATTCAGATTGGAACAAGTAACAGTTTACTTATAGATATTTAGAATTAGAGAAGTATGCGCAGGTTTCCCTTTTTACTGTCATTTTTTAGACAATATTTCTTATTTTTATTTTTCCATTGATTCCCTAACAATTAATTTATTTTTCATTTTGATTGCAAATTATCTTCATTATAGTGAAGGTTTGTTAGAAATAATTTTTTTAGGTGTTCAATGATAAATTCATCTGTTTTTTGTTTTTTTAAATGAATATAAATGATGCTAGAAATCATTTTTTTAGGTGTTAAATGATAAATTCATCTTTTTTTTTTTGTATTTTTTTTTAATGATCCATAGTAAAATCCAACTTGTAACTTATAAAAAAAATATTTTGGTAACATTATTTTACTAAAGAAGAGCATCGTCCGATTAGCCATAGCAGCATTAAGTGACGTTAAATAAACAAACCCTAAACTAAAGATGGTCATCCATTCTCATAAACTATGAGCATTATTCATGAAACAGCAGTTGAGGTTTTGAATGACTTTTCTTTGTGTGATTAATTGTCTAATAATTACAAAAAAACTATAGTAAATATGTAAATTTGTTTCAAGATTCGAGATAACAAAATAGTGTTACAATAGATACATGGCTTAGTCTTAACCTTTTATCCTTATAATTTCAATGCAATAATTTTTTAGTCTCTACATTTTTTATCCTAATAACAGTTATCCCAATAAATATTAAAATAAATTCAAAGATTGTTAAAGAACAAATAACCATTTATAATTTATATATATTATAAAAAAAAGTCCTCGGCCGTGTTTGTTAGATACTGCACCGATTTTCATGCTGTTTTAACCAATAGATAGAGTGATTCTCCAGAAAGGTTTAGGTATATAATTTTTTGAGGTTTTGTGTAAATAGGTTGGAATATTGATGGGTTCCACCGAAGACGCTGTTTAATCCCATGCAATTATCTAACGTGCAAGATAATAAATTTGTATATAAAGAAATATTTAAGGAGCGGAGTGACTCAGTGATAGAGCACTGAGTTGCCATGCCGGAAATTCTGATTCAAATCCCACTGTAGGCCAAGACCTTTATTTAGTCTCTTTGCAGCTGGAGATCTATGACATGATCTAAATGGGATCTAGAACCCTCCTGGGGCTCACCCAGGCTCTATAAAATATTATAAAAATAAGGTACCCAAATTAAGGGAGAAAAATCTGGCAGTTGAGCGTAACTTAGGATAAGTCACCTCCTTGCAGAACCATTGTCCATGAAACGGTACAGTCTCTACCATGTACTGAACCCCAGACCCGTTCACGGGTTGTAGCCGTACAGGTTTTTTTTTTTTTTTATTAAGAAATATTTGGTTTTGTTTTTATTTTAATAATTTCTATATAATAAAGTAGATTAGCTGAGATGGGAAGAAAGAAAATCAAGACTCCCAAAGAAAACTAACCAATGATATTCACATGGTCCTTAGTGGCCAGTACATGATAGAAAAAAAAAATACATTACACAGACAAACTATGTAGGCATAATATGCCTTATTACCCGAGCCAAGCTGGGGTGGGTCACTAGTAAAAGATAAAATTTTAGAAAACGAAAAATGTAATATTTTCATTAAAAAAAATAGTTTATGGCAGGAAGCTGATAAAATATAAAATGCATTTATTAAAAATATATACATTAACGTTAAATATAAAATCTGAATTAACAAATACAATGCACAAAATACTTATCTTAGAATTAACCACATAAATTGCCTTTAATATTACTATTGTGAGTGTTCCTAAAAACACATTGTATTTTCACTAATCAGTCACAGCACACAACCTTAATTAAATTACTAAATTTTTTATTTTGTCCAAACATACATATCAGAAGTTCTCATTTTTGATGAAATTGTAAAGTAACATATATGAAATAAAAGCCTACTATCTGAGGTACTTCAGAATATTTTCATGTATGACAGCTATAAAATAGTAAATATATTTAACCAATAGGATTGTTGGCACCTCGAAGGGTTAAGTAACCGGCTATAATATCACTTGGAAGGGTACGAACTGTTGCAAATTCATCAGTATTGGCATAGAAAAGCTTTGTCTGTGGATCTGTATATTTAGCCTGAAAATATAAAAAAATAAAATTGAATTACTTTGAGCTAATAAATATTTTTGACAGTAAACAATTACATTTAAATCAAATTAACTCCTTAGTTTCTGTACTTTAAATTAGATTAACCTCCTAAAATGTAAAAAATAACCTTTCAAATAATAACCTAAAATATCTTATAAAAACTTTTTTGTAGCAGACATTTTCAAGAAACTGATTTGAATTTTTTGCAGATCTATGTTGCATTTTTATTATTAATTCAGATATTTGTTAATTATTTCTGATCAATGAAACATAACACAATTTTATTACTTACACAAACCTATTAAAAATTATGTAGCTAATTTGCTTTCATAGGTATGGAGTAGTCATAACAAAAGTTAAATCATTTTTCTTTTAAGAAAGAACAATTTATGGTTTCTTTATTTATGGTTACTGTTCTAGATAACAGTAGCTATTAAACAGTACTTAAGAGGATTACTATTTTAATGGTTTACAAGTTGGAGTTATAAAGCCTAAAGCCTTTCTCAACAAATAGTTAATCAAATGAAAAAAATAATTTGAAACAAATCAAATTGAACTGATAGCTACTGAAATTAAAATTTTCAAATAAATACTTAATATATAAGTATATAATTAACTGAAAATGTACTCTTTATTTTTTTAATATTATTTATAAAGCTTTCTAGTTACTATGAGGAACTTTTAAGTTGATTCTAACATTAAAAAAAAAATGAAATCCATTGATTCATCACTTACATCCTTCCCTTATGTGTCAAGTTGTTTTAATATTAAAAAGTAATGATCAACTATTTATAGCAAAAAGAAAATACATATACATAAAAAATATACAGTATGTAATATATATTTTATATCTTACCATCTTTATAAAATAACAAAATAATTTAATTTTTTATAAACAAAATAACAATAATTTTTTATTACTTATTATTACAGCAGGAAATAATTACTCACTTCCAATCCTGATATGTCTGAATATTTCTTAGGTGGTTTAAAGGACGGAGGAGCGGTGATATTTGAATCTAAAAAATAAATAAAACAAAAATTCAGAAATATGCCAATAGATAGATAAAAAAATATTTGGATAATAAAATTAGAACATATCAATAATTAAAAGTCTATGCAATTTCAGATTAATTTAAAAATACTAATTTATATACACAAAGCACTAGACAGTCGGAGCTACTTAATATTTACACATTTCCCCCTTAAGATGTTGTTAAATGAAAGAGTTTAAAATCACTTCTAATAATTAACTTGGAAGTATTCCATTACTATGAAATTGAAATATGAAAAATCAAGTATGCCCACTAACACTAATTTCCTCAGCCCTTTGGGAATGGATTAGTTCAATTAAGAATTGGATTCTCTAAAATTCAGACTTAAAATAAATCACTTAAAACCTCAGCTCAATCATATTTTACTAAAATGGTGACATGCCCTAACTACTGTGCCACAACTTAATGTTACTATAATTTTTACTGTGGAAGAAAGTAGTCCGGGTAGAGGCCAATGAATTTCTCTTAGAATTGGAGAAATTCATTGACCTCTATCCGGAGCACTTTCTTCCACATATATTATCAAGGTCAACTATTATCATTCAATATAATTTTTACTGTTTTTCTTCATTCATTTATGCTATATCAGAACAATCTTCTCATATTTCTCAAAATCCATCTTGGTTAGAAATGTCCGAACTTTATCATAAGAAAAAATGGTAAGTATTCCGCAGGTTGTAGCTTCGAGTTGAGTCACAAGTTTTAACTTTTCATTTGTTTTCCTTTTAATATTTTTCAAAAATACAAGTTATCATGAATTACATTAGAAATTATTATCATTTCATCTAGAAACTAATGTTTCAACAAACATATATCATCTATACATATAAATGTTAGTTGAAACTTTTACTTATTAGAAATGATTACCAAAATTTACTCATTACCCATAACTACAATCTTTTTTCCATACTAAACCTTACGATAACTTGTATTCTTGGAAAATATTAAAAATGAAATGAAAATTTGTAGTAAATTAACCGGAAACTACAACCTGCAGAGCAGATACCGAAATCATAATTTTCAAACCACTCTTTTAATTTAGAAACTGACAAAAGATATCATATTTAAGTGGGTAAATGTACACAATAGAACTTTTTAAAATGTTATTTTTTTATAACACACTCAATATACAATGTTCTTAGTCTCGTTGAGAAAAAAAATCAACATTTTTATAAATTCCAGATATTCTTTTTTAAGTCTTTCAACAATATAGACAGAAAATACACTCAAGACAGGCATAAATAGTATTAATACCATTTTTAGGGGCATATATTTTTCTAACAAAGATAACTTACAATAGTTATTAAAAAACAAAGTAATATCAACACTGTGATCAGAGTAATCTGAATCAACAAATCAAATTATATTTTCGTAATTTTTACTTACTAAGTTGCTAATGTTGTTTTCAAAGATTATTCTAAGATTGCCATTATTGTTGTCGACCTCAGTCCAGAAGTTTGATTTTCATTCATTGCTGATTTCACCTCCTCCGCTTGTATAAGAAAACCGCCTTAGCTTCTCTGATTGGGAAAAACTTCCTCTATCCAACTCGAGCCCTCTCCACAGGATAAAATGTAATTCGCACCAGAAACTTTTATGGCCTTATCTCCCAAGGGGCCAACACAAAAAGTATCCCGTGATGTAGTGGTTAGCATAACAACCTGCTATGCCCAAGATCCCAGGTTTGCAGCCCAGTAGGTGGCTCAGGATATTTTAAAGGGAGGAAGAAATCCTGAGTAAAATGGGGAAATAAAATGGCAGTCCCAAGTCTGTGTGACGTCAGGCAATCGTTAAAGATCCCTATCCTAATTACACCTTAATAAACTAAATTTAGGACTCCAACAGCAGCTTTGTCCGATTAACCATATCTAAAACTAAAAAAAATCAAAAAGGGTTGGGTCTGGAAGTTTAATGACAACTGATATATATTTTTTAACTTTTCTTCAAGGACGTGATTAAATGATATAGAAGAACCTTTAAAAAAAATAAGCCTAGACTTTGGGAAAATACTTAAGACAAAGACAAAACAATTTTTTAGCTGCTATATAGCAGGTGCCTAATTTCATACGTGGATTGGGACATGAAAGTAGTCCCAAATATGGTTTTTATAAAAAAATAATTCATCAAGCGGTAATACTTACATAAAGGAGTGTCTTTTGGCCAGGGTAAACTTTTTTCATGAGCTAATATTTGTTTCAATGACCTCCAGGTTTTTTTCTTGCCGGCTATAGTGGAATGCTATAGAATAAGAAAAATAAATTACTTTATTATTATTATTATTTAATTTTTTATTTACACCTGCGCAATTGCGCATCTAGCAAATTTGAATGAAGTTTCTTTCTCTTTGTTTTTCTCCATGATCAGTTATTTTGGAATCCATAATCCTCCATAATCCAGTTATTTTGGAAACAAAAAAATATATATCAATTGTTCAATAGGTCTCTTGGCCAATGTCTTTTTAATCTTTTTTTATCAAGTCCAGGCAACAGGGAGTAGGAAAGCGGAAGAACAAGTGGGTTTGGGTGATATTGTGTCGATGAGTGGAATGTTATGTATTTGTTATGAATATATGATTTTATAGTGGGAATGTTCATGTCATTGTGTACAATATATATATATATTATATAGAAAAATAAAAGAAATATAAATCTAAACAGCAATCAAGTGATCATTAAAGTAAAGGTAGGAATATATGAACAGTTAGGAAAGTGTTCATGTTTTTTCTGATCTAATGATTTTTCTCACTGGTGCTTTTGATGTTTGAAACACATCAAGTGACTTGAGAAAAAGTAGTTTTCAGTAGTCCTTATATGTTTGGAACATTTTCATAAATATATACGATTTATAAATTTTAGATAATAAATATTTAAGTTTTCAAACAAATGGTTCGATTTAATATGCACTAGTTAAATTATAGTAATGGGTTTACGATAAACTAATAATCAAATAAGATATTTCTCAAACAGAAAAAAATGAGGATAAACTGGTTTAAGTTCAAATTAACTAAAAATGCTGATTTTAATGTTTTAGTTCCAACTTCATTTCAGCAAGACCATAGAAGATTACTTTCATAGCAGTAGCCCTCATTCAATGAGCCAAAGAATAGTTTATTTATTTAGTTAATCCCTATTTATATCACCTTTAGGCCAGAAAATGCCTTCTATACCACCACAGGTTATGACTTACTTTTGGCAAGAAAATTGTGAAGTACAAGATTTATTCTGTTTTGAACTTGAAAATTCAGAGATAGAACCATTATACATTTAAGCACCACAGCCTCAAACTAAAGGTTTTCATTTTGTTCACACAATATCACATAACTCACAATTAAATAAGTATTAAGAATGTTCTAACATGTTAGTTATCTTATATCAATTAGGCTGGGTTGCTTTTGAATAATTACTATTTTACTATTTTTCAAGATGTTCAATGTTACGTAATTTACAATTTTTGTTTCCTACAAGATGTATGTGTAAAAACAGCCAATGGCTTTAAAATGTTGAAAATATCAAATCTTGTAGGAATTTAGACATTCCACAATAAAAAAATAAAAAGGCTTATTTTGACCTAGGAATGTCAAAACTACTACAAAATTTATTTATAGCATTTTCAAGTCTATTTGAACCTTTTCCAAGTCAACTGTAACCTTGTACAAATCAAATGCTACCCTTTCCAAGTCACAAGCAACCCTTTCCAAAGCAAATGTAACGCTTTACAACTCAACTGTCACCCTTTTTATTTCAATTGTAACCGTTTCCGTTTCAGTGGTCACCCTTGAATGATAAGAAAATTTTACGTACTGTGGAAATGGCGAAGTTAAGGCCTCAGAGCTCAACAGTATAAATCATGACAATATTTTTGATTTTGTTATTTTTAAAACTATTAGTGACATAAAGCAGTAAAAGAATAAAATTAATTAAATTTTCGAAAAGCAATGATTTTTGTTATTAAAGATAAATAAATTTATTCCTTTTTGAAGGAACCCATTAAAAAAACAAATAAATAAATAAAAATGCATTTTTTTCTGAGAAAGTAAAACTACGTAAACTGAAGTTATCAACAGTTTCTTTCTTTGATTTTGCAAAAAATTTTTTGCATTACAGTTTACATTTTTTCATTTGTTTTTGTTATTTACTTCTTGAGAAAAAAATCAACTTTTTGTTTTAAATTGTTTCCTTAATTTTTTTATAAACAAAAATACTATTATGTTTATTAATTTATTACAAATTTATGAAGATACTGTTGTTAGGTTCATATTACATGTGTTTCTTCTTTTAAATAAAATCCCTCAGAAACAAAAAATCAACCATTTGTTTTTTGAATCATTTCCCTCATTCTTGTCCTAACAAGAGTTGTGAAGAAAAAGGTTGTGATGATTTTATCCTGGCGAGTTCTGAGACCTTAAATTCGCCTATTCCCCAATACGGTAAATTTTCAAAACATTTTCAAAGGTGACAATTGAAATGGAGATGGTTACAATTGAAATAAAAAGGGTGACACTTGAGTTGTTAATGGAAAGGGTTTCAACTTATTTAGAAAGAGTTACATTTCAATAGGAAAGGGTTGCTTGTGACTTGGAAAGGGTAGCATTTGATTTGTAAAAGGTTACAGTTGACTTGGTTCAAATAGACTTGGAAATGTTAAAAAACAAGAATATCTCCTAAGTTGGAAAAAAAATAAAGAAACAATGTTGGAAATAGAACCGTAATCAGGAGAATTAAACAGAGTTGTTGAAGTTGATTGGATCTGAATGAGATTTCCCTTTACTTAACTTTATTCTGAATTATTTAAAGATGATGAAAGCAGAAAACAATATCATACGAACAGAAATAAATAGCGAGTGTTATTAAATCAGCAGGAACATCATTAACAGCTGGCATTTAAAATGTGTAATTTTTATATCCCACTGAAAGAACGCTATTTTCCTTCTTATTTTTTTTTTTACTTTTGTTTTATTCCAGCGCTTCCTTTCTGTTCTGTATCATTCACAATAAAAATAAGTAAAATGAATTAAATATTTACCTCTCATCTCTAATACTATGATAAATCTGAAAATAAAAATAACTTAAATTATAACAACCTGAAATGTAGCATTCCTGAAAACAGGCCTCCTTTCATCTTTATTCTCTTCATTATTTTCTGGCATATGACTTCCTTCTTCTATAGTTGCATTATCTGAATCAAAGACCTTAAATACATTTAGGTTAAAAAAAACGTAATGATGATTCAAAAGAAAAAACACATAAAAGCATTGCTTACGGGAGCTTTCTTTTTCACCATTATAAAATTAATACAGATTCAAATTTGCGAAATATAGACTTCATCCAATAATAACTTTGACAGAAACCAGTTTTAAATGTTTACAGATAGTGACGTAGCCTTCCAAACTGTTATAATTTTGACATGGGTGTATTCCAGTTTTCAGTACTATTTCATGACTAGCTTTTGCCCGCGGCTTCGCTCGCGTAGAATTTGATCTGCCACATAAAGTTTCGTGACAGATAATTTTAAATGAATAATTTAATTTTTTTTAACTATAAGTTACTCGTACATCCAAAATTTCAGATGTCTAACTTCATAACTAACAGATTCTATACAATCTTTGAATCCCTATTATATTAAAGGGGAAACCCTTGGGAGTGGAATTATCCAAATTTCTTTCTTATAGTATACAAAGAACCTATCTGCAAATTTCAAAATGCTAAGTTCCTGATTTGCATTTAATTATGTACTATAATGGATTATCCACAGAACACAAAAAAACTGTCTGGGGGCATGTGCTCCTGTAAGCACGCCTTAATCTGCCCTTTCTGTAGTCTATGTGTTATTAGGATGTATTCTATCTTACTCAATATGTTTCATCCAAATTCTTTCATTAGTTTTTGCGTGAGTTAGTAACAAACATACATACAAACTTTCACATTTATAATATTAGTAGGATATTAAAACAATAGTTTCACTCATGTTCTTTCTGTTATTTTAACAATTATGATCATGTGATTTGCCTTTATGTACTATAATGGATTCTCTACAGTACCTAAAAAACTGTCGGGGGGCACGTGCCCCCGTGCGCCCCCCCTAAATCGGCGCTTGCTATAGCCTATGTGTTATTCTGATGTATAACCTATATTACAGTAAAGTTTCATCCAAACCCGTTCAGTAGTTTATGCCTGAAAAACCTTTAGTTTGAGGCTGTGGTGCTTAAATGTATAATGGTACTATCTCTGAATTTTTCAGTTCAAAACAGAATAAATCTTGTACTTCACACTTTGGGAAACTGATTTAAATTCGCAGTTTAAAAAAAAAGTCTGTTATTTCAATCTATAATAATTAAATTAATTATTATTTTTAAAACCGTTTTTAAATATTGCATAATCCCCAATATTTATTTTTCATCTTTCAAAATAATTCCATCAAAAATACTGCAAATTTATGTCATTAGTTGACAACGCATTCATTTGGTTATTAATTAATTAAAAATTTTAATACATTATGAACCCCGCGAATCGACTAAAATAGTTCTACTGATCTAATAACAACCTACTTTTGACATGTCTGGATCAAAAATTTGTATAAAATGTTCCAAAATATGGTTATGAATTTTTAAAATGTTTTTTGGATCTCCCGAAAAATTTTATGAAATGGATCAAACTGGTTTTGATACTAAACGCCTCAAGTATAATATAGAAATATTAAGAAAAAATATTGATTGTTCTCTGAGAAATAACACCTTTAATCCCAATCTTACTATCTTACTGATATTATAAATGTGAAAGTTTGTATGTTTGTCTCTCTTTCACGCAAAAACTACTGGACGGATTTGGATGAAACTTTGCATTAATATAAGTAGGTTATACACCACATAACAACACATAGGCTATAGCAAGCGCCGATTTAGGGGGGGGCGCACGGGGGCACGTGCCCTCTCCCCCGACTGTGTGGAGAATCCATTATAGGACATAAATAAAGGCGAATCACATGATCATAGTTGTTAAAATAACAGAAAGAACATGAGTGAAACTATTTGTTTTGATATCCTACTAATCTTTTTTTTTTAATACGACTTTATTACAATTGTCATATGTCGTAAGCTGACAATGATTTTTCCTCCTACTAATCTTACTAATATTATAAATGTGAAAGCTTATATGTTTGTCTCTCTTTGACGCAAAAACTACTGAACGGATTTGGATGAAAATTATTGAGTAAAATAGGTTATACATCATAGGCTACAGCAAGGGCAGATTTATGTGGGAGCACGAGGGCATGTGCCCCCCTCCCCGTTGTAGTACATAATTAAAGGCAAATCAGGAACTTAGCGTCTTGAAATTTGGATAATTCCACCCCAAGGGTTTCTTACCCTTCAATATTATAGGGGCTCAAAGGTTGAATAGAATCCGTCAGTTTTGAAGTTAGACATCTAAAATTTTGGATGTACGAGTAACTTATATTTTTAAAAAATAATTAAATTATTTATTTTAAATGATCTTTCACGAAACTTTATGTGGCAGACCAAATTCCACGCGAGCGAAGTCGCGGGCATAAACTAGTTTATACATATATATAAAAATGAATGTATGTGAGTTTGTCATTTATGCATTACTACACCAATCATCCGATTGTCATGAAACTTTGGGAAGTTGTTCAGTACACTCTAGGATAGGTTTCTACCAACTTTTTTTTATTTGAAAAATTTTCAAAAATTTCTAGAAAAAAAATAATTGTTTGTCTAAAAAACGTAATCGACCTTTTTAAAAGAAGATTTAATTTTCTACAATTCGAGCCCAACCGCAGCTCTGTAGGTCTAATAGAACCTGAGTTCAGTTCTATCATGTATCATATGACCGGAATCTTATCTATATAAAAATTTCTTGTCTCGATGTTTGTCCGGGCTAAACTCCGATACAACTGGACCGATTTTGATCAAATTTAGCAGAGATACGTAACGTTGTCCGACTTTAAATATAGGCTATATTTTATTTGGATTAACGACCGAAAACCATGAAATTTTCAGTAATCGTGTTCTTTTGGCAGCGAAAAATTCTGTTGTTAACGAAATTAACTGTTGTTACCTGGTGATCTAATGTCATTTAAATCCATCAATAATATTGATGATGAAAACCAAGCTGTAAAACATCCAACTGAATTTTTAAATTCTCTCGACATACTAGGAATGCCAACACGCAATCTTCGGTTGAATATTGGTTCACCTATTATTCTTCTGCGTAATTTGAATCCACCTATATTATGCAATGGTACACGTTTGGTCATCAAAAATATTACCGGAAATGTTATTGAAGCTGCCATGTTGACTGAAAATATTGTGCATCGATTAGCACTCAATTAAATTGAAATAAATATTTATAATTTAATATAATATTAATAGCCATAATTAGAAATCAAACATTATATACCTCATTCATTAAACTCATGTTTATATTTTATCAGTTATGAGTGTTGCATATTATTTATTTATTATATAATATAGTCAGATATAAGATGAATAAAATGTAAAATCAAAAAATCTATTTAATTCATTTTTTTAATAATTCATTATTCTTTTTAAATTAAAATTTTAACAATCTATTACAACAGCCACAGCAACGCGTGGCCGGGTCAGCTAGTTATGAAATACATTTAAAATATATATATATATATAATTTAATTCATTAATATGCATATTCTTCATATATCATCTTATCAGCCAACCACTTCCTTAATTTCGGCTTGTCAAATTTCCCATGATTTCCATGTGGCATGTTCAGGAAAGGATATTTGGCAAGTCATTATTCCGTCCAGCACGACCTGTAGTAAGAAAATACTGAACTGGATCCCGTTTTCCATTTCGGTTTTCCGACATTGCTGTCAGCATTTTCTTACACTTTCTTAACACATTTCAAAATGATTTTTCACTAAAACAGAAAACTTGCATGCATTTAGGGCTAATTTCTTCGATTTTTATCGATCTCCTCAAGAAAGACAAGTATTGTTTCAATTGTTTAGGTCCTCACTTGAGAATCAACTGTAAATCCAAATGCACATGTCGTAAATGTAATTCTTGCGATCACCACACACTTTTGCATCCATCTGAATTTGTGAATTAAAATTCACGTTTGAACTCCATGCCTAATCGCACATCAGATTATGGCAATCATACATCCAGTGAAAATTCAACATCTTCCGCTGATCAATCACAAGCTGATTCCTCAATCTCTACCAGCTGTGTTATTTCCGGTAACCCCGTAACTTCACTCTTAGGCACTTTCCGTGCGCGTGTTTTGGATTCAGAAATAGGTTTCGTTCCAGTCCGAGGATTAATCGACCCTGGACTGGACCCTGGACCACAACTTTCGTCAAAACGCCTTCTTGACCAGTTGAGTCAAAAAATGCGCGATCTACCCATTACTGTTTTAGAGATCGGTGAACGTCTTTCAATCTCTCCTGGGACTGTTTTGTGTGACATTTTCTCCATGCTTTCTCATAGCCACATTATCGTCAACCCATCCGTGGCTCCTCACTTAACCAATCATTTATCTCCTGAAAATCTTACAGCAGATGTTGTTCGCGCTTTTGAGCATTTGGGCCGATCCTGAATTCCATCGATCGGACACAATTGACCTCCTATTAGGTGCCGATGTCTTCCCGCAATTATTATTGCCTCAACCCTTTATTACAAGTCGTGTAGGTCCAATAGCTATCAATGCCATCTTCGGTTGGATAATCATAGGTCCTATGCAGGTCTATCTTCTAATCAGCCAACCACTTCCTTAATTACCGCTTGTCAAATTTCCCAAGATTTCCATGTTTCCATTGCATGTTCAGAAAGGATATTTGACAAAGCATTACGTCTCCAGCAAAACATATAGTAACCTGAACTGGATCCCGTTCTCCATTTCCGTTTTCCGACATTACTATCAGCATTTTCAGAACTATATAAGAAATCATATAAACATGTTATTACAATAATTATAACCATATAAAATACAGGCTACCTTAACAGTATGCACTTAAAAAAAAATCGGTCATACAAAAACTTATCAGGAGCCAGGGTGAGAACCAGATTACCTTAAGCCATTCTTTGGATATTTTTTTATTATCATTTTTTGGGTTCATCATTTTTCATTTCCCCTTCACTAGGTTCATCAGATGACTATGATTTATTAGTTACTTCTTTTTCTTCCTTCTTTTCTAAAAAAATAAAATAAATGAAAACAAAATCAATATATATATATATATATATATATATATATATATATATATATATACATTTGAATTATAAACTACAGAGTAATTAGTCATCTAAAAATACTATAAAAGTGACATTGGCATGGCTTATTCAGTTTCTAATTAATTAAAATATAAAAGAAAGACAAAATAAATAAATAAAAGATATATAATTTGTGAACTAAGTGAAAGTATTGAAATAACAGAGGTTATGTTTTAATGAAATAATGTTTGTATGATTCAATGTGTACACCTTTGAGCTGATAGACATATATTTATTACTATTTTCACACGTTCTCAGAAGTTTTATGATTGAGAAAATGGAGAAATAATGGGTTTTTAAATGTTGTGAGGGATGACCTTTAATGAATGGAGATGAGTATGGAATTACAAAAAAAGATAATAGAGGGATAATAAAGGAGTTTTTTTAAATATTTAAAGCAATTCCGTGTAAAGGGCTATACAGAACTGGGATCTAGTATTTAGACAGCTCACTTAGGAACATGGAGTAAACAAATTTAGGATGTTCAGAGGCTTTGCCTAGTAATTTAAAAACAAAAATGAAAAAGATTTGTATATAATGTAATTATCCAATACCTAGGAACTATAGCCATTAGTAAGTTATAGCTATAATATCTTGTCATGATTCGTACTTTTTATTTATTTTATTTTTATTTACTTTTTTGGCACTTTATAAATACTTTATGATTTCTATTGTGTAGCGTTCTGGCCCGATATATGTTATGTTTTTTTTTCTGTTCATGTTTGTTATTCTAAAAGGACTTAGCCCCAGAATAAAGTTACTTTTTTGTTCTGTTCTAAGCTTGGTAAAGCAACCTCCATTTGGTATACTAACTGAGCTCTGAAAATGAATCTAGAGAAACAATTCATAACCATTTTCAGAAATCAACATCAGAATCGAAATGGCCTAGAAAAGCATTCGTTAAGAACTTCACAATTTTTACAAATAGAAATCCATTAAAAGGGAAATATCAGATATTTTGAAGGAAAGGAAAACCAATTAAGAAAGGAAGAAGGAAAAACTAATTGGACCACTTGGAAGTTCAAGATACTGACAGGATTAAGAATTTTTCAGAAGGAAATCAAGCTTTGATTGGAAAATTAACAGAATCAGAACTTAGAGATACTTCTATCTTTGAACATATGACAGAATTCAATACTCCTTGTAAAAAAAAAGAAAATATGTACATGCTGATACAAAAAAAAAAAAGCATTACTTGGGCTGACTTCATGATTGAGAAAAAACAAAATAATGAGATTCAATCAGCTATCGAGAAATGAAAAGAACTTCACTGAAGTAATTACAGAAGAAAATACATTTAATTTATACATGCTGTTTTGGTACTATAAGTGACATATAGTATGCCTAATCTGAAACATATTTTGAACAATTTAATCCTGGAGATAAGTGCAAGAGACAAGACTCCATCTTTACTTCATCCAGATATACATTTGATATTAAAGGTTTTAGAGACAACATTGTTTAAAAAGTTTTTCTCGCTGGTTTTGTTCTCATTAGAGAGCTAAGAGCTACTTCAAGTACTCTTGTTTCTTTAGACTAACGAGAAGCGTTGGTAGTGGTTACTATATGAAGGTATTGTAGAACTAAACATTTGCTTGAGTCTATATATTATACCTATTGAATCTAGTTATTCCATAGCTTCATATAATATTCTTTCACTATTTACACTTACATTTTGAATGTTTTATAAATGCTTATTAATTATGCTGTTTTTAATTACATCTAAACTGTAAACATATTTATTTCTAACTTCATATAATAAATTATATTCACTAGTTTTATTTTATATACATTAGCTATTATCAAGTAAAAAAAGAAAATCAATAAAAAAAAATTATAATTGTACCGACAGATGTTAATGAAAATTACTTATGGGATTACTCAATATCAATCTTCTAGGGTACTGGACTTTATAGATATATTTTATTCTGAGGGTGTATAATAATACAAAAAAACCTTTAGTCCAAATTCATATATTGCATCATTTTCTATAAACGTTTCGACCCTCGAGTGGTCATTTTCAATACACCCTTCACATCACCATTTTGTCGGTAACATCTCAATCTTTTTTTTTTTTTTTTTTCCTGTAGACTAACATTTATAGGAAGCTGGGTGAAGTCCACCAATAGTCAGACTATGAGGCAGTGTCTGACTATGGGTGGACCTCACCCAGCTTCCTTTAAATGTGAGTCTACAGGAAAAAAAAAAAAAAAAAAGTTTGAGATGTTACTGACTAAATGGTGATGTGAAGCGTGTATTGAAAATTACCACTTGAGGGTCGAAACGTTTATAGAAAATGAAACAATATATGAATTTGGATTATGGGATTACTTGATGTAAAGATATATTTTAACAACAAAAATATGGGTGAATAATAATTTAGCATTAATTAAGTACCAACTTCGATAACTGCTTTCTATAAAAAAAGGTCTACTTTCTAGAAATAATACCATAAATACTAAAAAAATAAATAATAATTATTAGCATCCATATAAAGTGAGTGAGGCGAGGCATTAAAGTGAATAAAAAGTTTATAAGGCTTATATATAACCTTTTTTTACCAGAAGGCATTCAAGTTCTTCTTTGTTAATGTCCTCTTGTTCGTTTTTCGACATTACTGTCAGAATTTTCAGAAATAAATAAAAAATAATATAAACATGTTATTGAAATTCTTATAACCGCATAAAAACAGGCTATCTTAACAGTATGCACTTGAAAAAAAAATTTGTCATACAAAAACTTAATAGGGGCCAGGGTGAGAACCAGATTACCTGAAGCCATTCTTGGGATATTTTAAATTTAAAAAATAAAGATCATAATTATGAAATAAATTTAAAATATATAATTTATTCATTACTAGGTCTTTAAAATATTCTCTCCCAAAAAATACCAATTTTTTCTAAAACATCATATAACATGTCCTTCTCACTGCTCTTCAATTAGATAAAATTTCAAATTTAAATAAAAGTGTAGCAACTTATTCTAATAATTAATTTGAAAATTATATAAATTACAGAAATTAATTTTCTGTAAATAAAATTGTACATCAACACATAGTTCTGAAATAAATTAATCATTAAAAGCATTAGTCAAACTTTTTAATTAATGTGAATCATTAACTTTTAAGTGTTTCATTTTTATTTTCATTCTTCCTTACCTCTTGGCATTAGTAACCTGCCACTTGTCTAACAAAAAACTATCTTCAACTTTAAAACTTTTAATACATTCTTAAAAAGGAAAAGGATCATCGTGTTATTTTTTATTTTATTTACATAGCACTGAAACATGGGTTGAATTGATAGCTATTCATGTCCTTGTACCCAATGCATCAGTTATGGGACATTTTGCTGGAGTTTTGGCTAGAATTTTGTATACTAAAACATTTTTGGGGACATTAAACATTTTTGATTCATTAATGTACCGAATAACAGGTAGGTTAATAAGTTTATGTTATCTTTTAGTAAATTATTTAGATCACCCATTTTGAAAGTTTGAGTTACCTTGATGATTGCCGACCTTTGGAACAAAGATGAAGAAGAAGAATCTTTTAGAATTTAACATAGTTATTGTTTGCTAAAATTATTGATCGTCGTGGGTTTTTCGATCTTAATTCTATTTATATAACTTAAACTATCAAAAAATGGATTAGGACTGCAAGCAAGTACTAATATTTGGATACTTTCTATTAAGCGGAAAGTTCTATAACGAAAGTTTTATTAACTTTAGACCAAACCATAGTAGTATAATAAATATCCTCTTGATGCTATGTATATCTAGCCAGCAAATTCTGATTACTAATCTCTCTTAAGAAATAAAATAAGTTCTTGTAAGAAAAGGTCAGGTAGATTGCATTATATGGTTAGTATGCATGGGTTTAATGGTTAAATAGGAAACCAATATGTAGAAACCAAAAAAATTTACAGTACTCACCGAGATCCTATTCACTAAAATGACCACCATAATGCAAACGTCTCTCATTTTTAGGTATAATATTGTTTTATCATAATGCAACATGATTTTTTATACTTATTACAGATTTTTTTACTTGATTCGTCACTCATTCATTAATGGGCTCTAGAGTCCTTGAAGGACCATGGCTTGTGCTAACTTCTTTCAGCACCTCCAGTGGTTTATACCCATCACCTTCAGGTCACCCTCCACATCGTCGAGCCACCTGATTGAAGATCTTCCTCTCAATCCTACCATCCTTCTAGAAATTCTCGTTGGGTCCATCCTCTCCACATGCCCAAATTATCTTAGTCTCTTGAGGTGGAGGGCTATCCCTATCGAGCTCATCATGTAGATCCATTAATCTTTGATAGACCTGATTCTCCATTCTAATAGGTCCAAAAATTTTAAGTAGGATTATTTATTTCAGTTCTATCATATGCCCATAGGCCTATAGTTTTTTATTTAAAAATATGTGAACTCATTTTTTTATTTGTGGGTAAACTCTATAAAGGTAACTTTTTTCTTTTTGGACAATTATATTATTATAATTTAAGGGCAATAATATGACTTTTAGGGCAGAAAACAAAGCATCGTGAATAATTAATGGTTGACCATATAAATATAGAGAAGAAAATGTTCTGGCTGGAATTAAAAAATAATTCCTTAAATAGTGAAGAAATGAATAAATAGTTTCACTATTTAAGGAATTACTTTTTGACCTCCACCTATTTTCTAAATGGTTGTCAGTTAGTCTAAACCTAAAAAAACTAACAGTAATCATCTTTTTTAATTGATTCTTTCACATATACTATTCTTAAATTTATTGTTTTCAAAATTCTCTTGTGTGAAAATCCTTTTTCCAGAATTTTGTTTGTTGGATTATGGATAGTACTTCTGAGTTTAACCTAAATCAGTCTATTTACTTCTCTTTTTTTTTTATTTACTTTTACTCCTTATTTTTTTTAATCTTTAAGGAAATTATTTATATTATGGGTACAAAGTTTCTCTTGTTTTTTTTTTTAATTTTTGCATAAATTATTTGAACTTTTAAGGGGAACGAATCCTGCATGGCTACAGATATAGATCCAGTTATCAACGGAATTACCAATACCACTCTGATAATAGTTTTTTTAGCTCAAGATATGGCTTTCTTAACAGTTTTTTTGGAAGATCTTTACGAGGCTATAGGTCATATTATGATTGAGAAAATCAATTAAATGTAAGTGAATTTATGAAAACTTGCTGAAGTATTTTCATTATTTTATAATTAAGACATTGATATGGATAAGGTAGTTAGTTATGAAAAGGTAATTTTACTGAAGAATCAAAAAACTATTTTGACAACTTAAATGAAGGTTTAAAGTGAAAAATAATAAGGTGTATATACCAGTTTTTCAAATACAAGATTTCAAAGGACTGTAAATATTTTAATCCTATTTAATACTTACCATCAATTAATAATACCTTTAGAACATTCTCTAAGCTTCTTTAATCTCATTTCACTTCTTCAAAAAAAGCCTCAGTTTAGTTATTTGTTATTTGTTAAGAAGGAGCATGACAGTGTCCTACAAAATTCTCCTAATTTTAACACATTACTGGAAAAAAAATTTGCAGAACAGGATTGCTGAAGTAACTTCAGAAATTATTAAATATGAAGAAGGTTTCCGTGATCAACCCACTGTGCGGCGTTGTTTGAAAAATTTAGTAGTGGAGATACAACATTGGAAAGAAGAAGTGCTCCGGGCGACCTTAATGAATATTGATGAGGTTCTGGAGGAAGCTGTTGGGTCAAATCAATCCACAAATAATCGAGAACCTGCCAGGGAGTGTGGTGTGCCGAAAGAAACTGCTAGTCACCATCTATGCTCCTTTGGGAAGATGAAAAAGTGCTGTAGACTGTTCCCCCACGAACGTAATCTTCAGAAATCAGCGAAAATTTGCGAAAATATATTGAAAAACCTTTCTGGTATGAGATTTTACTGGAAGATTGTCACTGTAATGAATAGTAGGTTTGCTGCCGAAATCTGAATACCCATGAGCAATGGCTAGATCGCAGTCAAACTACTTTTCTGGTTGCTGCAGAGGGCAATTTAAAAAAAATCCATGCTTTGGTTTTTTTGGAATTTAGAAGGTGTTGTTCTTCATTCATTTTTTTCCTGATAGATGCTCTATGAATTCTGAAATCGACTGCAAACAACTGGAAAGATTGTAAGTGAAGTTTTCAGAGTTTTATCCTGCTTTGATCAACTGATATGGAGTTTTATTCCAACAAGATAATGCTCATCCTCACACTTCCCGTCGAACCAAAGAAAAGCTTCAAGCTTCATTGGTTTGAACTCCTGTCTTATCTATCGTATAGTCCAGACCTCGCACCATTGGATTACTACTTGTTTTAATTCATGGCCCAATTTCTTCAAGTGAAAACATTTTATAATTTTGCAAAAGTTGTAATTGCAATCCAAGAGTTCTTTGACAGCCATCCCAAGAAATGGTATCAATGTAGGATTGAGCAATTGGCTAGAAGATGGCTAATGATGATTGATAACAATGGATTATACTTTGAGTATGAATGGTATTTTACATCAAAGAAATAATAATACAATTATTTGGTTGTAATTTTTTTTAATACACCCTATTATTTATCATTGCAATGAATATTTTATTTTATTAATTTTTTTTTTTCGTAGTGTTCCTAGGCGGACGCTATTGTACCTGATCTCCATATTGACTTTCGATGATTTCTGTTGAAGTAATTCCTCTGATGTATATATTGTAATATAGACAGATAACACTGTAGTGGCAGTTGAGATCATGTTGGCTGTGCACCACAGTGTCTTGGCACCAACAGCCTTTGTTGTGTTGTTAGTCTCTCTGTTAGCGTCTGTTTGTAGTATGGACTGCATCTGCCATTTTGTGTCAAGTGTCTTGTCAAGTGTTTATATCATAATAAATTCTGTGCTTGTATCGTTATAACTCGTACTGTTGTTTCCCTGCACTCTATTACCTTTTACTCTTTATTTAACAGGTTATGGGCCCAGTGTAGGATTATGTGTACTTGTTATGTTTTGTTGACGGTAGAGCCAAATTTTGGGTTGGATATAAGTTTTGGGACAGACACTGGTGGTTAGTTATTTGTTTGGAAATAACTTTTTGGACACACGTTTTTGGTCAGTCAGTTTTACAAAACAATAGTTATTTGTTTGTTGATTTGAGTTTCAGTGTTACGCCATTTTGTTTAAGTTAGACGCTTACGGTCCGTGTTACAATGGCAAGTTCAAGTGTTCCGAATGTTACAGTTGAACTATTTGATGGATACAACTTTAGTATCTGGTACTCAAGAATTAAATTATTGTTGGCCGCTTGGGGCTTACTTAGATTTTTAAATGAAGAGCCCCCCACGACGGAGGAGGAACTTAAAATTTTTATAGATCAGGATGCAAAGGCCAAACTTATTATTGCTAGTAGTCTTTCGAACAATATTTATTCCACTGTTAAAGAGAAGGATACTGCAAAGGAATTAATGGAAGCCCTCTTAGCAACCTATGAAAAACGAGGTATGAAGTCTCTTGTCATGCTGCAAAGAACTTGGAGAAACATGATGTACAACAATGATCAACCTCTACTAGAGTTTTTTCAGCAGTTTGAATCCATGGCGTCTGATGTAAGAGTGGCTGGTGGAAAATTGGAACAAGAAGAGATAGTGAATCAGTTACTTGTTGCAATGCCATCAGAGTTTGATTCCGTGGTGTCAGTATTAGACATTGTGTACAATAAGGACAAATCAGGACTTAGTTTGGAATATGTGAAAAACTGTCTTTTGTCGGAGTATGAGAGAAATATGAGAAGGGAGGATGATCTATCACAGAATGTATTTGCAACCTACAGAACTAAAGATAAATTCTGGAAATATGGGAATTCAAAGGCCACTAACCCCATAAAAACATCAAATGTTGTTTGCTATTACTGCAAAGGTCGAGGTCATGTTAAAAGTGTTTGCCCGAAATTAAAAAATAAGAATTCTGCTGCCACTTCCTACTTGGATAACAGTGCTGAAGCCCTTTGTTCATCAGAGATAGCTTGTTTTGTGATAGACTCTGGGGCCACTGCAAATGTTATTGGTATTGATAATATTTCTAAAGTTTGTTTAAACATGGAAGAAGCTAGTTTTATAGAAGAAATAAACCATAGTGTGGAGATAAATCTTGAAGAAATTAGTTATACAGAAGAAACATATAATACAAAGGAAGAAACAAACTATAGTGAAGAAGTAAAGATAGAAGAAGCTAGTTTTATAGAAGAAATAAACCATAGTGAGGAGATAAATCTTGAAGAAATTATTTATACAGAAGAAACATATAATACAAAGGAAGAAACAAACTATAGTGAAGAAGTAAAGGTAGAAGAAATGAACTTAAGTGAAAGTATAAATCTGGAAGAAATAAGTCATCAAGATGGAACAGACTATCCGGAAGAAATAAACTTTAGTGAAGAGTTAAATCTGGAAGAAGTTAATAAAGAAGTCAAAGCAAACCAACCAGATTTATTAAACAATATGAAAGAGTTAAATATTAAGGAAATAGTGAACAGTTTAGAAGTATGGAATCAGAAAGAAGAGGTAAATTCGGAAAAATTTAACAAGATGAAAGACACAGTTGCAGATAATTTACTTGTGTTTAATTGGTCAAGTTTAAAGTCAACAGGAGATAAGGGAATGTGCTCGTTCAAGGAATTTTTGGTACATAGTGAATCAGTAGATATGTCAAGAGTGTCTAATAAAGAAATTGTGAGTTTCCCTTATATCATTTATAAGAATAAAAGAAAGGCCAATTGTCAGAGTTTGAAAAGTGTTGACAAAATTAACTATCATAGTGTTTTCAAAATAATTAGAAGTTCTAGTAATAAAGATGATGTTAATATTTTAATGTGGAAAGTGAGAAAGAAAAAAATATTGAGGTCTACACCGCTAATTGGAATAAATTGTATATATAATAAAGGACTGGAATTGGACTTTAGGTATCAATCTGTGAAAGTGAACATGTATATATGGAATTAGGATATTAATTGTATTTGAGTTGTGTAATGTGGAATTCTTTGTATTTGATTTGTAATCAGGATTTTAAAGTAATTCTGTTTCAGTAATTCTTTGTATTTGTTTTATTTGTAATTAGGTTGTTGAAGTAATTAGTTGTATTTATTTTATTTGTATTGTATAATGTGAATTAGGAAGGCTTGCTGTAATAATTCCTTTATGTATTTTATTTGTATTTTGTAATGAGGAATTAGGAGGGTGTGTTGAAGTAATTCCTCTGATGTATATATTGTAATATAGACAGATAACACTGTAGTTGCAGTTGAGATCATGTTGGCTGTGCACCACAGTGTCTTGGCACCAACAGCCTTTGTTGTGTTGTTAGTCTCTCTGTTAGCGTCTGTTTGTAGTATGGACTGCATCTGCCATTTTGTGTCAAGTGTCTTGTCAAGTGTTTATATCATAATAAATTCTGTGCTTGTATCGTTATAACTCGTACTGTTGTTTCCCTGCACTCTATTACCTTTTACTCTTTATTTAACAATTTCCATTACAGAAATTTATGAAAATGGTAATAATTTGAAATTTGTTTATTAGAGGTATGTAGTAAATTATAAAATTTTAGAAATAACTTTTATTTTAGATTTATATAGTTTGTCTAGCCCCATGGTTTTTATAAAGCAAGATATGGTGTGTGCCATGATATGTAAATTAACTTTGTATACAGAATTCATATTCATATTGGTAAATTAACTTTGTATACAGAATTCTACATCCCTTTGCTCTAGTGCATCCCTTGTGCTATCAACCCTTAATATCATTTTCACCTCTCTCATTAATTAATAAGAAAGCTTAATATATTCTTTAGCTTCTATATTAAGCTCCTTTTTATTTTCAATGAAAACCTATAGGATTCTATAGATCTGTTTGTAGTCAATGCACCAAAAACAATTATTCATATACACTTACTCTCATAAACCTTGCATAGATAAGTGACAAATCACCTTGTTGAATCATGAGATATTTGGTATACGCACACCTTGTAGTATTTATTGTTATGAAATTATTAGTCGCAGAAAGTGAAACAACTAAATCGACAGTTTTTATTTAAAACATTGGTTTTGAGATTTATTAATTGAAATCATTAAACATTGAATTAAAAATATTAATAACCTTTGATCAGAAAACATAAATATTTATCATTGAGAGTGAAACTTAAGGTTTAAGCCATAAATTAATTAATTTAGAATAGAATAGAAAATAAATTTTATTCTGACCAAGTCCCTTTAGAATAACATTCATGAACAAAAAAATAAACATAATATACAATTTAATAGTGAAAATAAATCTAATTTGTTTTTATTTAAAACAAAATAAAATATTAGGGACAAAATCAAAACTACATTAGGATTGGACATTAACTGAGTATTATTTCAGTAATTTTACCTTTTAAAACAAAAACAACTTCATTTTGATTAAAACTGTATCCAGATTCAACATAAATCACCAATTCATATTATTTCATTTTTTAAAAAGTTGTTTAAGGTTTCTGCCAGAATTAACATTATTAATATTTCAATTTCTAATATTTTACATTTTCAAACCGCTAAAATTTACTTACAAGTTTCAAATTTTTATTAGTTCCTAAAAAAAAAAAATAGTGACTGACAGAAGATTCCTAAAATATAAAAATAGATATTTGACATAAGGATGAATGCTATCATATTTTATTCAGCACTTCTTTCCAGATTTGGCTTTTTAAACTTATCATTCCTGTATATTATCACTTGAATAAAATAGTCTAATTTACATATTCGATGGACACTACTAGTTTGTATATCTATAAAAATACTTTATGCGATAGTCAACTTCATGATGGTTGATGTGGAGTTGTAGATTTGTTGATCTTATTAAGGAACAAATCTCTAAAAAAGGTAGTAACTGCTGAACTAAATGGTAAATGCCCCACAGTAAACCTAGATGTAGATGAGGGTATTGTGTTAATGGCAATGTCACAGATTTGAGTTTGGACGGTAACTGTGGACAGAGATTTTTAAACAAGGATCGGAGGTATCAGCATTGGACCTTTGGGTTTGCTAACTCTTTAATCATTAAATTCATTTAAATAAATGTTGCTAAAAACAGTTTTTTTACTTATGAAAATAGGTGACAGAACCCCTTTATCCATGAAAAATTTATGGAGTGTTTAATAAGTAGGATAAGCTTATTAAACACTCCATACACGATATTCCATATTGCACTATATCATGGACTACTTTATAATTTAATTTGAATGAAATAGATCTATCAAATTTTATTGATAGGACAAATATGCAAAAAAAAATGAAAGAATTCCAAAATACAATGTGGATCTCATTTGTAGATTTCAAGACACCACGTGATTTTGTTATGAGAAGAACTTTTCTGGACAAATAAAGAAATAATTATCGCTTCCCCTAATTATATTACTATTAAATGCACAATTTTGAATACGAGAATTATCAAAGTTGATAGGAAACTTACTCATATTCACTCTAGGCTCAAACCTTTTGGCTCTACTCCTCTTCGATATAATCATACATATGCTATATACGTATGCATACACTTGTTCTACAGAATTCACAAAATATTGACATATGCTTATAAACTGAACAGGGAAAGGTCTCTTCAAAACATTAATGGTCCGTTCAAAAAGTTCCAGCAAACAGCTTAGACATTTGGACTTCAAGTGAATGCAGATGAATGAATGGCAGAGTCAGATAAATTATTAACGCCCACGGATGGACTCTTTTGATTGATCTCAGCCTAATCACCTATTAGCATAACTGCTACCCAAGAAATAGAACAGTTCTTACATATACTGAACCCAGGATCTTTCATGGGTTGTAATGGTCCAGGTATTTTTTTTTATTATCACAATTCATTGTTGTTGAATTAAAAGTACTGCACCTAACTGATAACAGAGGATAAATTTAATATGGTGTCAAAATCGTGTGTACAACCACAACCAACAATGATAATTAGGAGAGGTTTATAAATAATTATTAACATCACTTTAAAAAAAGGAAATATAACAGTATAATAGGTTTTATTTAAATCATATATAATCTATTCATTATTTAATATTAATAATTTAAGTACAGCTCTACAGCTCAAATATATAGTAAAAAAAATTATAATACTTCTAATTCATACTACGTATTTTTTTTGGATTTCAATTGTTAAATTTAAAATCTTTGCTGCTAAAATAGGAACTTGAAACGTTTATACATTAAGTGAAAAGTGCTTAAGTTGATATCATATAAATATATTTGAGAAATAAAATTGAATCGATGTACTTGTTTGTCATTATATAAAAACATTTGAAATCCATTTTTTTAATAGTTTGTATACTTTTCTTAATCTTTTTTGTACTTTCAAGTCACTTGGATTTTTAACTTATAATACATAGTAGGGTTTTTTTTTTATCACAGATGAGTCAAATTATTTTTTTTCTGTTTAGAGTCACAATCTCACATGGATTTCAGGCTCCAATGACAAACCTTGATTCACAATACCTTCTTTTGAACTTGATTTTGATTTAGGATTTTTTTCCTGAAAAACAGAAAAGAGTGATAAGTATTGCTTTATTTGTTTCTTCATATATATATTAATCACTAATTTGTTGCGGTGACTTCATAATTTGAAATTCATACTTTTTCAGGTATTGTATTTAAAGTTTTAAATACCACATTATTTTCTGTGAAACTCAAATATAAAATAACAATGCACGATTTATTGGCCTTGGATTTATTGGCAACAAATGAGTGACACAATTTTACTCAGACAATTTAATATCACTATAATCAATACTAACATTAAGAGATATGTTCAGTTTTTCTTTGTACTTATTCGGTATTCGATCAAGGATATAATTCACTGGGGGAGAAATAAGTTCAGAATCGACATTGAATGGTTTGGTAGGACCAGTTAAGATGCTAACGACGGCACCAACGAAGAATGTTAATAAGCAGCCAATTGCGGAATACCAAAGATAACTGATGCGGTAGAGCCAAAATGGTAGCCTAAAACAAGATTAACAATGTTTATGTGATTATTACATAAGCAATAAATAACATATTTTATGGCAATAAAAATATATCATTATCTTTGCTGCTAAATTCAGCATAATTTATCAAATATAGCGATAAAAAATATGGCAAATGTACTAAAACCATAAACCAGATATGATGTTTTTAATTTAATATTAGGATTTCTCTGAAATCCAATGCTTAACATGCTCTCAATAAAACCATTGTTTGTGCCTATCTCTACTTCAAGAAAAAGTCATGGCGGTCGTTATTATTTAAAATAATCAAATCCAAAATGTAATTACATATTTAACAATTCTTATATGATCAATCATACTTGAAACCAATTAAGCAATTATTTGTGAACCTATAAATTAATAACAATAAAAACTACACCCTTTGCTAATGATAATTGGTATGTATATTCGAATTTTTTATTTTCAAATTAATTTTGCTTTGAAAATAAATAAAATATTTACTTAAAATATATAATTAATTGTTTAAAAGAGTGTTATTTCATAGTATATCCTAAATCAATAGGTTTCTACAGTTTTAACTTACTCATCTGGAATTTCTCTGAGAGGTATGTTTGTTGAATTGCAAGGACAACCATCTGTAGAAATAATCTTTTGATCAGAAAAATTTTGTCCCAAAGCTGTATTTATCTGAGCTCCTATTCCAATCCAACTAACTAGTAAAAGGCTTACTAACCCTCCAGTTAAAGCACCCTAAACATTTTTAAAAAATATATAACCTGATCAAAGAATTAAATTATTTTAGTATCAATTATAACATTTATTCTGTTTAAAAACTAAGAGTATAAATAATTGATTCATATGGAATATATATATACAAGTAGGATTGTGGATGTTTAAAATATTTTTCAAAAAAATAAAAGAATAAAAAATGAAACATAAGGAGTAAAAAGATATTTTTGGAAAGTAATGTGAAAAGGAAATTCTCTAACATAGATAACATTTATTTTTTTAAAACAAAAAAATAGCCTTACCTTAGAATTAGCCCATGGAAATAACATTCCAAGTGAGAAAAGACCAAGTGTTATTCCGCCTGTTATACCATTAAAACTAAGTGCAACCTGAAACGTTTACTTTGTATTAATATTGCTACAATTTTAATATTTTCACATATTGATCATTTTTAATACAATTATTGCTTATGTACCTCAAGCACACTTCCCAATTGTTCGACGACAAATACTAATGCGAAACTCAGAAGGCCGAAACATAATGAGAGCCATTTTGAAACAATTGCTCCTTTCTCATCAGGAACTGTTATGCCGCAAAGTGAATCTAGAATGTCTTTCATGAAGACGGCAGCAAGTGAATTCATAGCTGAAGCAACAGTGCTGAAAACGGATAAATGAAATGAATATCATACATAAAATGCCTCACAAAATTTTACATTTAAGAAAAATATTTAATAAGATCAAATGTCAATCAGTAATAAGAAAATTAAATATATTCTTTCAGAATTTTATCGATAAAATAAAACTTTTAAAAATTGAAATTTTAATGTTTTATTAGAAATTTGCTTCTTGCTTCCAATTTCTACTTGAATCCCTGATGCTCTTTGGCATTAGCACAGCCATAAACTATTTGATATATTGTGATACACCTCTTTGAGAGCTTCTTAATG
Source organism: Arma custos (assembly GCA_037127475.1). Classification (NCBI taxonomy): domain Eukaryota; kingdom Metazoa; phylum Arthropoda; class Insecta; order Hemiptera; family Pentatomidae; genus Arma; species Arma custos. Next base: position 89,763,760 of record CM073764.1, read on the forward strand.
CTTGGAAAAAGCTTGAATACCAACTCTGATAACTTCTTAATAGTCAATTATTTGCTGATAAAACTACACTATGTAGATGTACAAGCCTACAAGCAATTTATACTTGAGTTAAAATACTTTCTAAGATAAACAAAGACACTCCAAATTAGTCGGAATTGTTTCTTGGTTTGGAGACCACAGACTTTGTCTATGAGTGAAGGTAGATTTTCTAGCCGAAATGCCTACTGTGATGTTATCTTCTTTAAAAAGGAACCAGCTTTAAAATTATTAAAAGTAACTCTAAATATGTACAACTAATAACAGTGATTAGAATAATAATATGATAAGAATTTATTATTACCCGAGTGATGCAGCAAAAATACCAGACACAAATAATCCAGGAATACCCTTTAAATGTCCTTGAATGTTCATCACATATAATGGTAATAGCTCATCAGAAGAAAATATTTCCTGAAAATAAACAATTAAATTAGAAATTAAATCTTGCTTATTTATATATTTTTAACATTATGATTTAAATTATATAGTAATACATTATACAAGTAACAGGTGATACAATAAATACAGGAAAATGTTTTTTTTGTTTTCCAGATTTTTAATTCAAATTAAACCACTAGATACTATTTTCCCTATCATTATGGATAGATATCCACTAGTTACTTTTTTTTTTCTTTGACTGGAAGAGAAGTTTAAAATTTTCATTTGACAAATTTCGATTTAAAAAAAAAAATATATATATAGGTATATATATATATATATATACTTTTTTTTTTTATTTCTTCAAAATGACTAATGCTAATAAAAACTAAAGTTTTTTTTAAATCGAAGGTAATGAAGTTTTGGTCCTATGCTATTTAGACTTTGTTCAATCAATCCTAAAAAACTCACATTTAAGTTTGTTACCTAATTACTTGAATGACTTACCTGGTTATGCAGTGGATCACAATCTTGGTACTGATCATACAAGATCATGCCAGTGTAAAAGTTGATAGAAAACACAATAATAAGTCCTACACAACTTGTCCATATAGCCCTGGAAATTATTGTTAATAAGTTATCGAAATCATTTGAGATACTATACATACTATATTTAGTTGATAAGGTATTTTAATTCTCATTAATTATTAATTGTTATTAATAAAGTAAGTAATTATAGTAATCAAATTAAATATAAATAATTATATTACAATTATTATTATATTAAATAATAAATCATATGATTATATTTATAATTTAGCAAATTTAAATATCAATTATTGTAAATACAACATAAATATAAATACAATTATATTTATTTTAAATATAAATGAAGTTATAACAATTGTTATTACTTATTAAAATTGTCCATGCATAAAACATCTGATTTAATTATTTTTCTGGGTATGGCATTGATAAAAAAATAATAGATATAGTATAATTTTATTGATTTATTAAAACTAGTCTAATTTTTTGATGATGGAATGAAATTTCTTACATTGTGATTAAATCCTAATCATCAAATAGTCAGATTTTTTTTTTTTTTTTTATTATTTTATTGAGTTGTACAACTGTAATACATACATCTAGTACAATTGCTATGAGAGAAAATAATACATGATAGGACATGTAGAGATACTACCCACTGGCAGCACTTTAATAAAGTTCTATAATAGAAGGTCCCGAGGCCATCTTCTCTTCAGACGCCTAGGAGGATTGTCCGGGATGGAATTGGATGCAAGGATGGAAACTAGTGGGTTTGGATGGGTTTGAAGTTTATTGTGGAATGATAGGTATCTGGAATGGGCTAAATCGGTAACATATGGAACGTTAAGGTCAAATAGTCAGATTAAAAATGAATTAATCCTCCTCAGGTATTTTGTACTTTATAATCGGTAGAACCCCATGAAACTGCTGACTTCAATTGAAAGTTGACAGTTGTATTTATATTTTAAACAAGAATAATTAAATTATAATGCAATTGGGAAAAACCACAATGCAAAGCCTTATGTTTCAAAAATACACCCACTTACCAGTCGACGTTTCGCCTATTCAGGCATTATCAAGACACAAAATCAAAAAAGGGTTATGTGAATCACATCTGGAAGAAAAAGGTGCAATACATCCCAACGATCAGCCTGTTTGGGCTGATGATCGTTGGGATGTATTGCACCTTTTTCTTCCAGATGTGATTCACATAACCCTTTTTTGATTTTGTATCTTGATAATGCCTGAATAGGCGAAACGTCGACTGGTAAGTGGGTGTATTTTTGAAACATAAGGCTTTGCATTGTGGTTTTTCCCAATTACATTATAATAAATAATAGTGTTTCTTTTTGAGTTTTTGGCTCTATTTTAGTGAAGAATAATTAAATTTACATTTATAAATAAGGCCCTCACCTCAAATTTAAAATGTAAAGATTTAAAAGATCTCTAAAATGATCATAATAAGCACAAGTAAACAGTAAGTATAATTTTAATTAACATCAGACAAAGCAATAATAATTTTAATAACTCCTAGGAATGAAAAAAAATTCAGTTTAAAACTTAGCAGTTAGTTATTTAAAATTTTGAAAGATAGCTACAACATGAACTGATAACAGCAATACTCTGGAGTTGTACCTCATATTCTTTTCACATTTTATGAAAGACAGTATCACTGCTATCAGTTGGTTTAGTGGGACATTAAGAGATTCAGTTTATAAGAATTTGGAAGGTTTAGATTTCATTTAATTAATTGATATTAAGAAAAAATGGTCTATACTACATGTAAAATAAAAATTTTCTTGCGATTTCAGATTTGTAATGAACTTACATTTTAATTATTACTGTATTATAATTTGTTAGCTTGACCTAAAATTTCATGTGTTACAACAATGAAACTAAAAAAAGTAGTCTTGAATTTAAAGTTCAGTACATAATCAGGGTCCTTTCGATACTAGTGTTGTGAAACAAGACATTTCATTTTTTATTTTTTAAATTTAAACTTATACTTCTCTACCATAAGATTTTATGATAGCTTAATTTAATCCAGAATATATGTAATTTATCACATACCTTCTCGCTTGTCCTATGGTTTCAACAGACAGATATTTTTGAATAGAAGCTTGATTAGCACAGAACATTGTAGCCCAATAAAATGTACCTCCAATAACAACAGACCAAAAACTAAGTCTAACGGTTGGATTAGGGTCCATGCTGAAAGATAAAAATAATATAAATAAAGTACCAAATGAAATAAGATAAAGTACACAAACATATTGCAATTAATAGGTATTCGCGAAAAACATACAACAAGGGAAAAACTCATTATAAATATGAAGAAGATAAAGATTATTTTTAGCTTTACAACTAAATAGTTAATAAAAGATCTATTAAAAAAACAGAAAGCTAGAAATAATATGGTTATTTTTCTGTTTCTAAACACCATTTGACAGCAGGGACTATGGGAAAAAGGTGAATTATTTTTAAAATTCTAATATCCTCGATATTGAGCTCCATTATTATTTTATCTGAGGTGAAGTTTCATAGATATACACAGCAAGCATGAAACTTCATAATTAATTAAATTCCTTAACCATTTCATCAATTATTACTTTTACAGATTCTTCTAATTCTTTGGTACCTAGATCAATAGAATGCTAATAATGGTTCAAATTTCAAATTCATTAAATATCTTATGAATGAGCATGAACATTTTGAATTAATTATAGTAATGCTCCTGATAATATTCTTACTACAGAACCTCTAAAAGTGATTAGAGTTTTAGAGTCTAGATTTTCATAATCTGCACCTCTGATGACCCAGTAAAAGATCTTTATATAAAGGATAATTGAAATGTTAAAATAAATAAATCAATAGATGAGCTAACAATCTGAAAATCGATATTATTTTTATCTACAGCTTGTATGATTACCCAAAAACAAAGGTCAATATGAAGGATATTTGAAATGTTATTATAAATCAATACATTTTATTTTATTGGTTTTATTTTTTTTTTCTCTCTTAACCCCTTTGTCTTTTATTAATATTTGAAAAATAGCATATTAATAATGATAAGTAGTATATCTTTTACTGCACCAGGTGCATTTTAATCAGGACATTTAATTTTCTGAACATTACTTAGATGAGCTTACTTATAGGGCTCACCAGTTCTGTCTGATTGGAGTATTGGTTTTATCAACTATATATTTTAATTCATACTTACATAAACAATTCAATTCTATGAGATTTCAAATTTGCCTCGAAAATGTTACTGAACCCTCCTAGATATTGATTTCCAATCAGCATAACAGCAAAAATTGAAGCTACAAGGACAATAGCTTGGAAAGTATCAGTCATTATAACTGCTTTCATTCCACCCTTAAAAAAAAAGAAATTTTAAATCAAAGAAAAACATTCATGGCTGAAGGTTTTATGCCATTAAATAATATAAAAAAAATATTGTGTTAACATTGATGAAAGCTAATAAACATTATTGTCCTCAACCCAAAACCCTTACTCTATCTATAAAACAAAGATATGAAAACAAAATAATAACTACTACAATAAATAATAAGATTATCTTTGTGTTTTGTGAACTTTTATAAATTAAATTCCTCTTTTTGATCATGTTTAATTACTTAATTATTAGGTTTTCCAAATTAATTATTATAAAAAAATGTATGAAATTATTTTTCCAAGTTTAATAAATAAACAATTAATATATTCCTGATTTATTGTATCTACAAATAATATATTAGGGTGACTGGTGTTAAAGAATTTACTTATTGTATATTTCATAACCTTAATTAATAGTTCTGTAATTTTTGGAGATAAACATGTTCGCTACAGCTTAATTAAAATTTTTTATGTGATATTTAGCATATTGAATTTCATATTTTTTTTGTATTTGTATCATGATTCATTACATTACAAATTATTAGAATAATGAATTTCATAGTTTTTTGTATTTGTATCATGATTCATTACATTACAAATTATTAGAATAATGAATGGGATTGATATATTTTTTATTACATGCATTTACCTGAGAAGCATAAAATATGCAGATAATATAAACAACTGTAACAGCTAGATATGTGTTCAATCCTGTAACTGTAAAAAAAAAAATACAACTAAATATTTTTAAACCTGATATTTGTAATATAAATAGCAATAGATAAAGAGGTATAAAAAGAGATGGCACTGCAGATTTTTTCTTCTATTTTTTTGTAACAATATAAATTGTACTCATTTTAATAGATTATTTATACTTGAAAATAACGTTCAATAATTACACAATCTGCTACAAAGGAAATGCTATAATAATTTATTTGTCACGTCATGAACTTTTTAATCAAGCAATAGACCTGGCAAGAGTAAAAGTATTTTATCCACAGTGGTGGTAAGCGCTTAAAACTTGCAGTCTTTCTGGACCACATCACACGAGAGTCGACCACAATTTAAGGGACGCACTCAGATTTGAAAATGCCATACCATTAGGCAATAACAGGGATATCGGAATTACTAGTGTGTTGTTGACAACTATCAAAATATAAATATTTAAGAGTGCTGGGTTTACTCACTACCATATTAAATGTGAAATATTTGTTGTCTAAGGGTAAGGGTAAATGATGATAGTATACTATTATAAAGGCTAAATTAATTGTCCTTGGAAAACAAAAAAATAACTAAATTAATAAAACTAAAATAAACTAATAATAATCATAATACAAAATAATATATATTTATATTAATTAGGATTAGTTCAGTTACTTGCCATGACCAAGAGCCAGAGCAGGAGCATAAACTGCAACTGAAGTATACAAAATCTAAAAAAAAATAAATAAATATTTATACATATTTTTATATAATAAATAGATGCTTAAGATTTATAAACCAAAAGTAAATGATTTTTATTTTTAGTTTTATAAACTATAATAATGAGATATGTTGATGAGGAAATGGTTGACTATATCTACAGCTCCGGTGAATAAGTGGTTAAGACGGATTTTGTCCATAGAGAGTTAACTGCTTTCAGATAACTAAAATCGTATCATTCTCGTAGATTTTGGCTTTAAGTGGAGTTATAATATAAGCAGTAACTCCTTTTCAAGCCAATGCCTTACTTAGCCCCTTATTCACTACGAAAATAACTTGAGTACACTTCAGTATACTTCAGCTTATTCAAGTACAAGAAATTCATTTTTGATAAAATTAAACTTAAACACTTATTCACTAGGGCTGTAGATATGTATCTTGAGCAATGTTGAAAATGGTCGGGAGGGGGGAGGTGTGGAGTAAATGAATTTTACACAAATTAGTAAAACATTAATTTTGTGCCAACATTTCGACTTATTTTCAGGTCATCCATCATCAGTGCAGAGTGGTTTATTTGTTATATTTATATTGTTATAGTGATGTAATATATCCCTCTCTCATTATATAGTGATATATTATTATATTTGCCTAGGGGTATCTAAACAAATGTAACAATATTTCCAACATTGCATTATAATGAGATCATATTTTTATGATTTTGTCCTCTTACATCCATTAGAAGCATTATTAAACAATTTATCAACCAAAAATATTATATTACAGGGAATTTAAAATATAATGAATAAAAAAATTATTGATGGCCTTTTTTAATTAAATTATTAAACTAAAAGAGCAAATTTCCATTAGATTTTTTTTATTTTTCTAAAGTTGTCATGGTTTGTAACGGTGTAAAATAATAAAAATAGTAATAACAACAAAATAAATTTAAGAAGATTCTATTATAAAGCTTACCATTTGTAATAAATACATTGTAGCTGCAAGTACCCTTGAATGTCTGTTGAACCTCCTCTCCAAATACTGCAATTAAAGACTAATACTCAACTCTAATTTTTAAAGACAGAATTAAAACTAAGAAAATATAAATACAAAAAACTATTTAAATTAATATTTTGAAATATTAAAAAAAAATACTAATGAACTCACAATCATGATCTTAATATCAATACCTTGATGATCTTAATACCCCTTAAAAATATATATATTTTTTTCTCTTTTTCCCCCCATGGAGGGACCATTTATTAATATTAGGACATGCTCCATGCTTAAATAAGCATATTGAGTTTAGTATTATAATTACAGAATACATATTAGTATATAAGAAATTATATACAGATAATATACAGAATACATATTAGTATATAAGAAATTAAAAATTTGCAGTTCGACTAAATTGATAATTTACATGTGAGAATAAAATTAAAATTAAATTTTTAATCATAAATTACATAATAAAAAAAACGAATAAAATTTAACAAATATAAAAATAAACAAAAATGATAGTTCTGTACTTATAACTAATAATATTAGTCCTTATGGTGGATTTATGATTATTAGTTTGTTTAGTTTTTGTTATTAAATTAATCTTAAGGACCATTAAGACCGTTCCACCTTGTAATAAATTGTTACAATTTATACTAAAATATAAATAAACGCCTGTTGTGTTAAGATGATTAAATTATTAAAAGTAAACATAGCAATGACATAAAATAATCCCCAAAAATAAGAAAACACCCCAGGGGAGGTAGGTAAGGATATAAATGGGAGTAGTGGGTTTCATACTGTGAATTTAAATTTTAAAAGAACTCCATAGAGTTGTCAATGCAGAGATACTCTTTCTGGTGTTATTGATACAGAATCCATTACACAACAACTTACTACATTCTTAACTTCTCTTCTGTCATATCCAATTTTATTAGATTTATATAAATATAATGTATTTTTACAGTCTAATTATATGAAATTCTTTAAATACATGAAAAAAGAAAAGAATTACTTCATATGAAGACGTGAGCTTCAGATTAACAAAGACCGGTAAATAGAAATAAGAAGTGATTGGAACAACAAGGATGAAAGAGAGGCATATCATCCAGAATTGGGTTCCGTGTGTATACATTTCCGAAGGATTTCCAAGGAGCTCAATCGCAGTTATAAAGCTAGAAAAAACATTTTGTTAATGAGAATGTAATATAAAAATAAATAGATTAATTTTTCGTTTTATTCTAGATTGTTTAAGTTTAAACTTTTTTCCAAGTTTTCACAACCTTTTTCGTATCATAAATCTTAACTTAGGAGAGGTGTCCCTGTATTTCCCTCACACATATCAGTATTTAAGTATAAATATTGAACAAATTATCCTATTACATTGAGATTTAGTTTAGCTATACCTGTATAGACATGCTATGGACATACATGTTCAAATCTGTCATATTCAAACTATGGGCTGAGAGATATGATGTGCAAGTCTCAAGTTTGTTTCAAGATCTGTGTGAGAATATGGAAATGCGGTGATTTCCTCGCGGCTACACTCTTTAAGTTCCAATATTTTTTTCACTGCGGCATTTCCCTTGTTTAGATACTCTTAACGTTCTAATATTTTTTTTCACTGTAGCTGATTTTATTGGAAAATAAAGTGTAAAATATTGTTATATATTTTTCTTTTTTAATCCTATCCTTTTTATTCCTTGGTCCTGAGTCTTGAATAATTACAAGTTGAAATTAAAAAGAAATAGTGGTAGAAATCACAATGCGAGGGAAATGCTCACTGGTACACCTCTTGTATGAAGGGTAACTCTCCTAGGTTAATTAATGCATGACTACATAAAACTAAATAAGTTATATGTATAATTATATTTTTGTTTTTTAAATAATTACTTACTCAGAATGAAAGAATCACAGTACAAATCACCAGTATATAAATTTTACTTAATTGGACAGTTCTATTTAGCTTGCTATCATTTAAAAAATGAAAATGAATGGAATCATTTTTTCAATCAATCATTGTTTTTTTTGTGAGTTATCCTATGTTTTTTTTTCTTTTACATACACATGCATCGAAAATTACTGACTTTTAGAATTAATTAAAAAAAATTAATCCTAAATATTTTACCCTGCAGCTAGTGACAAAGCAGTAGGTATTGTTCCCATGGATGACCCTCCAAGAAGAAAGTCGGCTGATGTTGTCTGCTTGGGCCCCGAACACGCATAGAATGTTCCAATCAGGCATGATCCGACGAGAACCACTGCTAAAACAAGGTAATCAACCCAGCCGAACAGCCCTCCTTCTCTAATGCATATTTCCTCCATCTGAAAAGAATAAAAAAAAAAAAATTTAAAGGAGACATTTGAATAAAAAATTTATTATATTAGAAAAATATATTTTATATTTTAATAAATTGGTATCTGTTCCACAGGTTGTCACTTCAAGTTGAGTTACAAGTTTTTACTTTTCGTCCGTTTCATTTTTAATATTTTCCAAAAATATAAGTTATCGTGAGCTTTAGTATGGAAAAGAAAATGTAATTGTGGTTAATGAATAGATTTCATTAACCATTACGTCAAGAAATAAAAGTTTCAACTAACATATCGAACTATACATGATATATGTTTGTTGAAACGTTCATTTAATTTGGAAAATATTAAAAGGGATATAAATGAAAAGTTTAACCTTGTGACTTAACTGGAAGCGACAACATCAAGATATATAATTACCAATATATTATATCTATCATCATCTAAAATCCTTTGGAAGCTATATAATATCCCCTTACAAGGCATATATTTATTATTACAGGAAAAAAAAATTAATAAATGTAACAATTATTGCATAAAAAAACTCTTTAATAAGCCTTTGAATGGTTGGTTTTCATGAGCAAATGAATTCCATATATGATCTTCATTCAGCCTAAGAAGCTCCGTTTTTTCTATGCATCACCCAGAATTCAAATAAAAAAGGCCAATTCTAGTTTTTGCGCTATCTCCTTGAGAGGTTTATTATAAAAATTATCGATTCTCGCCCAAGCTCCTATCCATAAATCACAGGTTTGTTGAAATATCCAATAATGTCTTTAGAAAAAAAGAATTCCCAATAACTTGTGGTATCATATAACAAAGTTTAGTGCCACTTTTTTTAATTTTTTCTAATTTATTTCAGTTTTTTTTTGCTTTCCACTGCAACTTATCTAGTATGTAGTAGTATTTCGACTTAGATGTTTCTATATTTTTTTATGAATGTTATATTGAGTCTGTTGCTTTTTTTTTATTACTTTTGTTCTGTAATTATGGGTTTTCATGTTGTAGATGCACACATGTATAAAAAGGAAGTCATAAAAAAGGCAATGGATTCAACAGTACTGAATTGCTCACACAGAACAAGTTAAGATAATTGTTAAATCATGCACACTGAGACAATTCATTCACCCATTCACAAGATTTAAGGAAAAGTGAGAGAAAATTCAGAAAGTAATTACAAATGTCTCGTTAGACAATTTTAAATTTATCTTTTTATTATCTGTGTTAAGGATGACTTAAATGAACAATTATTTCATAAAATGTAGTTTAATTGATTTACCAATAAATAAATATATTTGTTTTTTATGCTTCATATTATAACTTTTATACTGTAATATACTATTAGTTATTATAAGTATAATGTATTTACTATAATTATGATAAATTATAATGCTGGAAGATAAATTTATGTGTTTTTCCTAAGTAATTTAATTAATGTTTCCGTTTCATAAGGATGTTTAGAAAAATGTTATAATGATATGGTGAATGATACACACGTATGAAAATAATAAAATTAATAAATGAAATAAAGTCAAACTATGATAATAAAAATAAACTAAATTTATAAATCTGATTCTCCAAATGCAAACTTTATTAATGAATTATAAGTCGAAGTAATTTAAAAAAAAGTATTTTACTCGAGAGTAAAATTTCATTGACATATTGTAGGAAGCTAAACTAGCCTACCATAATATGAATTTTCATAATTTTTTTTACTGAAGACAACTATAATATTTTGGAAGAGCAGTATAAAATTTATTTAAATAAATGATGAAATTTATTAGCTTAGGCAGTCACAATTAATAAAATACAGTGTAAATCAAAGATTTACTTTGCTTAGTGGCCAAATTTCTTCTACATTAACAGGTTTATTGTCACTTCTATGATTTAAATTTTAAAAGTTGAGATTTTAACAGTTAGTTTAGAAATCATTTTTTCTCACTTATTTGCTATTAATTATATTTAAAGTAGTTTTGAGAAAAATATACTGCTTAGAAGAAACGTGGGCAATAAAAGAGTTATTACTTCATAACTCAATAATTTATTCATGCAAACTTTATTTATTAGATCTTGTTTTAAAATGATACTTGTTGGTGTATTGGATTTCTCATTATGTATGTAATGTTTTTTTGAGTTGAAGGTAATGCAGTTTATATCATATCATACCCAAGATATAAGTAGCCATATTTTAGAAGCGTTGTTGAGATTGTGATGATAAGTGTTCTAATACTTTATTATTGACCACATAATTGACATGGTTATTTTTTTTTAATTGATTAATTTACTGAAATTTACAATTTTATAAAAATATACAAGTAAATGCAGCAATAAGACTTACATACAGAATTTCAATCATTATGCTGTTAGAAAGTTCAGTGAACATCTTCTTTTCAGATGCATCAAAGGGATTATTGGGAATAGTTTGGGATTAATGTTCATGAAAGCAGCCTGAAATTGGAGAAGGTAGAACTATTTTGTTTGTCAAATTCGTAGCCAATCTGCTAAAAATTGAATTTTTAGACCTTCATAAATAATTTTATTTCTGATGTAATAAAATCATTATGGATTCTGTGTTCACACCATAAGAATTTGTTTGTGGAGCTTAACTTGTATGTCTCTATAAGCCTGATAAATTAATTATAAACTGTTTTGTAGTGGATTAGATGTTGAATGCCAAGTAAGTGTTGTAGTAATCAGTATCTGAGAGCAGTTTCTTATTTTTTAGTCTTGCATGAGGTTTACATTCAGGCTTATTATGATGAAATTAAATGCGAATTTTATGATAAACTTGAGCAGGTTGACGTAAATTATTGTGAAACTTCATAAAAATAAAAGCAAATGTAGGAAGAAAAGAAGTATATTGTCCTTTAAGGCTAGAGGACTTAAAGTGATTACCAAACATTAAAATAAATAAATAAAATAAGATATGAATTAGTGGGTTTCAACAGTAGAAACATCTCACAATAAGTACTCCAGTCTTTTCAATTTTCGCTAAATCAGGTTTTCGACTTAGTGTATTTCATTTTTAACCCCATGATATTATTCTATTATCAGTAAAGAAAGTTTATACAAATATAGTATTGAAAAAGGGACACAAATAGTTTTCTTAAAGAGAGTAAAGATTCTTTGGTTATGCTGTCCTTCTGAGGAAACATAAAATGGCGGTCCGGACTCGTTAAAAATCCCTATCCTTATTTTACTGTGGATAGACTTGTGTCCTAATTTTTTTAGGACTCCCGTGGTAGGACGGTCCGATTAGTAATAGCAGCATAAAGTGACGTTAAATAAATAAAACAAACTACTAATATTCTTGGACATCTCGAAAAATCTAATAATAGAAAGTATTGCGTTTAAATACCAAAATATTAATAAATATGTGTGGACATTTTCGGATTTACAAACTCACAAAATACAATCGTATCTTGTTACATCATAACTATAAACATTGTATAATTAATTTGAAATCGTATCATGGTAGAGAAAATGGGTCCTACCTTTTTTTTCGCCACGGGTCCAAATCTATCAAAGTGTGAGTATTAATGGGACGTTGGGTCAGTTATATTTTCGTATTAAAGCCTTTTAGTAAATTGTTTAATTCTTGAATACGTTTCGACAACTATATGTCATTATCAATCGTTTAAAACAATTTGTCTGCATCGTTACAATAATTATACATTACTTTGAAAAAGTTATATGTCTATAGATCTCATAAATGAATATTTATTAATAATAATTGATAAGACATATTTTACTAGGAAAATAATTACTAGCATAGTGAACTTTAATCATAAACGCCCTTTTGGAAATTTATCGTTATGTTTTATAACTTATTTTTATATAAAATTTTATATATGTAATATTTTATTTGCGGAACTTATGTGGGTTGATTGAAATTTCCAATTGGACCATAGGTTGCCAACCCCTGGGATAGAAAATGAATCAGTAATTGGAATATTTTGACAAAAATAAGTGTAAACAAGTGAAAAGGAAGGCGTATTTGTTCCGAAAATTTTAATTTAATAAGTACATTGAAAAAATCGTTAATTTAAACACCAAAACAGGTTCATTGACTTGGAATGTTTGTATGAGGTTCGCGAATATACAGAAAAATCAAGTCTAGGAATCAAGAAAAATATTTAAGAGGTCTGTAATTAATGTCATAGAAAAATGGATAATTCAAACAATGAACAAAACATGGTTCGAAATGCATTATGTAAAAACGTGTTGTTGAAAGAGATGAACACGTGTGATAATAACGATAAATTAAAAGCTCAACGAAAATAAAGTTGCGAACTTCCCAGAATTAAAGGGTCTAAATTTTGTTAAACTAAAAGATGAAACTATCTTAAAATCCAAATGACCCATGAAGGTTCTTGGGTTCAGTACATGGTAGAGACCGTAATGACGTAAATGAATTTAGATCATTTTTAAATTAATGTAACTGGCTATAAATCTTTTGATTTTTATATTTTGGGAAAAAAGCCATCATCCAGTCTTCTAAGCTTCTTAAATTGTTTAATTCTTTAAAACGTTTCGACAAATATATGTCATTATCAATCATTTAAAATTATTTTTCTGCATCGTTACAATAATTATACATTACTTTGAAAAAGTTATATGTCTATACATCTCATAAATGCATATTTATTAAATATTTTCTTGGGGATATATCCATCCTCCATGGTCAAATTATTAATATTGTAAATACAAAAACACAATACAAAATACAAATATAGTGATGAACAAGAAAATTCATTTTATCGGAAATAAACCGGGGAAGTGCTATTAAAGATACGTTCGTGATGAGTCTCCTTTTACCCAATACCCAATATGAATTTAACTTTTGAAATATAAAATTATTTATACCCTTTTTAGCTTCTTATAAAAAAAGTAACTTTATTTTATCGCTGCTATTTCAAGTTAAACCTTTACTATTTCTCACTATTATTATTATTGTTCAATCGTAATTCACAAATTCTGCCAAATAGGTAATATTAATAAGCATTTATAGATATTTTCAATTCTATGGATATAGATTGATTGGAGTTTGGAATAAATATTGGAATTCATAGTTAATAAATATTTTAGCTACGGGAATTATATATATTTCATATATAATATATGAACAACAGTTGAAACAGCACTTGAAAAGTCACTTAGTAACCCAGCGTACCAAATTCATCCTATATAAAACACTCATCCGACCAGTTCTGACTTATGAACCTGAAACATGGACAACAACAAAGGCTGTAGAACATGATCTTCTAATATTGGAACGCAAGATATTAAGAGGGATTTGTGATCCACTATTTGCAGATGCAGAATGGAAACGGAGGAAGAATCATGATATCTACAAGAATTTTGATGCCCCTGATATCGTTAAATTTATATAAGCAGCCCGAATCAGTTTTTGAAAGTTCGCAATTATTTTTTATGGTTGTAGACACTTAAATCTAATCTAATATATATTATAAAATGTGGAAGAAAGTGGTCCGGGTAGAGGTCACAATGAATTTCTCGTTGATTTTGAGAAAAACTTTATTGATTAGACAACGTTTCGATCTACTTTGTAGGTCTTCTTCAGGGCTATATGCAAAATACAGACAATATAAGAAAATGGTACAAATATATTAAAACATATTAAATATAAATAAACAAAAGTAAGGTGAATACAGGCAATAAAAATTATAAAGATGTACAGTAAGGTAATTATACTTATAACCGGATTATTATAATATTATAATTACCTTACTGTACAACTTTATCATTGTTATAACCTGTATTCACCTTACTTTTGTTTATTTATATTTAATATATTTGTACCATTTTTTTATATTGTCTGTATTTTGCATATAGCCCTGAAGAAGACCTACAAAGTAGGTCGAAACGTTGGCTAATCAATAAAGTTTTTCTCAAATTCAAAGAGAAATTCATTGTGACCTCTACCCGGACCACTTTCTTCAACATATATTATCAAGGTCAACAATTATCATTCAATATTATAAAATGCTTTATTAGTACATAAATACACAGTTTTCTCCATCACTACCAACCCAAATCAACTTCCCTTTGGGATGGTACATACCCCTTGGTCTCCAGGTGGTAGTAAGGGAATTTGATCGCGGTGGGTGGAAGTGGGAGGCGAAAATGTGAAATTAAGTATTATAAATTCGAAAATTTGTCTCTCTTTCACGCAAAAACTACTGAACGGATTTGAATGAAACTTTACAGTAATATAGGTTATACATCACAATAGCACATAGGCGACAGCAAGGGCGTATTTAGGAGGGGGTACGTGCCACTCCCCCTAAATACGCACTCCATACAGTTTTTTAGGTACTGTGGAGAATCCATTATAGTACATAATTAAAGGCAAATCTAATCTACTTTTCCTACTAATATTATAGATGCGAAAGATTTATATAATATTATAAATCCCGGGGGCACGTGCCAGATAGTTTTTGTGTTCTGTGGAGAATCCATTATAGTACATAATTAAAGGCAAATCAGTAACTTGGCATTTTGAAATTTGCAGATAGATGCTTTGTATAATTTAAGAAAGAAATTTGGATAGTTCCACCCTTGAAGGTTTCCCCTTTAATATAATAGAGGTTCAAAGATTGTACGGATTCCGTCAGTTTTGAAGTCAGACATCTGAAATTTTGGATGTACGAGTAACTTGTAGTTAAAAAAATATTGAATCATTTTTTTTTTTTTTTAAATGAATTAATACATTATCTTACTAATATTATAAATGTGAAAGTTTGTATGTTTGTCTCTCTTTCACGCAAAAACTACTGAACGGATTTGGATGAAACTTTACAGTAATATAGGTTATACATCAGAATAACACATGGGCTATAGCAAGCGCGGATTTAGGGGGGAGCGCACGGGGGCAGGTGCCCCCCCCCCCGACAGTTTTATAGGAACTGTGGAGAATCCATTATAGTACATAATTAAAGGCAAATCAGGAATTTAGCATCTTGAAATTTGCAGATAGGTCCTTTGTACGATTTAAGAAAGAAGTTTGGATAATTCAACCCTTATTATAATAAGGGTTCAAAGGTTGTATAGAATCCGTCAGTTTTGAAGTTAGACATCTGAAATTTTGTACGAGTAACCTGTAGTGAAAAAAATTAAATTATTTATTATTTTAAATTATTGTTAAAAAGCACTGTCAAGAAACTTTATGTGGTAGGCCAAATTCTCTACTAGCGATGCCGCGGGCAAAAGCTAGTAGTACCTATACTAGCTTTTGCCCGCGGCTACGCTCGCGTGGAATTTGGTGTGCCACATGAAGTTTCATGACAGACCATTTTACAAATAATTTCTTAACGCGCAAGAAATTATTTGTAAAATGATCTGTCATGAAACTTCATGTGGCAGACCAAATTCCACGCGAGCGTAGCCGCGGGCAAAAGCTAGTATACTATAATTTATTAATTCGTTTTTACAAAAAAAAGTTTACTCTTTTGTAATTCATTACTCTCACCTAATGTGATTTGTTTCACTGAAGAAACATATGAAACTACAGATGAGTAGGGAATCTAAGACAGTTGCGTAAAATATTAAAATATTCATCTAAAAAACTTCGTAACTCACTAACTAACTACTTATAAACTTATAATAATGGAAAAACTATTGTTATTGAGCATAATGTAAATAGAGTATGTGAACTAACTTGAGAACGTATTTAAAGCGGTGCTTTATTTATGAAGATAAAATTATTTTTCTTTCTTATAGGATTAACCTCAATGAAAAATGAAATAATAGATAATAATTTCGTTATGAATTTTTTTTTAATCATTATTCAATGAAATTGACGATAAGTAAATAGGATGAATAGTACATATTGGTCTGAATAAAGACAAGCAGAGAAACTACCCAATGGTAGTACTCGAATAAAAAGTTCAACTTAGAAGGTCACGAGTAGGGTTCTACCGATAACCAAAAATATCGATACCAGGTTTTGCGATATATCGGAACAAAGTATCGATACCAAGAAAATATCGAAAGAAAAATATCGATATCGCTCGGTATGAACCGTATATGTACATATCAGGGAAAGAAATTAAAAGGAAAAAAAAACATATACATGCATAGGAAAGGACATGCTTTCGATACTAGAAGAATATGGTACTCATTCGATATTCTCAGAGTATCGAAAGATCTTTCCGATATTTCAAAGATGGTTGATATGTAAACTTTTTATTATGTTATTAGCGCTATCCATACATATCAGGGAAAGTAATTAAAAGAGAAAAAATAATATACACGCATAGGAAAGGACATTCTTTCGATATTAGAAGAATATCTAATCATTCGATATTCTCAGAGTATCGAAAGATCTTTCCGATATTTCAAAGATGGTAGATATCTAAATTTTTTATTATTTAGAATATCGAATGAGTATATATTCTTCTAATATCGAAAGAATGTCCTTTCCTATGCGTGTATATTATTTTTTCTCTTTTAATTACTTTCCCTGATATGTATGGATAGCGTTAATAACATAATAAAAAATTTAGATATCAACCATCTTTGAAATATCGGAAAGATCTTTCGATACTCTGAGAATATCGAATGATTATATATTCTTCTAATATCGAAAGAATGTCCTTTCCTATGCGTGTATATTATTGTTTTCTCTTTAATTACTTTCCCTGATATGTATAGATAGCGAAAGAGTACCCTGATCTTCTAGTATCGAATGAATTTCCATTGCTACGCATATATATTATTTTTTTTCTTTTAACTTATTTCCCTGATGTGTACAGTTAGTATTCTTAACATCATAATTTAGATATTGGCTATCTTTGAAATATCGGAATAGTCATTCGATATTTTGAGAATATCGAAAGAGTACCCTGTTCTTCTGGTATCGAAAGAATTTTTCTTTGCTGTGCATATATATTATTTTTTTCTATTAATTAATTTCCGTGATAAGTACAGATATGGTTCATAATAATAAAATAATAGGGTTCATAATAAAAAAAAATAGAATTTAGAGTTTTAATCAGGCATCTGTGAGATATAAGAATGATCATTCGATATTTTGAGAATATCGAAAGAGTTCTATTTTTCTATGAGTGATATTTTTCTTTTAATTACTTTTACTGACAAATTAAGCAAAAATAACGTTTCTAGGTTAAAAAAGGTTTCAACTGTTTCGATATTCAGTTTTCCATACCGATATCGATAAAATATCGGAAGAAAAGTATCGATACCAAAATATCGGTATCGAAATGAAAAGTATCGATACTGTACCCATATCGGTAATAATGGTAGTCACGAGGGCTTCTTCTTTATGAAATTAAAATATTATGCTTCATTTCGACCTAGATATTAGCATTTTTTTTTTTTTAAACAAGAACACTAAGAACCTATTGATAATTCATCAAATCTAAACATATTTAATTATTTAAAAAGCTAAATATTTATTTTATAAACAATTATTTATGCAACTATTGTTCAATGCTATATATTTCCCATAGATTTGCTGAAATAAGTAATTTTAAAATCGTCCGTGTGATTCGCAGTTTAAGAACTTCCATTCTTCGTAAATAATTGTTTAAAATGCTAGAAATCTCATATAAATTATGTATAGCTTCAAATGTGTAAAACTATAGGTACATACAAACAATTTAAAATCATCAGTTTTTTTTCCATACAGAAAGTTGCTACTAGTGCACATTTATTAAGTCATTTTTGTAGTTATCAGAAATTGTACCGATTTTATAATAAGAAGAACAATAAAATAAGGTAAAGGTGGGTAAGAAAAATATTATGTAAATATTAGCGGATACCAAAACAGGCTCAATCTAAATAAATCTTAACTATTTAAATGTATAAAAAAGGAATAAATACAAGATACTATATACAAAATTACCAATTATGTTTCTGATATTTAAAAAAAAATTGTTTACAGTTTTTTTTTTTTTTTTTTACAAAACTGTTCTAAAACATTTTATTTTATTTCAGAACTGTAGTACTAAACTCGATGACAGCTCCTGACTTGTAATCAAGTAATCCAGCTGGTAAAAAAGATAATAAATGAAAAAATACTACATTTCTACCAAAAATATTGGAATTTAATTTATAATTTATGGTTCGATAAATTCGTTTTCGTTTATTAAGCCTATAAATATTTTTCTGTTCTGATGAAAATATTCGAAATGAAAATATTGCTTTAATTGGTTGAAACGTTATTATTTTTAATAGGTCATCTTTTAAAGTTTCAAGGAAAAAATATTTATTTATAAGTCCCAAAATGAGGTTCACAGGCGTATCTTATACCATATCTCAAACCTTCAAGAATGGTGTCAAAATTGGAGAATTAAAATTAATCCTAACAAATCCCATCAAATTATCTTCACCCTTCGTCGTAAACTTACAAATTCCTGCCCTGCTGTATCCTTTAATAATATTCCTCTGAATCCTGTAGAACAGGTGCTGTAGAACTAGGACTCCATCTGGACAAACGTCTCACTTGGAATTCTCATACAAGACTGAAAAGACAAGAAACTGCTCGTCGTTTTCGCCTACTTCAACATTTACTGGACAAACGCTCTAAGCTCCCAATTAATTACAAAAGACTCATTTACATGACAGTTATCAGGCCTATTTGGACATACGGAGTTGAGCTTTGGGGCTCAACTAAGCCATCCAATTCATCTCGTATCCAATCCTTGCAATCCAAAATCCTTCGTAAAATCCTCAATGCTCCTTATTATGTCACAAACAAACTCATCCATCATGATCTTAATATCCCATATGTTACTGATTTGGCCCAAACTAGATACCTATCCTTCCCTGACAAGCTCCATACACACTTTAATCTGCTAGTCTCTCAACTTGCTTCCCATACTATTCCTGATAACCCTCCGAGGCGTCTGAAAAGAAGATGGCCTCGAGACCATCTACTATAGAACTTTCTTGGAGTGTTACCGATAGGTAGTTTCTCCACAAGTGTTTTTTGTTTTCATGTCATTTGTACATATTAGCAGATTTACTTATTGTAATATTATTATAGTTGTAAATATCAATAAATTAAATTTAAAAAAAAACAGGCGTATCTTGATTTTAATATATATAAAAACTTCTTATTTTAGAAAGTAATTTTTATTGAATCGCATGAAAACTTTCTAAATATATTTACTGAGAGTTTTTATCTGGCTAATGCATAATATTTTTCTAGCTTGACATTGTCTACTTTCGCCTTGAATTTTATTAAGTATTTAATTATTTTATATTCTCCATATTCTACATATATATCCTCATGAGTTACATTGTAGGCTAAATATAGAAATGGAAACGTTCCACTGTTTCATCGAAAATAGTTTTTATAAAATGTAATTCATTCAATATTTGTTAAACAATCTTCTGGCGAGTCTTTCGAGCCTTTATTCTCACATTCATGTCAGTGTGTGATTTAATATAATTCACTGCCTGTTTTATCTTTGAAAAAAGCCTGCTTTTTCACGTTAATATGAGAACATAAACAGTCTCCAAACATCGCCAAAAGAAGGATTTAACAAGTATTGACTGTCTCAAGAACCTGGAGAAAAACTTATCTATACGATGTACGAATAAGAACGGTCATTAAATGTTTACAAATCGACTCATATTTAGTTTTGTGATAGAATGAATAAAATTAACAATCTTAAGATAGATTATAATTTGACGGTCGGTAATTTTATTCATAAAAACAAAAAATTTATCTTCAATAGATTATAGACGAAAAACAGTCATGCTTTTCTGAAAAATTCCGATGGTTTATTCCTTTGTTTAAAAATCAAACGAACAAATAACTAAAGTTAGGGGAATAAAAAAAAATCTAACTTTATTTATGTTTCCAGTTTATCGCCGTAATCATGCGTCCGATATGATAATTTACATGATATATGTAAATTTTTTTGGCGCGCGTCATATTGATCGGTAGGGTAATGTTACGGGCTACTGGGTATTAAAATGAATTAAACAATCCCTTAATTAAAGATACTAATATTTATTAACAAAATGATAAAAAGGATACAATTAAACTATTAACAATTAAATTATTGAACTAATATAAATTTATAATGACAATATTCTAAAGATTATAATCTAGGCCTAACTCCTATTTAATTATTACAATAATATAAGGTATTAATAATTCTAGATAGCTTAACTAGTTACAATAGTTTCTATGAATATTATAAAATTACACTACAATTTATAACTAATAATTAACACTTACAGTTCACTAGTCCACCGACCGTAAGTTTATTCAAGTATCACAAACTGACACACAGTAACAAACAGAAACAGTTTATTACACTCGCGAGACTGTTACAGTTCACTGATACACTTATTACACTGGCCGGTTCAACACTGACTCACTTATTACACTTATCACAGATCTTCACTGGTCTACTCTCAGGCTAAGACTGACTGACTCGAGGTGACGGAAGTCTTTTTATAGGCAAAGCCGAACATTCTAGAACTCGAAGGGGCCAGATAATTCTGGAATATTCTTAATCCTTTGCCGACAAAAGAAGACGGTCTAGAACCGTCCTAATCCTATTTAAACGTCTCCCGCTGACGGAGTTAAGCCGCTAATCCCCCGCTTCCGCCTTCCTGCCGGCGCCCGTAACACTGCCCCCTCCTTAAAAGTGCTCTGCCCCAGAGCAAGTCCGGAGAAATCGGGCATTTATGAGCTTCTACTGATGGAGACGCACCTTCTTTCCAGGGGTTGAACGTGCACACCAATATGGCAACTCCAGAGTTGGCGAATGTCTGCTCGATCATGTCCCTGACAATCCTCCATTCCAAGCCGTCGTATCCACAGCCCAACTTCGGAATAGCGAGCTTAGTGACACGCAGTCTCAGAAGCTTACTCCGAAGGTCATCGAGGCTTCGCCGCAGTGCGTCATATGTCGGCTTCTGATCAGAGGCACGCTTGGTAACCAAGTAAAACAGGTGTCGTCCTTCGTGCGGCTGGTGGAGTGCCTTCCCGACACTTGGTCCTTGGCGTTCCAGCTCCTCAGTTCCGCCGAACTTCTTCCTGAAGACCGTTGCAATCCCTCGAGAAGTCCTCAGATCTTCGGCAACGCAATGGGCCAGAGAATACTCCACTGGTAACGAGAAGATATCTCTGTAGATTACCTGAGTTACTCCACGGGTCCCTGGTACTTTAGTATGAGCAACTGAGTTATTTGTCTTGACGTTGTATAGGTACCTGACCTGCTGGTCTTCTTTCGGGCCGTGGTCTCCTTTGTACGGGGCCAGTCTATTGAAATGGACTACCTTGGGTTTTCCTTTCGGCTGCTTCCTGATCCTATATATGACGTCATTGATCCTCTTGACGATCTCATACGGGCCGTCCCAGGAGTTCTGAAGTTTAGGTGAGTAGCCTCGCCTTCTTCGAGGATCATGTAGCCAGACCAAGTCTCCAGGTTGGTAGCCACCCTTCTCAGCCCTGATGTCGTAACGCTCCTTCATTCTGTCACTGGCTCCCTGGATGTTTGTGCGAACCTTCTCGTGGATATTATCCATTCGCTTCCGTAGATCCGAGACGTACTCCTCTCCGGCAATTTCCTCATCAGGCTTGAAACCGAATTTCAGATCACAAGGCAACCGAAGTTCTCTGCCGAATACCACATTTGCGGGAGTCTGCCCCGTTGCCTCACTGACTGAACTGCGGTAGGCCAGCAGGAACAGGTGAAGATACTGGTCCCAGTCTCGCTGATGGTCGGAGACCACTTTCGACAAATATCGACCCATAGTCCTGTTCATGCGCTCCACCATGCCATCGGATTGAGGGTGAAGAGATGTCGTCCTGGTCTTCCGTATTCCCAGTGCTTCGCACATCCCGGAGAAGACTGCAGACTCGAAGTTTCGTCCCTGGTCAGAGTGAAGTTCCATGGGTACTCCAAACCTACTGACGAGCTGCTTCACCAGTACGTCCGCAACCGTGACTGCCTCCTGATTCGGAAGGGCGTAAGCTTCCACCCACTTGGAAAAGTAGTCCATGGCCACGAGAATATACCGGTTACCTTCATCCGTCACAGGGAAAGGGCCAGCGATGTCAATTGCTATTCTCTCAAACGGTGCTCCCACGTTGTACTTCCTCATTGGGGCCTTCTTTCTTCTTATGGGTCCGTTAGAAGCCGCACAAGTCGCACAACGCCTGCACCAGTCCAACACATCGTCCTTAAGGTTTGCCCAGTAAAAGCGTTCACGTACCTTTTCCAATGTACGGTGAACTCCAAGGTGGCCGCCAGATACTCCGTCATGAAGTTCCCTGAGTACTTCGGGCACTTTACTCTTTGGAACGATGAGCTGAAGTCTGCGCTGATCTCCTTCCGTGTTCTCCAATGCCCGTTTCAGCAGCCCGTTGTCCACTAGAATGGAGTCCCATTGGGCCCAGTAAGTCTTTACATTCTTCGACATTGGAGCAACATCCTGCCAGGTTGGTCTTCCTTGCCCTGATAGTTTCCACTGCTTCATTTGTTTCAAGTCCGGGTCCCTGTCCTGCTCCTTTGACACCTTTGCATCCTGCCAACTGTCCATGACCACCGTTGTCCTCAACACTGCTGCCTGCTTCTCTTCTTGTCGAGAACAATGCCCGCATTTTTCGTCACAAGGTCTCCTAGAGAGCGCATCCGCATTTCTGTGACTCGTTCCAGCACGATGAGCAGATTCAAAGTCATATTCTTGAAGGCGCTCTATCCACCTCGCCACTTGTCCTTCTGGTGACTTGAATCTTAGAAGCCACATTAGAGCCGCGTGGTCCGTTCTCAGGAGGAACCTTCTGCCGTAAAGATATTTGTGAAAATGCTCTATAGATTTCACCACTGCCAGAAGCTCCTTCCTTGTGACACAGTAGTTGCGTTCCGGAGCTGAGAGCGCTTTACTGAAATATCCAATGACCCTTTCTTCTCCATCTTGGAGCTGAGAGAGGACGCTCCCAATAGCGGTGTTGCTGGCGTCTGTGTCAAGTATGAACTTGCCCTCGGGACGGGGATAGCTCAGAATAGGAGCACTACTCAATTTCTTCTTCAACTCCTCAAAGGATGCCTGACACTCGTGATCCCAAAGGAAAGTCCGTTTTTCCTCTGTAAGCCTGGTAAGAGGTTTTGCAATGTTTGCAAATCCTTTCACGTACCTCCTGTAGTAGGTGCAGAGGCCGAGAAAACTTCTTACTTGGTGCTTATCTCGAGGTACTGGCCAGTCGGTGATCGCTGCAATCTTCTCTGGGTCAACGGCAACTCCGTTGTCCGACACAACATGCCCCAGATAGTTGACTTGCCTTCGGAAGAGATGACACTTCTTCGGGTTCAATTTAAGGTTCGCTGCACGCAGTCGTTCGAAGACCTTCTCCAGATTCTTCAGATGGTGAGCGAAGGACTTTCCCAGCACAATGATGTCATCTAAGTATACCAGGCAAATTTCCCAAGAGAGACCTCTTAACACGTTTTCCATCAGCCTCTCAAATGTTGCAGGAGCATTGCAAAGCCCGAATGGCATTACCGTAAATTGCCAGAGTCCAGTCCCAATCGAGAACGCTGTCTTCTCTTTATCTTCAGGTTTCAATCCAACCTGCCAATATCCACTGCGGAGATCCAAGGTAGAGAAAAGTTCACACCCCTCTAGGGTGTCCAGCGTATCATCAATCCTGGGGAGCGGATAACTGTCTTTCTTGGTGACGTTGTTCAGAAGGCGGTAGTCTACGCAGAATCTCGTCGTGCCGTCCTTCTTCTTCACCAATACAACAGGAGACATCCAGGGGCTACTCGAAGGCTCAATGACACCATCAGTCGCCATCTCCTTGATGATCTTCTCGGCGTCCTCCCGTTTGGCTAACGGCAGCCTCCGCGGGACCTGTCGGATGGGCTTAGCATCCCCGGTGTCAATCCTATGCTGGACGATATCCGTTCTACCCCGTGGCCCTGGGCTGATCTCGAAAACGTCCTGCCATCGGATAATCATCTTCTTCACTTCCTCGCTCTGTCCAGGCGAGAGTTCCCGGCATGATTCGTCCACAAATCCTGTTAGTTCTTTCGGCAGTCCTCGCAGCTCGGTGGGATGACGTTGCAGCTGACGAACCACTGAGGTAGCGGTTGTACATTCCCCTACCGGTGTTCCTTTGTTCAGCGTTACTGGGAAGCTGTTCAGGTTCATTAGCCGAATCGGAGTGGTACGTCCGACCTTGATGAGGGACCTTGCAACCATTACGCCGCGTCCGATCTCCTGTTCTTCTTGCCTTCCCGGTTCAAGTAGCACACATTGACCCTCAGGTAGAGGCCCTTCGATCGTCCCATGCGTTATGATTTGGCTCCGAGAAGGTAAAGTGGTGTCTTCTAGTAAGCGCACTCGTGCGTAGATGTCCTTTCCCTGCCGCAGGATGACTTCTTCGTCTCCCAGCGTCATCACCCCTCTTGCCATATCCAGCTTGATCCCGCATATGATCATCAAGTCCGTGCCTAATATGACATCTTCATCAATATCTGCCACGAGAGCGCGGTGCTTCAGATGTTTACCACCGATGATGAAGTAGGCAACTGTCTCCCCGTAGACCTTCGCTGGCTCTCCTGTGGCAGTCCGTAATGTCCAAATCGTTGGCAACATCTTCTCAGCAGGAACTGTCTTTGAGCTCAAGATTGTCTTGGTTGCGCCGGTATCCAGTAGCAGACTTCGCAGCTGCCCGTTCACCTTCCCATCAACGTAGAAGCTGTTCGTTCTGCTCCCTAACGACGCAACTCTACTGGTCTTCCTGGGGCCTCTGACGTAACGGGCTGATAGTTGTTCCATCCCATCAACCCTACTTCGTTCCTGTGACTTTTCTTGCTTCTTGGATGGACACTTGCTTCTAGGGTGTCCAAGTTGGCCGCAGCTCCAACAGCATACCTCCTTCTTACGGGTCCTTAGAGCCTCCAAAACCTTTGACAGAATATCTTCGACGCTAGGGACCACATTAGGCTCCGCTTCTGCTGCTCGAATACGTGCATGGCCCCGTACTGACTGCCTGACAGCCTCGAACTCCATGGCCTGAGATAATGCGTCTCCCAAAGTCTTTGGCCGGGCGAGCTTCACTGCCTGTTGCGTCTCGGGGTCCCGAAGTCCATCCAGGAATTTGTCGACAGCCAGGCTCTCGTAGACATCATCGGTGACCGATGGGTAAGCATTCCTCACCAGCCTTGCAATGTCTGCTTCAAATTCCTGTAGCGTTTCGTTGGTCTTCTGGATCCTGCTTCTCAGCTGTGAGCGATATAGCTGGTCCATGTGGCGGTGGCCGAAACGCATCTCCAGTCTTCTAACCAGTTCCCCGTAGTTAGACCGCTCCGACAGTGGCATCCCCTGCAGTACTCCCAATGCGTCTCCACGCAAGGCCAGGCACAAAGCTGAAGCTTGGGTCTCTTTCGACCACCCGTGGATCGAAGCCGCAGTCTCGAAGAGAGTCATGTAGTCCTCCCACGGCGTCTTTCCGTCGAACACTGGAATGGTGTTGTGAGTTGGTGGCGTCCCTGAATTGGCGGGCATAATGGTTTTATGAAGGCTGCCCTCGGAGGAAAGGTCGGTGTCGTTCTTCGGTGGGTTGCTCATACGTCCCTCGAGAGCCTGGACTCTTAGCCTAAGTTCGTCTTTAATTGAGTTCAGTTCTTCCCCTAACCTGGATTCTACATTAGCCACTTTATTATTTACATCGGCTAACTTATTACCAAAATTAGCTACTTCATTATTTACATCGGCTAACTTATTATCTACATTAGCTAACTTATTCTCAACATTTTCCATTAACTTATTCTCTAATATGCCTAACTTAGACTCTAATGTATCCAATAAATCACTTTTCACAGTACCTAATTCATTACCTAGCTCATTTTTAACATTGCTTAACTCATTTTTAACAGTACCTAATTCATTCTGTACATTACCTAGCTTATTATCTACATTGCTTAAAGTTGCAGACAACTTGCTTAAATCAGTTTCAAACAGAACGTCATCTGGATTTTCCCCTAAATCTACAAAAAATTGACGCAAGCGCTCTTGCAGTACACTTTTAGTTCCGGAACAATCAAGATCACGTTCTTCTAACTCCCGTTTCAAGTCCGCAACTTTTAAATCAATTAATTTAACACTTTTAGAAGCCATTTTCCATACAGTAGCCCAATAATTACAAAATGCAAAATAACAGCAATTACACAATAATCCCACTTCTGACACCAATTTGTTACGGGCTACTGGGTATTAAAATGAATTAAACAATCCCTTAATTAAAGATACTAATATTTATTAACAAAATGATAAAAAGGATACAATTAAACTATTAACAATTAAATTATTGAACTAATATAAATTTATAATGACAATATTCTAAAGATTATAATCTAGGCCTAACTCCTATTTAATTATTACAATAATATAAGGTATTAATAATTCTAGATAGCTTAACTAGTTACAATAGTTTCTATGAATATTATAAAATTACACTACAATTTATAACTAATAATTAACACTTACAGTTCACTAGTCCACCGACCGTAAGTTTATTCAAGTATCACAAACTGACACACAGTAACAAACAGAAACAGTTTATTACACTCGCGAGACTGTTACAGTTCACTGATACACTTATTACACTGGCCGGTTCAACACTGACTCACTTATTACACTTATCACAGATCTTCACTGGTCTACTCTCAGGCTAAGACTGACTGACTCGAGGTGACGGAAGTCTTTTTATAGGCAAAGCCGAACATTCTAGAACTCGAAGGGGCCAGATAATTCTGGAATATTCTTAATCCTTTGCCGACAAAAGAAGACGGTCTAGAACCGTCCTAATCCTGTTTAAACGTCTCCCGCTGACGGAGTTAAGCCGCTAATCCCCCGCTTCCGCCTTCCTGCCGGCGCCCGTAACAGTAATTTGCACAAATATCATTAGCCAAAGAAGTTACTTCCTCAGATAAAATATATGTTAGTAATATTGATGTATTTCTTGCCTAATTCCGTTGAACTTTAAGTTTCACAAATAACTGTTATGGTTGCAAAATAAATTATTTTCCAATTAATTCAAATTCTGTTACTTTTGAGATTTGTTTGTTAATTAAAGTTTTGTTTGAAATACTTTTGAAAATTGATAACGTGTATAGCAAGATATTACAGCCTTCATTTTAATTTAAAAAAATAAAAGATCCACGTGTTTACACTCGATATCCCATAATTTTCATTAATCTTTAAAATTACATAAAATGACAACTAATATTTGTTGGAGGAAAAACATTTGCACTAATTTTAATTTCGATCTTATTATACCATGGTTAATCATAGCTTACCTATTTTTCCAATCTGGTATGGACCTTTATATTTTTAAAAATATCTAATTTATCCCAAAAGAAAACTGTTATTGTTTAACCTGTTAAATAATTTTTTTCCAACTAGAAGACTCAAATTTGGAGTGATTGGAAAGCCCCGAAACTTTGTATATATTTATCTAATATTAATATAAGTTTAAAAAAAATAATAAAACTTTGATGAATTCGATTGTTTTTTTTTGGATGATTTTTTATTTTAATTTTAATTTACTGAAGTTAATAATAACAATAAAGAATTAAATTGTACTGTTTGGTTTAACTTAAGTCAAAGTAATTCAGTGTCTATCTGTAACATGATATGGTAATTATGAATAAGTAGTTACCATTAGATTTTCTTTTCTTATTTTTTACTATTTACCGATTTTATATAACTTAATGTAATATTAAATTTATTAATCTATATTTAAATAATTACCTCAGTTGAAATGCCCTTTCAAAACAACCAGAGCAGAGAGGGTGGATATTTCTGGAAAAATAAAAATTGTAAATTTTTGTAAAAAAATCGAGGATTTTTTGTTTTTGGCCGTTTTAGATTCGTGAAATATAAAGCAATCCAGTAAATATTTAAATGTGTGGATTGAGAATTGTCAGTTTACACAGCCACGATAATATGTGTATGCAACAGTAATATTATTTGTAGGCACTGTCAACATCGCCAATGTGTTACATATATAATTCTTGTTCAATCGCGCGCGCGCGCGCGCGTGTGTGTGTGTGTATGTGTGTGTGTGTGTGTGTTGGTCAATTGTGAATCCTCATTTAATTCTATTAAAATATTATAATTTATTTTTTAATGTAATATTTAAACATGATATCACCTTATATAAAATGTTATAAACTAGTAATTTTTTAAACTATGACAATAAGTAAAAATGTAGTCATGTTTGTATTTTAACTTATACAAAGTTTGACTGTGATAAACTATTAATTTAAAATAGATTTTATTGCTTTTAATCTAACAATAAAACTGATTACCTATACGATTTGCAATGTATTTTATTAAAAATCAAAATATAATCGTACATTTGCTCTTTTTGGCTTGCATTTAAATAAAAACCTAGATTACTTAAATTATAATATAGTGCACATTTAGTGTGAAATTACATATAAAATTATTATGTATGAAATGTTGAGAATACGTGCAAGTGATTTATTATTAAAAAATATACTTCAGTGCAGTTATTAATATTAAATAAATGATGGGTTGCACTACTGAGCTTATCACTCTAAATCATATGCACTAGGTATTAACTTAAGTTTAATTTAATTTTATATACATATTATTTGTTTTATTTTAATTTAAATTTTTTTCTCAGAAAAATTAATTCAGAGGATATGAAGGCAAGATTAGATAAGCTTTTTCTAAAAGTTAATACGACAAATTAACAAAATTTGTTATTTTCAATTGGACGTTTAGCATATTTTGGGTTATATTACAAACATATTGTTTAATTATTTTGAAAATTAGATAACGTTCCCTCGAACTCCATTCAATGAATATATACGTAAATATTAAATAACCTATGGGATAACAGTATGATTATATTTAATCTTTTTTATTTTTATTTTTGAACAGTATCAAAGAAGGATTATTTTTTATTATTTTTTTAAGGGTATAATTAGATGTAAATCGTTGATTTTCACTTCATAAAGAACGGATATATTGAGAAATAAGGGAACGGTATAAATTTCGTATTCACTTGTTTATTGATAATTCTAGAAATTTGAGCATCGATAAAATATAAATATTTAACTCAGCATTCAATTCTTATTTCTTTTTAATATTTAATGTTAATTAGCGAACCTATATATGTATTTTAGTGGATTAATGGGTTAGATTTATTAATTTTTTAAATTCATTTGTCCTTTATTTCTTTTAATGATGGAGTTATATAAAAAAATACAAAAAAAAAAACATACCTTGCCTGAAATTTATACGTCTTTTCTGTAGAACGCACATCAAAATATTTAAGCCGCTGTGACTAACTTATGGAATAACTAACTTAAGACTAAGAAAAAAGATTTATTTAGGTAAGAAGATGAAAACATTATTTATGATTTATAGATCTGTCTGGTTAGGGCTGGTTTTTAAGACGTTTTGTATTCATTCTTAAGGATCTATTAGTAAATACGGTATTTAGAGTAGGTATTGCGATCTAACTGGATTCTATAGCGGTAAAGAGCTGAAATACTTTATGATACTATTAATATTAATTATAATGCATTAACAAAAACAATGAAAAAATTAATAAACCATCTAGCGTTAGTATTTCAGAGTCTTGATCGATGTGATGTAGGCTATATTTATATTTATATTATCAAGGAACTAATAAGGGACACTTCGAATTTAAAAATGGTTTAAGATGTGCAATTAATATCAACTAAGAAATATACGTTATTCCTGTAGGCACACACAGAGCTTCACATATCCATTTAATGTATTTATTCGTTATAGAAATCACAAAATTCTGAATCGTCTTCTATTCACAGCCCTCAACCCTCAACCCCGTATTCTATTCAACAACCCTCGTTCTAAATAACACCATTTTTGGGAAACTTTGAAGGTGATTGAAGCATTATAAAATATGACTTTCCCGGATTCAGGAGTGTTGGTAAAGAAATTGTATCTGTGGAGAGAAGAAAGGGAATATAAAATTTCTCATTAATTTTAGCTGGATTCTAATACTGCCCTACTAAGAAAAAAGGCCTTAAGTCCAAAAAAAATGAAAATTGAGTTAAGGTCAAATTACGGTTTTGTAGGTGGTTTTCTGTTTATATAATATTCTATTTTTAATAAGTAATTATTATTCAGTCTTATAAGTTCATTAATTAGCCTATAAACAAAAATATATTATGAGCCAACATTGGAGTTATGTTACGATTTGCACTCCTATTTGGAGATAACAAGACCTTAAGTCCCATTTTATGCCTAAAAAAGACAAAATCGATTTTTTAAAACTAAAACTGTTTTTTTAAATTTTTAATATCAAATTATTTGATCCTTTAAATGTACATTTTACAGAAAAAAGAGTGTGAAAAAGTATATCTCAATAGTGAAGTGGAGTTAAGGCTTTCTTCCTAAGCAGGGCAGAATATACATTTCATACTCCTATTGTATAGGAGCTAGTTTAAGTATATATTTTTTATCTTTGTTCTAAATATATTTCTAATAATCTAATTTGTTCTTAATATAGTTTTTATATTACTTTTTGTTATATTTTATTACCCCCCATGTTTTTCTTAATTGTGATGAGCAACACAAAATAAAGAATTAGTTATTCTAGATATTTAATGCCCCTGACTTCGTTATGAATAAAGTAATCGATAATGAACTTAATGTACAATTAGTTCCTGATTTGGTCCGAATCCGGTATCAATGCTTTCATGATAAACTTTATTCCCACTCAAACCCACTAGTTTCAAACTTAGCTCCCTCTTTAATGGCCGATAATCCTCTGAGGCGTCTAAAAAGAAGATGGCCTCGTGACGATTTAAGTTGAATTTCTCATTTGAGTATTACCAGTCCGATAGTTTCTCTGTTTGTCTATATCTCATGCCTATATCTATCATCAATTTTATCTACTTGTATTAATATAATACAGTTGCGAATTTGAATAAGTAAAAAAAAAATATACAAGTCTTTCTGGATTGTGTTTATTTATTACTACACGCCAACCAAGTTTAGCAAGGGAACCATCAGTAATAAAATACAAAAAATAATATAAGACTAGTACGATTGAAATGTAATTAATAAAAACTATATTAATGTGATAACAGAGAAAGAAAGTACATGTGTTTAAGTATGCATGATTATAAAGGCGATGTATAAAAATAAATATGCACGTAAGTATAACTTTTTAATAACATATAAATAAGTTAATTTATGTATTTATTATGTAGTTTTATATATTTATTTAGGGAGCGTAGTGGCTCAATGGTAGAGCGCTGAGTTGCTGTGCAGAAAGCTCCGGGTTCAAATCCGGCTGTGGTAGATTTTATTTAATTTGTTAACACCTTGCGCTGGATCATGTGGGATTTGGAGACCATCCTGGGGCTCACGAAGCCTCTAAAAAGTGGGTTCTTTTAGTAGGGGAACAGCCTGGCGGTTGAGTTAGAACAAATCACCAACCCTGCACAACCGTTGTCCGAGAAGCAGACGTACCGAACCCAAGACCTTTAATGGGCTGTAGTTTTTTTTTTTTTTTTTTGTACATGTATTTAATTTTTTAAATTTATTATGTAAGTTTATTTAAGTGTTTGTATATAAAAAATAAGTTTAATATAAGCATGTATATGTGTATCAGTTATGTATACCTAGCTTTTTATGTTTTTATATTTAGTTATGTGAGGGCAATAGTACCATTAGCCGTTTTTTACTCTTAAAATAAAACATTTACAAATCAACAAAACTAGCATAACGAACATATTATCTTCATATTATATATTATATATATTTTTTTATAATACATGTACATAAACATAATATTCTGAGGAATGAAAGTGAACCATCTAGTGCCCCAACGAAGACAACTGGAGTCAATATCCCAATGGCATGATGGCCATGATCTTGTGAACTGATTTTTGTTGTCATTGGAATTGTCTCTCAATTCAATATCGTTCCCCAGTAACTGAATCATGTTCTACTAGTAGAGGAATATTCCAGCTGCCCTTATTTAAAAATAAAATTTCCAGTGTTGATTGTCTGTATTTACTATGGGCGGTTGTACTCCAAGTCGTTTCTTTATAACTATTTTTCTAATTAATTGTAATAATTTTTTTTTGTATTACGTTTTGAAGTAATTTTCACAATCCTTTATAGAAATGAATGATGTAAAAGTGAAAAGTAGAATAAAAAATATAATTATATTAAGTGTTTAAAACTAAGTAAAGTAAGGTATACTTTAAATAAAACAATAAGTTTAGTTCCAGAAAAAGAAAAAAAATATATAATCCGGATAGAAAATGGACAGAAAAAAGGAGGGGACTACAAAGAGTAAGAATGAATATAATTTGGTGGAAAAAAAATCCAAACGTTGTAAAAATGATCTTTAGATGGTCTGAAGGGAAAAAAATTAAATAAAAGAGAAACATCTAGCTTCAAATTTTTGAAAAACATTGCACTTAGGAAAAGTTATTAGTACAAAAATATTATATTGGTCCAGATCATGGATAGTAGGGTAGAATTTACAATGCACTGTTTTTTATTAAAAAAAATATTCATTACTTCTGATATTATAACGTTAAACGGGGTATGTGCACAATATTTTTTCAAATTTTGAAGCCAGATTTTTCTTCTTTTTTTTCATTCAGATCATCTAAAGACAATTTTTACATATTTTGGAATTTTCTTCTTTCTCCAATATATATTCATTTCATTGATTTAGAAACAAAACGCCGCAATTTATCTGCAATTTTTCCTTTATTACAACTTCTCTGAACCATTTCATTTTGATTTTCTTTTGTCTAAATAGATGAATATTTTTTATTCGGTAGTATATTACTACCTCTTCCTATTAATGAAATCGAAAATTCTTAATTTTCTATTTTACTGTTTTTATAGATTAGATTTTAACATTTTATAGAAAATGTTTTTGTTTAAATATGACTATCAAACCTATTCTTTAATCAGATTCATTTTTATTGTTCATTCAATTTATTAGTGCTTACCACCCGTTCAATCTTGTCTTAATGATTGAGTCCGTACAAGGAATCTTGAATACTACTTATTCAAGATCTCGACGTTGCTTGGCAAGTAAAAACTAGATCGTTTCCGCAAAATCATTATACATAAGTAATAACAAAAAACTATTATTATTTGTCAGGAAAACAATTTAATATACCTAGTTAATAATAATTAATTAATTTATAAAAATTTACACCCATGAAATTACACCCATAATCCAGACTTATCTCTACTTATACATGTCTCTCTACTCGTACGTAGATCCGCATTTACTTGCACTACCACATTCTGCAGCTTTGACTTGCACTTATACTAAAGTATGCTGTCATGTATGAAAGTAAATTATAAAGCAGATGGAAGAACAGCCCAAAGTTTCGCTTAACGCAAAAATAAAAATATATCAAGTAAGATATAAACACCGATTCATCTGATCAAAAGCTGAAAGGTCAGAAATAACCAACAGGTAGGATATATTTAAATATCTTTACAATTCGTTTACTTCACCTTAGTGAAGTAGAAGTTAATTTGTTTTACGTCATTGTTAAGACAAATAAAAAATCAAAAAAAGGTTCAGGATTTAGATTTAAAGAGACAACATAAAGCGAAAACGCACTTGATCCACACCATTTTAATCAAAGATCAGTGGTTTATAAACTTTTTTCACTACACATCCCACCTTTTGAAACATAATGCTAACCGTACCATAATAATGATAATTATTCCTTTTGATATAATAAATCATTGAAGAAATTATCACAAATAAAGACTTTGTAGCATTGCATAGAATCTAGGCAGACGTGTCGATTCATTTTTTCGACCAGAAAAACATAAATTGAATAAAATAGAAAGATTTTTAAAAAACAAAACAAGGAGGTTGTAACAAAAAAAAGAAATAGTGATTTTGTTAAAATCCTTTTTGATTTGGTTTTTATTTTATTTGTTTAGCAATTTTAGAAGTGTTAGGAGATATATTTAAAATATAGAAGTAAATAAAAAATATAAACATTAAAAAAAGAGATTGTAAAAAACATTAACAATTTTTTTTCGTTTTAAAGTTGGTTTTCATTATTATTAGTTTAAATTTCTGGTGAAGTACTAAAATAAATAAATTAAAAAAAATCTTCGTATAGGTAAGCAAGGTATATATTCCGCAGGTTGTCGTTTCGAGTTTAGTCACAACAAGTTTCAATTTTTCATTCATTTCCCTCCTTATATTTTCCACAAATACAAGTCATCGTGAGCTTTAGTATGGAAATGAAAATTTAATTACGGTTAATGAGTAGATTTCGGTAATTTTATCAAGAAATAAAAGTTTCAACTAACGTTTCGAAGTATAGACGATATATGTTTGTTGAAACTTTCATTTTTAGATAGAATGATTACTGAAGTATACACATTACCCATCATAGCACTAATTTTTACCAGGACTATAAGAAGCTTACACCATTTAATTTTTATTGGTTTACCTGCACTAACAGGTATATTTCGATAAATAAATTGCATATATTTGATTTGTAATTAAATGAAATTATATTGGAATAACAAAGGAACAAATGCTAATTAATTCGCTTTAAAATACCGAAAGGTAACAGAAGGCTTTTGGTTTATACAGAAGCATTTTCAGTCATTTATTGTAACTTTGTATTATGTTGTAAATAAAATCTTGGAGGATGCGAAGAAAAAAAAATAATTTAATTTTTTTTAAACTATAAGTTACTCTTACATCCGAAATTCCACACGTCTAACTTCAAAACTACAACATTATTACATTCCATACAATCTTTGAACCCCTATTATATTAAGGGGTAAACCCTTGAGGGAAGGATTGTCCAAATCCCTTTCAAAGAACCTATCTGCGAATTTCAAGATGCTAAGTTCAGTGGTTTCTGCTGTGCGTTGACCAATGGTTGTGTTAATCAATCAGGTTAAAGTTTTATATAAACTTCGCCTGATAATTTGACAAGTAAATAAGTTTGTTTATGCGAATAAGATTCTTTATTAAGGCTATTGTTTATTATTTATTTACTACTATTGTTTTTATTCTATTCCTAATACAGTTATAGATATAAATGTTTTTCCAACCAACTTTAAGCAAAATTAAAGAAACAGTCAACAAACATCTTGTGTTTTTTTTAAAATTAATTTTGTAGACGATATGAGAAAGATTATAATAGTATTAGAACTGAAGATTATACAGCATGTAACAAGCCGATATATACAACGTAATGGTAAATAAAAGAAATATTCGATTAAATATAAAGAAATAAAAAGAAAATTCAAATTGATTTTCGGTAGAAATAATAAGTGATTAATGTAGAAGAACTATGTATAATACGTACGAAGTATGTATTATATGTATTTTGCGTATATATATATATATATATATATATATATATATATATATATATATATATATATATATATAATAAATGCAATCATTTAATAATTACTATAAAAGTTTAGCTAAAGCGATGGTTCGATGCCAATATTTCCAGTCAATGCTTGCAAAAATCCATCGAAGTATTGCTATCCGAAACCAAACTGTTAAGACCATCCTTCATGCAATCATCCTAACTTCGCGTCAGATGTTTGCCAGTATATGCATATACATATATTTCTAGTATAACATCTCAAACTATTAGAGGTAAGAATTTTATCATTAAAAGAAATATTACCGCTGTTCGTCAATGCCATTGATATGTAAAAATATTATCAAACACAGTATTTAAGATAATAAAACTTTATACGTGTATAACATGTAGGCAAGGACCTTACGCGTACATGTTAAACCGATGAAATGAGACAGCGATATTTCGTATATAACCTCTTGTAATTTAAAACATTTAAATAATATATTAGAACGAACTGACTCATTCCACGCATTTAATTATGCTAAATTATTATTTTCCATAAGAAAACAGTGTATATAGACATTTCTTTTGTTATATTATCAATGTTTCTTAATAGTTCATAATTAGTAATTTAGAATGCTTAGATCATATCCCAAAGAAAAAATGAGTTATTTATTGTAAGGATTTTCTTGTAATGTCGTTTTATGTATACATGTAAATATGTACATACTTTTCTAGAATGTTAACAAAATAAGTTTTACTTCCACTTCTTGAGAGTTTCGATACTAAGTTGTTCCCATAATCATGCCCTAACAGTGAATAAATAGGCCTTTAGTTAATTATGTTAAACACTAGTCAAATATTGAACGATAATAATCCAAAGTACATTTTTTATAGAAAGTGTACCGTTACTAGATATAATTTTTAAATAACAATATTTATCCATGTAACGTCACTTTACTTTGGTCATAAAAGAAATCTTGCACATGTGTTTTTGTTTTTTTTTACTAAAC
This sequence comes from Arma custos, assembly GCA_037127475.1. Lineage (NCBI taxonomy): Eukaryota > Metazoa > Arthropoda > Insecta > Hemiptera > Pentatomidae > Arma > Arma custos. Next base: position 89,801,249 of record CM073764.1, read on the forward strand.
TTTCGTCTTAGAAACGTGCGTTACTTGGTTCATAAGGGAGCTTTACAGGTCATTAAAACCAATTAAGTGATTTAAAAAAATCAAATTTTAAATCGCAAGTTCCAGATATAATACGATTTCCTGCATAATACATAACTTATTTATGGGGTACGTTCCATCATTAGATACATTTTTTAAATCATTGTTTATTCATTTAATGCCACTTTATGCTGCTAATCGGATGAACACGTTAATGATAAACAAATAATAAAATAAACATACGTACAGTTTGGGTCCCTCTCAGAAATCAACACGTAGATTCCGTTGTGTAGGCCTAGCCCAGAAATACGAACTCCATGCACCGAAGTATATCCCTATATGAAGACGCGTTGTCCAGCGCCCAGTATTTATATATAAGATGACAACACCATCTATCGACAATCCGGGGTACTTGGATACTTAATGAATGGTCACCAATTAACTCTTGTGAGAAGTGGTCATAGTGACGAATACGTAGAACGGGGACCACCGCCATAGTAATAAAAGTGTATGGGTATTTGAAACGCTTGTCCGTTACCGTATTATAATAAGCAAAAATCATCCGTAATTAAGTCACGGACTATGTAACAGATAATTTAAATAATAGACGAAATAATTAAACGATAATAAAAGCCTCATTAAGAAAATTGATTGTTTTTACTCGCGATTTACCATGTTTGTTTCCCATTGTTCCAATTTCGTAGCCAGGTAGGTTGATTTTTTAAATGTTGCAAGAATTTTATAGATATGCCGTCCTTCGAAGGGGAAGTCAAATGCCAGTCTCGACAGTCCTGGATGGTGTCTATGACCTGTACCACTGCAACTCATGAAGGTGTTCAGTACGTGGTAAAGTCTGTACTGTTTCTTGGATAACGGTTGTGCAGAGACAAATTTTCACCATATTTCGGGTACCCACTTTATAGAGATTGTGTAAACCCCCGGAGGGTCCTAGTCTCATCTAAGGCTTCAAACTGATTAAATAAATGTCTCTTAAGCATCGGGATGTGAACCCAAGAACTTCGCCACGACAACTTAGCGCTCTACCACTCCACTCCGTGTTGGAGCGCACCTAAAGATCTGTATCCTAATTATACCTTGATCGGAAGAATTCAGGACTCATACAGAAGCAAGTCTGATTAGGCATAGCAGCGTAAAGTTACGTTAAGTAAATAAATCAAACATGTTTGAAAGGATGTGAATGAGGTTTTCTGTTGTATTAGATCTATATGAGGCGTTTAGTTTCAAAACCGGGTACATCCATTTTCAAACATTTTTCAGGACTGATAAATTTACCTTTTTTATTTTTTACTATTTCCTTATTTTGGTAACAATTCACTTCAAACAATAATTACTGACAATTTTTTTATTACTGACTTCTACTTATTAAACTGTCATCTATACATATTATAAAACAAAGTCCTCAGCCGCGTTTGTTCGCGGGGTAAACTCTATAAATATTGCACTGATATTCATGCGTTTTTCACCAATAGATAGAGTGATTCGCCAGGAAGGTTTAGGTGTATAATTTGTCTAGGTTATGTGTAAACGGATTGGAATATAATGATAATTATCGAAAATGTTGGAAAAAGTATAGCCTCCTGGGAGGTTTCATCGAAGGCGCTGCCTAATGCCTTTGTCATATAACGAAACAATGCATGTTGGCATATTCGCCTAGTCCTGTTTCGGAAAACGCATGCAGATTACTTATTCGTAATTCGGTAATTATGATTACTTATATGAAATAACTCCATATGTTTGAGAAATTTAAGGTGTAACCTAATTATAAATCCAATGGATTAAGCAACATTGAAGTTTTGTCCCAAGGAAATAGTAATAGGCAATATTTGAATGGAAGCACAAAACTCAGAGAAGTATGTGCAAATGATATATTAACAAAGCCTAAAATGATTGGAGGAGCAGGTCTTAGTGAAATCTATGAGTCCTGCTTCTCCAAAAAGAAATATAATGTGGGGAGGATATACCCGTAGCAATGGGCGTATGTAGGGAAACTAAGGAGTGTTTCCTATATTCTGTCCCATCTAGAACAGCTGAAATGCTGACTTCTTGCATTAAAGCTGCAATACGATCTAGGACAACAAGATATTCTGGTTGCTGGAAGGCATATAAGGGAATAAAGCAATTTGACGGTACGAGGTATAAACATTGCGTTGTTAACCATTCAAAAAACTTCATTGACTTAAACACAGGTGCTCATACCCAGGGGGTCGAATCACTTTGTGCTTTAGTCATACGAAGAAACAAAAAAGAATTTGGAACCAGCAGAAATATGTTGGATTCGTAGGTACGAGAAAGAATGTTTGTTTGCTAAGATTTTAGAAAGTATTGCGGATTTCTATCCACATATTTAATTGCAATAGTTTTGTTTGAGGTTATTTATAAATATACACATGTTTTGTTATGAGTATTTTATTTAATAGCATCAATAATAGGTATCTAAAAAATAATCTCCATGCGTTTTCCAAAACAGACCCAATCCTCTTTTATTGATCTACAAAAAAGTCGGTGATAGCACTATATATTAAGGAAAGCTAAAAAAATTGATCACGTACAACGGCTTCATTTGGAATTCTACAATGGTATTAGGAAAGCTATTTAGATGAGTACAGTACTAATCCTTATCAGATTATATATTTTAGCTACCTTAAGCATTTCATGCGCATTATTAGAATATTTTATACCATATAATTTAAATGAGTATTTTATGGGTTATCGCAAAAACTTAATGCGCAAGAAAATAAATTCGTATATTAAGAAATATTTATTTTTGTTTTTATGTTTATAAAATCTACACAATAAAATACATTAGGCAGACAAAACATGTGGGCATAATATGTCTTATTACTACCCATGTAAAGGGTCACTAGTTTAAAATAAAAATATGGTGGATGTACCTGACTTTGATCAGAAAATATCGATATCTGGTTACTTTCCGAAGAGCCCTGTCCTAATTTTACCTGGATACGAAAAATATAAGACCCCCCACTGTAGCACCGTCTCTCGATGGTTTGGACACTGAGTAAATTCTACAGGAGAGAAAAGAGGGTGGATTAAAAAAAAAACTCAGTATTTAGTACGAAATTCTATGCAAGGAATTCTATAGTTTTGGAAGATTGCATCATATGAAGCCCTTAACAAATGCCTTTTGTAATATATAGATAAACTAGCTTTTGCCCGCGACTTCGCTCGCGTGGAATTTGGTCTGCCACATAAAGTTTCGTGGCAGATCATTTTAAATAAATAATTACATTTTTTTTTTAACTTAACTTTTAAGTTACTCGTACATCAAAAATTTCAGATGTCTAACTTCAAAACTGACGGATTCCATACAATATTTGAACCCCTATTATATTAAGGGGAAAACCCTTGGGGGTGGAATTATCCAAATTTCTTTCTTAAATTATACAAAGAACTTATCTGCAAATTTCAAGATGCTAAGTTTCTGATTTGCCTTTAATTATGTACTATGATGGATTCTCCACAGTACCTAAAAAACTGTCTTGGAGGGTACGTGTCCCCGTGCCCCCCTCTTAAATCCGACCTTGCTGTAGCCTATGTGTTATTCTGATGTATAACCTATATTACAGTAAAGTTTCATCAAAATCCGTTCAGTAGTTTTTGCATGAATGAGAGACAAACATACTAACTTTCGCATTTATAATATCAGTAGGATTGTGCATTCCTTAATTCGTTAAGTAGATTTTAACAAACAGGCGACTGAAAGAATAACAGCTGCTATCAGTTATTACAAGTTTCCTAAGACTTGTTAAAACCAATGTATGCATTTCTGTCTGTAACAATGTTTGGATAAAGATAGATGTGAATGTTTTAAAGAACTTCAATTAATCGGCGTTTAAATAATAAAATTAACGTAAATAATAATAAACATTAAATTAATAAAGATATCGCTGTAGTAATGGATGAAATGTTTTATTAATATTAGAAAATATGGGAAAGAATTCAAAGCTTTTGGGCTGTTTATCATAATTTATTAAAGTAATTACATTGTTTGAAATTTAAATAATGAAAAAAATGAATTAAATTGAACTTAATATTGAAGAAAACCTCAATCTGAGTAGATCCAAACTTTCTCATTTATAATATTAATAGGATTATGCGTGAAAGATCTAGACACTCTTAACATTTTGTTAATAAATACAAGAAGCCTTTTTTACCTCTCGGATTAATGTGATTAATATACTAATTTTAACAAGTCTAATTCATCTCTATTTTCTTATTCATCATAATAGGAAATATATCATACCAAGTTTTACTTTATAGTTTACTTTTTTTGAGAAATCTTATCAACTTCTTTGTTAAAATTGAAAAGTAAAAGGAGACCTTAGATAAATGTTAAGACCTTGGAAAAATACCGATTTGGGTAAAGGAATCTCTCGTAAGGAGTACTTCTGAAATGAAGTCTTTTCAGTCTCATTCGTGGAGATTTCCAGAAAATCTCTTTATGTGAATGACTCATACCGTTCTCCTCAGTGAAAACGTGGCCTGTATTGTAAATCCAAGGTTTTCCTAAAACAAAAGAGAGTTCCTTCAGTAATAATTTCTAGCCCCCACTCTTATTTCCCCATAACATCCTTTGACCATATCTGAAGCCCTGCTGAATAAGTGGTAAAGTTAAAATAGAAATGATTAAAAACAAATCACTTATAATATGGATTCCACTGGACTATATTATATAATATTTAATTTATGAAGCAAAAAACCATTTTCCAGTCAGTTTTTCTCTTTTATTTTTTACAAATACATTTTCTATTTTTTAGTCATTTTCAATTTCTCAAATCCTTACTGGGATTTTCATAATAGGTCTCTTATGAATGTCTATAATTTAAAATTACTTGGAGATACATTTTTCTCCATGGTCATTTCTAATCTGCATTATACTTTGGACTGTCACCACAGTATAATGCAGAGTAGAATGCAGTTTTCATTATTTTGGTAACAATTCACTTCAAACAATAATTACTGACAACTTTTTTATTACTGACTTCTACTGATTATAATGTCATCGAGACATATTATAAAACAAAGTCCTCATCCGTGGGTACTTGGGTACTTAATGAATGGTCACCAATTAACTCTTGTGGGAAGTGGTCATAGTCACGGATACGTAGAACAGGGACCACCGCCATAGTAATAAAAGTGTATGAGTATTTGAAACGCGTGTCCGTTACCGTATTATAATAAGCAAAATCCATCCGTAATTAAGTCTCGGACAATGTAACAGATCATTTAAATATTAGACGAAATAATTAAACGATAATAAAAGCCTCATTAAGAAAATTGATTGATTTTACTCGCGATTTACCATTATTTATGCCGTCCTTACCAAAAAATGCCAGTCTCGACAGTCCTGGATGGTGTCTATGACCTGTACCACTGCAACTCATGAAGGGGTTCGGTACGTGGTAAAGCCTGTACTTTTTCTTGGATAACGGTTGTACAGAGACAAATTTTCACCATATTTCGGGTACCAACTTTATAGAGATTGTGTAAGCCCCCGGAGGACTTAGTCTCATCTAAGGACTGTCACCACAGTCCAAAGTATAATGCAGAGTAGAAATGACCATGGAGAAAAATTCTCCAAGTAATTTTAAATTATAGACCTTCATAAGAGACCTATTATGAAAATCCCAGTAAGGAATTAAGAAATTGAAAATGACTAAGAAAGTCGAAACGTATTTGTAGTAAATAAAAAAGAAAAAGTGACTGGAAAATGGTTTTTTGCTTCATAAATTAAACATATCACTTTATTTAAGCAATATATATACATAGTTTTGATTTTTCATACATACTCATTTTCATTTATATCTTGAATTTGACAAACATCCATATTAGTTCTATGATCAACGCCTTGCATAGGTGACACCTTATCGTTTATGACATCTTTGCCGAATTCCAGGATATCTCTCCTATAATATTATCCTATATAATTGCTCTCCAGCCTTCCCCATAATGTTTTTCAATAAAGCATCAACATCATATAATTTTTGGATTAGAAGCGAAGCTTTTAGTATTTTGGTATTGATTTTTGAAAGATCTGGACGGTTTTGAAACAAAAGCATCTAATACATTGTTTTTGGCATAAAAAACTTATAAAAAATAAAAACATTGTTTGAAAAAAATGGATGCATCTGATTTTGAAACCAAACGCCTCATTAATAATGTTAATTCTTAGCAATTCTATATTCTATTTGGTAAATAAGAAAGAATCACAGTTTAGTCCTTTCTATGTCTGAACATTTATTAAACGAAATAAAAAATTAGTAACAAATTACATAAATTATTACTAAGATAAAATTAAGAAAAAGTACCCGAATAGTGAATCTTCTTTACACCCTTACAATATAATTATGTGAAAATTAACAAATGGCTATAAAACATAAGTTGCCAGTTTTCTTACTTCACTAGTAAGCGTAGGTTACATTATCACTCCTAAATAACCTAACCTATTCCATACTACTGGACTATACTAATACTTAAGGCACGCTTACACCTAAACTGTTGTCGTCCGAACTATACTCAGGCGTTATCGACCGATCTCGGAAGATCAAATCAAACATATGTAAAAGAAAGGGAGTGCTTACACCACATCGTCCGATCACGGCCCTCCTATCGACTAGTCCGAACTTGAAGGATTTCTCGTCCGATTCTTTCCGTCGGTGATTTTGACTGTGTTTAAAATTAATTGAAATGTGCTACACATAACACATTACTAAATATTCAAAGAACTTGATGGGTTGTAATTTTAATTCTTCAAAAAGGTGGTGGAATTCACCTAGTTGTTTTCTGTACATAAATACTTCATTAGCCCACACACGCCGACGTCGACGAATTAAATTGCGGCACGAATTTTCTAAAAGATACATTTCTTCGAATTCAACCATTTTAAAAACGCGTCTTTACTTTGTTTAGCCGCACAATCAACTAAAGAAGACCGGCAATGTCCAATGTCGGCAACAGTGTGAGCGCATGACCGTCTGAGTTTCTCGTCCAACATCGGTCGACAAAATCGTTTTGGTGTAGGCCTAGGGTTCGGGTTCACTAAGCCTTTTATTTATTTATGTGAAGAAGCATCTTTTTTTTAACGCACTGCTTATCAGTTTTCTAATTTCTTAATGAACAGCCATTTTAATAATCTATTCCATTGACCCGTTTTGCAAACTTTGCGAACAGGAGACTGTTCAATGTGGTCTCCTACATCCTATTTATTTTTTAAAATCAATAATTTCGCATATTATATAGTCATGGATCCAAGAAGTAACACATTCATTACAATTCATATGAACGTAGAGCTACCAATCTTTCTTAACGATTGGCAAGACTTTGTCAAAACCGGGTACAGTTTTACATCACATTGCATTAATAGAACATTAATCAACTGTGTTATTTTATACATTGCTGGGCTTAGTGACGAAGGGATTCCTAAAACGTTGATTGCCATTGTACCGACTGGGAAGCGCCTGAGGGGAAGACCGAGGCGTAGGTGGGAGGATTGCGTTAAGAGTGATCTGGTTGGTTTGAGTTTGGGTGCTCCGTGGACAGAGGTTTGTAAACATGGATTGGTGGTATCGGCATCGAGCCTTCGGGTTCGTTAAGCCTTTTATTTATTTAGTTAGTTATTTTATACAAAAAATGTTGCATTATATAATAAAAATCATTTAACTACCAGGTCTGCAAGTTTAAAATGTCGTTTATTTCTTAAAATATAATTTAATTTACAAAAAAAAGTATAATATATTTTATTCAAAGTACTGGCCCTCGCTTTCTACACATTTTGTCCATCTCTCGGGCAATTTATGGATACCATTCCAAAAGAATGCTTCATCTTTATTTGAAATCCATTCATCGAGCCATTTTCTTACATCCTCCAAATTGTTAAAGTGTTGCTCAGCCAATGAGTGTCCCATCGATGAGAATAGGTGATAATCAGAAGGCGCCAGGTCAGGTGAATACGGCGGGTGGGGTAGGAGTTCCCAACCAAGCGAAGAAATCGTTTCCTTAGTCAATCTGGCTGAATGTGCAGGAGCGTTATCATGCTGAAGAATGACTTTGGCGTGCCTGTGAGCCCATTCTGGACGTTTTTCGATCAATGCGTGACTCAAATTGATCATTTGTTGTCGGTAGCGGTCGGTATTGTGTTTCGCCGGGTTTGAGAAGCTCGTAGTAGACTACTCCCTTCTGATCCCACCACACACACAGCATTGTCTTCTTCCCAAAACGATCCGGTCTTGCACTCGATGTGGATGGTTGTCCTGGCGTTACCCATGATTTTATTCGTTTGGGATTCTGAAAATAAATCCACTTTTCATCGCCAGTTACAACTCGATGCAAAAAACCCTTTCTTTCGTGGCGTAAAAGCAGCATTTCGCACACAATTTTTCGTTTTTCCATCTGTCGTTCGTCCAATTCATGTGGAACCCATTTTCCAACCTTTTGAATTTTTCCCATAGCTCTCAGGCGATCGGAAATGGCTTGTCTAGTGACATTCAACTGTTCTGCCATCATTTGTTGGGTTTGGGTATTGTCTTCGTCTAATAAAGATTGCAATTCGACGTCCTCAAACTTTTTTGGTCGATTTTCTCGTTTTTTATCAGTAACATCAAAATCACCACGTTTGAAACATTGAAACCAACGTTCACATGTCTTGACGGTTGGAGCAAGATCGCCATAAGTCTCAACAAGAATTCGATGACATTCAGATGCCTTTTTCTTTTGATTGAATAAGAAAATCATGACATGCCGCAAATGCTCTTTATTTGGCTTAAAATTAGACATTTTTAACACCAAAGAAAGGTATGATACGTCCACGTAAACGACTTAAAAACAACTGACTTTTGTAAACAAATGACTAACAAACAAAATAGCGTTTAGAGATAAGCAAATCCTTCAATAGGCTAAGAGCGCATTCTATTGGAATTAAAACGACATTTTAAACTTGCAGACCTAGTATATCTCTATTTTTCAAAATAGTGGATGGAGAACAACAACAAAAAAGTTGTTTACGATTATTGCATTTAGTCCCTTTATTATGATTTTAAATTGTAATTATATCTTATTCATAAAATAAAATATTAAACGGCCACCAACAACACCTTCATAAATAAGACATATACAAAATTCCTAATTAATTTAAAATATTTTATCTTATTTCAATCAATTAGTTATTATAAATTGTATAATAATATTTGCTATGCTTGCTAAAGTATTTATTTCTAAATATTAGGCTTCCTATTTTATCTTATATACGGTAGATACGGCATTATGCAGAATTAGCTCAAACATTTTTTTCGCACTGAAATAGTAAAAATAAAAAATATGATAAATTGTTTACTCTGTTGACAGCCTTGAGTGAACCTTGAGACCCTATACTCCAGAGTTTACCGGTGTTATTTTGTAATTTGTGGATAATTTTATTAGTTTGTATATAATTTTATTGGTTGTCAGTTTTGGAATAAATCTATGGAAACTAGGAGATTTATTTGAAACTGCCCATCATTAGTTCCATCTCAAAAATGTTTCTTCTTTAAGTGTGGATGGTAGTAGAGGTCAGAATGAATTTCTCGTAGAATTGGAGAAAAACTTTATTGATTAGCCAACGTTTCGACCTAATTTGTAGGTCTTCTTCAGGGCTATATGTAAAATGCAGACTATTAAGAGTAAAATTGATACAAATATATTAAAACATAGTAAATATAAATAAACAAAAGTAAGGTGAATATAGGCGATAAAAATAATAAAGATGCACAGCAAGGTAAATATGAAGGTTAAAATGTATGAGTGTATACTATGGACAATGAAGTGCCAGAAAGGTAGTAAAATACATAGTGAAGAATAAAATAATAATAAAACAGAAAGTGTTGAAAAATAAAAAATAAGGTAATAAAGAAAAAAAATAAAAACTGAATATAAAATAGGAATGTAAAAATGATATGGGTAAATGTAGAAAATGATAAGAATTACGAAATAAAAATTGTAAGTAATAAAAACGTAAGGAATAAAAATTGTAAAATTATAAAAATGTAGAAACCAAATTATATAAAATAAATGTAGAACGGAGATAGTTGGGGGGTGCAGTAAAAAAAAAAAAACACTAAATAAGTACTAGACTTATATTTATGTGCCGACGTTTTGACCTACAGTGTAGGTCATCTTCAGGGCGATTTGGAGAGAGAAGAAGCCGTTGGGTGCAGGTCGAAACGTCGGCACATAAATATAAGTCTAGTACTTATTTAGTGTTTTTTTTTTTACTGCACCCCCCAACTATCTCCGTTCTACATTTTATCATCCAGTCAACTATTTTCCTCTCATATATAAAATAAAATTAAAATAAAGAATAAAAAAATGTTTTAGAAAATATAGTATTAATATTGGTAGGTAAAAAGAGACTTTATATAAGTGTAAAGAATATTAATTGCATAAAAGAAAATACAGTATGTTTTAAATTAAGTAAGTGATAATACAATTATCTATAATGGACTAAAATACATATAAAAGGCAAAGATATGTGGAAGAGTAAAGATAAAAATAGTGAATGAAGTTGGACCCGGATGGATATCATGAAATGATATTTAGGGTGGGAAATAAAGAAATAAACGCCTTACAGCAATAGTGAGTATGGAAGTAATTGTGACCTCTACCAGGACCACTTTCTTCCACATATATTATCAAGGTCAACAATTATCATTCAATATGTTTCTTCTTTAATATTGAATTTGATGAACGATACAGGTGTTGCGTGAAAAGATGGAGACAAATCACTTTGTGCTATCTCTATAGCTAATTCATCAGCTATCTCATCCCCCTTAATACCGGAGTGACCTTTTACCCATTTTATTTATCAATACATCTGTAATATATATATATATATATATATATATATATATATATATATATATATATATATATATAAATTATAATAATAAAAATAATAAATAATAAACAAATAATAACATGTAAACAAATAATATATAATAATAAAAGTAAAGGGCAGAGACAACTGGGGCAAGCTCAACAAGGAATCTCCTCACACTGCTTGCTAGGCAAGGATAAAATATTATGATTTTTAATTTATAATAATGTAACTTATATAATATATTAATGAATAAAAATGAATAACAATAAATAAATTAACCATTGCTATCTTTTGAACAAAGGTTGTATTCTAATAAGTAAGTAATTTGTTAAGTGAAAATTAATCAATAATATGATTATGGACTTAAGAAATTTAAAAATATCAAAAAAAATAAAAGATCGGTACATCAAAGAGGCAAGGCCAACTGACATTATGTTGAGCCGCCTCCAAACACAAGGCGAAATACTCATTCCACTTACGTCTTCATTAAGACTCAATTATATCATCTATTAGTTCTCACAAAAATTTCTTCTTCATTTCCAGCTGAACAGTGTTGGCTTCTAACTCGTTTTATCCAGTTTTTGAGCTTGAGGCAGAAAAGAGATACTAAACGTAATAAATGTCTTATAATATTAGTTGACTTTGTATATACGACTTGTTTTACTTACATCTCATTGTCATATATATCCAGGATCGGGGAACTACACAAAAACTTTTTGATCATATTGAAAACTTGTTCACATTCATCTGACCATTCTAATTTAACATTTTTCTTCAATAAACGATGCAGTGGTTCCAGTTTGAAAGTACTGTGTTCCATGTACTTCAAATAAAAGTTTATGGAGCCTAAAATACTCCGAACACTTGACCTGTCTGAGAACCCCTGGAGTTTCTGAATCGAAATCAAATTATCTTGGGCGGGTGATACTTTATTCTTCGAAAACTTGTGTCCAAGATACTTTACTGACTTCGCACCAATCAAAAATTTTTCTAGTTTCAGTTTGAAATCTTCATTGTTCATATTTTCTAAAAACTTGTTGATATGCTGAAGATGATCTTCCCAGTCCAGAAAAAAAATTAAAATATCAATCAAATTAATCGTAATTAATGCAGAACTAGTCCAGGTTATTTCTTCTAATAATGTTCGAAAATATTCTCTGGAATATAGCCGAAGCTTTTTTAATGCCAAACGGAAGAACTTTAAATATAAATTTCCCATATTTCGTAACAAAAGAGATTCCACTTTTTCGATTTTATTCACGAATGCACCAAAATGCAGAATTTATGTCCAAAAGGGGGAAAAACTCACAATTAGCTACTTTATCAATTACATCTTGAATAGGAGGAAATGGAAAACATTCGGAACTACTGATTTGTTGAGCTTCCGGAAATCTATACAGAGTCGAGATTTTCTCTTCTATTCTTTTTTGTAGGCCAGTGTGACGGGCGAAGCATACGGGGAGTTTGACTCTTCCATGATCCCAGCTTGCAAGAGTCCTTTTATTTGGCTTCGCATTCCTTCGTCGTCCGGGATAGAACATTATTAGAGGTGAGAAGTGACAAATTCATCTCTGAGTAGTTTTAGTCTGCTTCTGAGGAGGACTGGATGTCTCAATCTGATCAAGTTTTGGCCGTGTTAAATTTATATTTCTGTCACTATTAGAGAGATCTTTTGATGTTATGACCTTAGTATCACTGGTACGCTGCAAAATTCTCAAATTCTCATCTTGTATTAATTTAATTTTTTTTATGGCATTTATGCCTAGCAATAAATCATAGGAGAAATTATTATTCTTGACTACATATGTTGTTATGTAATCACTAATGTTTCTAAGTCTAATTTTAGCCCCGGCTGAGGTGAAATTAAGTCCGCTGATAGTTTTTAGCGCTACTTTTTGTTTAATTAAATTCAACTTCAGCAAATCAGCTATTCGTTGATTTATTACTGTTACATTGGAGCTACTATCATAAACAGCCTTAATTTGAACATTGTCATTTATAACAACATTTAGTTTAATAAGTGTAACATTCGCCTGGCTTTCTAGTTTAAATGTTCTGAATCAAGATCGGTTTCGCATATATCGAGATAAGTTGCATTTATTTTTAATTGATTACGAGATTTATTTTTGTTACGACATTCAGATATTAAATGGTAACGATTGTGAAAACCGAGGGTTTCTCAGTGAGAACATGGTTTGAGCTGATGATCACTTTTATGGTGGAGTTCACTTTTTTCATCACCAAATATTGAATCACCAATTTATAGTTCAAGAGTTCAAGTGTCGGAACATCAGGGAATCTCTTAGTCTTCATGCATACGGGCACATCAAGGCTCAGAGTTAAATCGGATTGGCGTAAAAGTACTGCATCTAAGTAATAGCGCATCGCCAAGGAGGGAAATAGAGGAGGAAAGATGGGATGGGAATGAGCAAGTCTCTTTATAATATTTTTTGGAGAAAGGATCCCCCTCCCAGGCGAGCAGAAATCTAAGAAGTTCGACGTTACCCCAGATAGTGGATATTTCCAATTTTAGATTAATTCTGGAATAGGATGACCTGTTAGAAGAATCTTCTATAAGAGAGTCTTGGTGGTTACTCTAAGGAAATTATTCTCTGCCTAGAGTCCTCATATCACACAAACGCAAAAATGTAGACGACTATTCAGAGAGTCATATAGACTCTCTGAATGTCAGGTAGAGAGGCGTTGCAGATGTTGACAGGAGAGATGCCATTGGATCTAATCCTGACAGAAGATAATTTGATGACAAGATGTGAGGGCTAGAAACATTTACATAGCGACTTCGGTAGTTGATATGTGAGGAGTCTCTTGAGGTGAAAGAAGTCATTGAAGTTATTATAGTCCTAGTTATTCTTACCGAACGAACAGGCTGTAGTTTCATTGGAAAAAGGGTACGACTCTGAAGAATTCGAATCCTTAAATCATTTTAAGTAAAACACTTAAATAACTTAAACTGACTAGTATATGTTAATATCCTTTTGCTGCAAGCGATTATTTCTGGAGGTAAATCTGCCACAAATATTTCATAGCTACTATTACTAATACTAGAACATCAGTAAGTAAGCATGATGAACGTAAAATAATTTTCTATTTAAACGATAATGTATGAATTATCATTTCTAGAACGAGGTTACTAGTAGTGCAGTGGTACCATATCAATCTAGTATGCTCTAAGATCACGGGTGCAAGTAGGCAGCCCGGCAGGTGGCCTAGGATTGTATTATAAGGCAGTACAAATTCTTGATTATGCAGTTCTTTAGGAGGGACTTAAAATCGGATTTTGAGGCTGAGCTGTTTCAGGTACTCGTTAAAGACCCTTATCCTAATTATAGCTGAACAAGCAAAATTTTGGGCTCCCACTAGGCATCGTCCGATTAACCATAGGAGCATGAAGAGACAAAGTAATTAAATGACAAGCGTTATTTCATAATATAAAATATCACTTGTAGAAGGGATGAATATATTTATGAACACATCCATAAATATAAATGTGACACCAAACTTAGATCACTCGTCCATCGACTTGAAAACGATTACTCGGGGTGGTCCCACACTACAACGGATTGAACCAGTTCGATCTGGTTGGAATTCCCTAGAACATCTGCTCAGTTAATTTCCAAGCCAAGGAATTGAGAAGAGAACTGATAATTAATGATTCATGAAGCTTATTCTGACGTCTTCAATGCGTGTTTATTAAATGGCACGAAAATGGATCCGTGATTAATATTAAAAAAATATTATAACACCATTGAGGAAAAAATATAGCATAATAAATCCATTTACGATTTGAGTTGAATGGGAATCTGAAAATAAACGATCAGTTATCAATGAATCGATAGTAAATGATTCATTGATTCCTTCTTTACACTTCCTCAATTATAAATATAAACAAACTTTCGATAGTTACGATCATTCTTGGAATTACATAAGTTTCTCTTGATATTAATAGCTCCAATCAGAGATCTGTAAGTCAGGTTGTTTGGATTGATGTAGATTTATTTACTGCTTAAGTATGAAAACGGTTGTAAAACATGTTTGCCCTACTGCATCTTGGCTACATCATCAAAAAAGAAACTTTACTATTGAAAACAATCTGGTGTTTAATACAACGCAATAAATACGTTTTATTCGGAATTCTATTCCGAAGGCCAAAATAAAATTTAAAAATAATGGTATTTACCGGTGAACATCGTCAATATCTCTCTATTACATTAAACCTTTTATTGATCATCGTAAAAATTTGATGTTCTATTTATTGAGAAAAAAAGAAAAAACGATCACTATTAGGCTAGAAAATGGAACAGTTATGCTTACCAAATTTATTTAAACAAAAACAAATTAAGATTAATAATAACAATTTTAAAAAGGATTATAACCGAACTGAGTAAAAAAAAAAAGGATCGGTCATATTCTCGCTTGAATTATATATCAAAAGAAAGTTTTGATATATGAGAAACCAGCCCAATAAATTCAAAACGTCCTGGTTATGGTTTAACTCTCGCATTGTGTTTTAATTTGCATCTTGTATCCAGATTAAATTATCGATAATTTCAATTATTTCTTTCATACACATTTCTTCCACTTAATCTGTGGTGTCCTGGTTCCACATCTGACAAGCGTTATTCAATTGTATTCGATCAATGATTCGTTAACAAGATATATTCACTGTTTTCCTAAATTTATTATTTATTTTAAAATATAAAGAAATACGATTTTTCATAGATAAATTGTCTATGAAATTGCTTGAACAAAATGATTGCCCTCGTTTGCTGGTGTACCTAATTGTTTTTTCTAACTGATTTATTCTCAAATATTACAATCTTTCCTAATTTTTAATTGAAATGTTGTAGTTATGATTGAATTCTTTCCTATCATATCCACAGGCATTACTGTCGGTAATGTGGCGTTCATGAAAAATTGATTTCCTTATTCATTTTATTAGTTCATCAAGAACATTCATGCGATATAAAATCGTACAAACACAAACATGAATTGTAAATAGGTCCACAGAAAAAAAATCTTAATTAGAAATGTCAAAGTAAAAAGATTTTAAATATAGTTCTTAGCTATTACAATCGATACTAAAACATTGTGTTAAAGATATAATAAAATAATGACACTATTAAATAATTATATCATATAATTATAATTATGAAATAATAATAAATTTTTTCAACCGAATTAATAATTTTTTCAACCGATCTCATATTTTTTTTAAATGAATTCGTAATTTGTTTAATCGAAATCATAATTTTCTTAACCGATTTCATAATTTTTTCAACAGATTTCATGCACTTAATTCAATGAAGTATAGTTATCGATTGAGAGGTGTAGATGCAATACTCACATTCTCCACTTTTCATAACATTCGGTAAAATGATAAAAACCGATTCTGTTATAAATTTATGAGATAAATGAGTTAGAATTTTTAAGAGAAGGGGTTGTTGCTCTTCTCCTAAAAATTCTGTCTCATTCATCTCATATGAGGCGTTGAGATGCAAAAGGGGGTAGATCCAAATTTGCAAATTTTTCTATAAAATATGCATAATTAAGGCTCTTATGAAATGATTATTTATTTGAGACAATTTTTTATTAGAAAATTTAGATTGGCTTTGGCATGCTTTGAATGTTAAACCATGTACCGCCGCATAGAGGACGCTAAATTTGTGAAAAACGTTAAAAAAATTAAAAATGATTAAATACGGATTTATCCCTTTTTGCATCTCCACGCCTCATATAATTTTAACAGAATCGGTTTTCATAAAAGGAGGAAAAAACTTTTATCCAGTACAAATACATTTTTCGTTTATTAATTCTTTAGACGTTTCGAATACAGTCACAATCATTTTCAGTCACAAATAATTTCTGGTTCCGAACGGGAACAGGAATGTGGACTATAGGGAATATGGAATAAGTATACCCTACATTTTAAAACAAACAATTTTTTTTTTTAAATGACATTTAAAATTGAAAAAAAAATTATGAAGAATATTCTGACTTTTAACTTGTATATTTATGTACGAAATGGTTTTTGACGAATAAAATCAGAAATTATTTGTGATTGCAAATGACACTGTAGTCGAAACGTCTCAAGAATTAACAAATGAAGAATTTATTTGTACTGGATAATGTTTTTTTTTCCTTCTTTTATGAAATCTTGAAATATTTCAGTCCAGTGATATACATCAAATTTTAAAATGACAGAATCTGTTTTCATCATTTCACCGATATTTATGTAAAGTGGAGAATGTGAGTTTTGTAACTACACCCTATTGTTGATTAATACTACGCTAAAACAGTCTATAATTTCTTGTAAGCCGCAAATATCTCCTCAATTGTAGCAAGAATTTCGGGTTTCAAGCTTATTCGCTGGATACCACCATTTTTTTTTAATCAACAACTTTGCATTAGGTTCATTTGTATTATTTTACAGAGTACGCTTTTTGGGCTTTGAGACAAGGTTTTATTACAGCTTCCTTGATTGCGAAACCTAAAACAAATATAAATATCGTGCACATTGAAGATCTTATTGCTCATGTGAATATGTTTTATTAATCCTTAATCCTCCCAAATGTACTATCTTATAAACTGGTGGTACTTACAAAACGCTTTTTTAGTTTCAAATACAGTAGAGCTTCAATTATCTTAATATTGTCGTCAATTGTGGTGAGAATAATCAAACGTTCAGATAATCGAAAAATGGACGTCAGCAAAAGTACGAACGTTTTTTGGTGACACAATTTACTATTTATTAAAATTTATTAAAGGAGACACAAAGAAATTTGTGTTTGCTATGTCTATAATCAGTTTAAATAAATTAATTAGTATTAAATAATAATTCTAGGATATCAAACTCTATAGAAAATATTCTTCAAACTTATTTTCAAGAAATAGCAATGTCTACCCTTAATTTACTCGTACTTCTCCGCGAAGCCAATTCAGATAATCGACTATCGATTGAAGTTATCTTTAAAAAATATCTGATGTGTCCATTTAACGACTGTTATTTTATCAGGTTTTAGACAATTAAATTTTGAATGAAAAATTGAAGAATGTTCCGAGCAGGGGTCCGAAGATTCGTTCCCAAAGAATCGTTCCTAATCGATCTCATTCAAATCGTTCGGAGCAGAAGCAATATCTTGTAAGGAAAATCGTTCCGGTCTGAACTGGAACGATATCATTTTGTTATAAAACAATCGCTCTCGAACGGAACAGAATCCGCCAGAAGCGATATTTTTTGATCCCTTGAGGATTTGATCCCGCGGAGCAAAAAAATATCGATCCCACATGTTTCTTTCTGAACCTTGATTTTGGCCTCCTCATTGATTCTGAACCTTGATTTTGGCCTCACACACGAAAATACCAAACCGGTTTTGAAATTTTTGAAAAAATTGTGCCTAGAGAGGCATAGTACTTTCTCATCGTTAAAAAAAAAAAAATCTGAGAACTAAAATATTTTTTTATTTTACTACCTTA
Organism: Arma custos; assembly: GCA_037127475.1. Lineage (NCBI taxonomy): Eukaryota > Metazoa > Arthropoda > Insecta > Hemiptera > Pentatomidae > Arma > Arma custos. The sequence continues at coordinate 89,819,649 of CM073764.1, forward strand.
AACTTAACAATCCTTATCGGGTCTTCTTTAGGATCAACTAGATCATAAACCAAACATTTATGAAAAAACCTGGTTGAATTTGTAGTTTTCGAGCATTGGTTGGAACAAACTTTTCCGAATGGACGGACCGACACCACTGAGATTTTATGTTTTTTGGATTCTACACCCTGCGAAACGTCAAGAAACATTAAAATATCGAAGTCGAATTTTTTGGCGATTTCAATACTTTCTTCATCTGAAGGATGAGAAAGTAAAAACGAAGGATCGATATATATTGTTCCGGCCCAGATCGAATCCTCAAAGGATGGAAAAATTTCGCTCCGGTCGAGATTGAATCAAACTTGGAGCAGAATAAAGCATCTTTTGCGGATAGGATTCGAAATTGAGCATTTTCGGAAAGAACGTTATTTTTTCTATCTTAAATAATGGTTTCCATTCAGAGCAGCAAAAATATAAATATATCGGTTTCATCCCCTAGTTCCGAGAGATGTAATCTTTTCGAATTGCAATTAAGGTGAATAAGTTTTGAAAGAAAAATGTACAGAATAATTATTAAAACAAATCCACCAAGTTGAGTAAATAATCTAATATCATAGTAATGGAGGACCAAATGCAAAAACTTAAAACCTTATTTTATTGTTAGACGGAATGGAATGAAAATTTTATTTCAATTATTGGTATTTCAGTAAGAGAATATGGGACCTGAGAAATGGATTTGTTTAAAAAATAATCATTAAAATGTTCTTATGTAAGATAGATAATTGTTTAATAATAGGATGTAACTTTTACGATGCTAAGTGTATCAATATCGCATAATAATTTGACCATGTTCTTCAGAACATTGTGTTTTTCTAACAAATGGTCGTTCATTATCTTTTAAATCCTTTCAAGGTGTTTAAATAATTGTATGAACAAATGGCAATGTTATTATTCATTGTAACTGTTGTTTACTCGGACGTTAAAAACAAAACATAGCCTGTGATTTCACTTCTTAAGTCATTTCGTCGTTCACACGCTAAATTTACGAATGGGAAAATCTTTGGTTCAGATGAGAGAAAAAACTACTTTATCGTTTTACTTCTAGATTTCTATGATTTTAATTGTTTTGAATTTCCTGTTTTATTAGGGATAATTTGTTTTACATTTAATTATTTAGTAAGATAAAATCATGTAAATTCTCAAATTTAACCCCCCTTTTTCTTTGACATAAGATATAAACAAAATATTGATGCGAAAATATGCCTAATTAATTATTTTTATGTTTGTAACTAATATTATTGTCTTTGTATTGTTTTAATGACTCAGACGCATGTTTTGATTATTAAATTAAATTATTAAATTAAATTATTAAATACTTTAATGGCAAGAAACCAATTATAATGGGTTTCTTGCCATTAAAGTATTCGATCTGTTTTGCTCTAGGAACGCCAGTTACTTTTATTGGTTAAAAAGTAACTGATTTAATCATTTCCTGGAAGTAAATTAAAAAGTAAGTGTCATCATTACAATAAGAATGTTTTATTTTACGAATACACAAATTTTTATTTTTTATTTTATTTTTTTAATTCATATCAATCTTGCAAATACCTCAATAAAAAAATAGGTTTTGTTATCAGTAGTAAAATCCCTAGGCCATTAATAGCCAGACGAGATAATTTTATGACAACGAAGATGAGAAATTTTTGATAAAATTATGAGGCATTTGTCGATATCCGAGGGATATCCGGCGGAAATTGTTTTGACAAAACGAAACATTTATTTATTTATTAAAAGTACAGTTAATGAAAGTACAATTATTAAAATTTAACTTAACATTAGATTCATTGCTGTTCTCTACTATAGAAGATCTATTATCATGCATAACATTTATCGATCAGTTTTTGTATTATTGATCGTGATTTAAATATGGTTTTATAGAATTTTGATTGCTATGACCAGCAATTTTCAGCAATTATTGTTCTTCTACACCACTTTTTACCAATGCGCTGGCAGGAGTTGATCTGTTAGAGTGATTTGTTATCGTTTTGTCCTTAACATTCAAGCCAATTGCTTCAGCAGCAGATTTAGGCCATCCAGTTATTTTATTTATTCCAACAGGTCATTACAGTACTTTTCTTGCAAACGTTTGCCCGAAACGTTCCACATGAAACGTTTCTTCACTGTTGCTTCTTTAAATTCGGTCCCGTCTTTCTTTCTCATATTGACCGCCCAATCTTTTATTATCAACGCCAATTCTTCTAAGCTTCTGTTTTCATTATTTGGCAAACCTTTTTTTTTTTTTTTGGTGTGGTGCAAAAAATTTTGGGTACCCCTGCAGATCGAATTTCTACGAAATGCATTATTTTTGAAAACCTTAAGACGTTTTTCCATCAAAATTAAGGACCATAGAATTTAGAAAGTTAAAAAGATAACAGTCTTTTCAATTATAATTTTTAAGTTTCGGGATAATATACGCTTGCTATATTATTCCGAGACCGAAAAACGCAACCATTTCCTGCATGTAACCTCTTCATTTACTCTTCAATTTCTTTTTTCTTGAACATCCTAGGCCTCTAAAAGTTTTGAAAATGTTCGTCGATGTGTATAAACTTTTCTCACTTTAATACATATCCCATAGTAACCTGAATTACTGCTGATTAGTAACCCGATTACTGCTGCAAAAAGATTTTATCTTATAAGAATTCAAATCGAACCTTATGCCTTATCGACTTTTATCCAGGTTATAACTCCTATAAGTTGTTTATGCTTCTTCAGCCAACAGTACCAAATCATTATAAAGCCTAATAATGGATGAATTATCAGCCAAATTCAGACTTTTTCTTGGTGTGACACGAATCTAATGTAATTTCGAGGAGTTTTTTTTAATATCACTGGTGAAACCAAAATACCTTCGTCTAAACATGAACGAAAGTCAAGGAACAAAACAAAGTAAGTTCAATATGAGGTAGGAAATGACTGTTGCTAAAAAAGATATTAAAGAATTTTTCATAACTCAATTGTATTTGTGCAGTTTTCCAACCTATTCTAGAGATAGGTTGTAAAACTACTCATTACAGAAGCGTTTTATATTTCTCGGTATTTTTCGTTCCATAACCCCCTCCAGTAGTCGCAGTTACTTTAAAATAACTGAATTAAAATAAATTATAAATTTACATGTCCAAGCTAAAGAGAGATTACCCAATCCACTTTGCCCCACCATATTAAGTCATATTGTTTGAAATTTCTTTTAATTCGTTTAAATTATTAAATAATATAAACCTGTACCTAACCAGTGCCACTACAACCCATGTAGAGAATGTACTATTTCTAAGACAACGGTTATGCAAGGAGGTGATTTGTCCTAGATCACGCTTTACTGCCAGAATTTTCCCCCTAATTAAGGCTACTCTCTTTATGAGCCTGAGAGCACCAGGAGGGGTAGCAGATCCCGCAGAGTCCATCAGTAGATTTTACCAGATTAAATAATTTATCTTTCACTGCCAGATTTGAACCCGAAACTTTCAGCATAAAAACTAAGCACAAAAATCATATAATATAATGAAATTGATATAGTTTTCTTCATAAAAAATAAGGGGTTGTCCACTGTACGCCTAGCCGCGAAACAACCTCCTTGCTTCCATTTTCGTGGTTGTTAAAAGATTAAATAATTTACCTGTCACAGCTGGGTTTGAACTAGGCACCTTTAGCTACTGTGTAATCTTCACACTGAGCTATAGCTCTCCCTTGAATAAGCTGAACAAATTAAAATATAAATATTGTTGTTATATATCTTTATACCTATATATCTTTGTTGATTGAAAGTAACTGGTGAGTGTAAAACGAAAAAGGTCACTATTTCAAGGACTTTATTTTTAAATGTATATCCAATGACAAAATAATCAACGGAATTAGTTGAATGAGTAATGAATATATGATTCTAATATTTTTCTTCTTATCTTTACTTTTATTTTTCAAATTTCATAGTCGCCACTTTGGATGACTTAAAAAAGTTATTATTTTTTTTCAAATGCTCGAGTTTTCTCTGCCTCCATTATTCCTTCATGCATTCACTGGTATGTTTCCTTTAATCCTCTGTCTAATTTCGTCCATCTTTCTTATTATAATCGTTATTTAAACTTTGTATCAATTCGAAAGGATCATGATAACATCAGCTTGTAAATACTTCATATTTTTCGAAGAGCCAGAAAATTGGATATAAACGGATTAGGTATTGTGGAACGAGGAGCGCCTCTCTAAACTGAGAATGGTATTTATATAAATACATCAAAAAGTTGGCAACCTTTTATTAGCCAATTTTTGATTCCTTGAAGTAATTGACTAAGACATTGAGACCATTGTTGCGGCTGTGTATGGTCGTGAGGTCGTTAGTTCTAATAAGAGCAATTAATGTATTGACTCTAGAAGGCCTAATTAGTTAGATTACTGGCCCTAACTTACTAAAACTGGTTAGTCTATCGGAAATAGTTTTTTTTTTTTCTTTGTCGATAAGTCAAAAGGAAAAGGAAACAGGTTATTAAATACTTGATACCCTAACCTTTACAGACTTACATGTGCTTTAAAGTTTAAGTCTTAGTTAGTTAAGTAATTGTTCTATCAGGAGATGATTAAATTGCAAGAAGCATTTTTATAACAAAAAAAAACAACTATGCCTGATTTATCTTGAATATTGGTTGGCAGTATGAAGTATAAAAAAAAACCGTCACTACAACCCATGACGAGTATTAGGTTGTAGTGACACAGTTTTTTCTCTCTACCATGTACTTGTGACTAAGACTAAGATTCGTCATGGATTAAGTACATGGTAGAGAGTTTACTCTTTCAGAGACAACGGTTTCCCTAGATTATGTATACATTTAGTTGGCTTTACAGAACTTTTAGATCTCAATTTTTCTTTCTTCGGTACCATTGCTACATAGTCGTATATTAGAATCGGCTTTATTACAGCATTGTATGCCATTAATTTTAAATTTCTAGAAATTTTTCGGAACTGCTTAATCATCGGCGTTTACAAGGATTCATGCTTCATTACGACCTGGATCACAAATATCTCTTGGCAGCAATATATATATACATACATACATACATAGATGGCTCAACATTTCACGTGGGGACACATTCTACCGCAAACTCAACCGCCAGTCATTTCTGTTCATTACTGCTGCTCTTCAGTTACGGATGTGTAGGATGGTCCGAGCGTCCGCAGCCACAGCATTTGCCCATCTGACCAAATGCCTCGGTCTTCTAACCCTTCTTATGCACCATTCACTTTTTCTTCTGGGAGTATTATAGGAACGTCAGTTCTCCGATACGTACATCGTGTCCTGCCCATCGTAGCCTGTTTACTTTCATAACGCTAATACAGTCCCTGGACATATTAATGTGACGAATGGATAGATTCGTTCTTGTTACATGTTTGCATAATCTTTTTGTATGCGTAATGATGTAAATCGAGTTTAAATATTAGTTTTCTGGGTAAGTTAGTTATCTGATAATAATATGAAATTGAAAAAAATAGTTTTGAAAATAAATATTTATTTTTTTTAAATATTTTGAGGTGTCACCCTATTTACACCCTATTTTAAATATCGATGAAAAAAGACTATCAAAACAGTTAAAATTTATGATACGAATAATAAATCAATAATAAACTTATCCGAATCCGACTTGTATTTAATGAAAAAGGAACAATAAATCCACAAAAATTTCAAACACAAATTATGCACGCTGTTACTCGTAAAAAAAATGGCTGTACTAAAACCAATGCTGCCATTACTAAAAAAAAAAATACTTTAAAAAACTTATAACAGTGTTGCCATTACTTAAAACAGGAATTTATTAAGACACTCGGAAGTATATAAAAAAAATTAGGAAAAAACAAAAAGAAAATAATCTTTCTTGGTGGTCACATTAATATGGCCAGGGACTGTAATGTCGGCATCTTTATGTAATCTTATAATGCAATATACATACAAGTTATGATTGTATGCAAATCCAAAACCTAAACCTTTATTCCTTTATCTCATATGGCATTAAAGAAATACTTGCATTTTAATAGTAAACAATAACCTAAACTATGCTAGATTAAATCTCTTACTTTTTTTAGTAAATCCATATTTTTTTACGCAGCATCCTTCATCAGCTATTTGTTCAGAGAACCACCCTTAGTTCAATAGGGATCGCAAAGTGAGCTCAAAGAAAGATCTAGAAGAGTTTCTGAAAAAATAAATATGTAATTTACATCGCATAATTAACTATTTTGTTTTAATAAAAAAAATAAACTACATCAAAACACATATAAATGTCCCGTCTATCTTTTATTACTCTTATAGAACTACATATAAATATTTTCTTTCAGGTTTTCCCTCAAGTTTTAATAGTTGGGGTCTTAAAATGAAATTCGCAAAACTGGATGCATGACCATTTATGATTAGGAGGACCTCCTTGTTAAAGGAAATAAAATAAATAGAGTGGATGATTTTAAATACTTATGTTCTATAGTGGAATGA